>CM035158.1:57452491-58052491 GCA_020205615.1 Panax quinquefolius
CCCTTATTATAATGCTTCGCCACTCTTCACCGATAGTCGCCAATTTGATTAAGGTCGCTTTTCCGACTTCTTCAAGCAAATCAAGATCGCCTTCAAAGCCTCTTCTCAATCAGTAGATCTCTTTCAATCGACTAACCCAAGACTTGAGATCCAATTTCAACCGGGACTAAGGCATCGCACTATAGCCGCCCGAAAGGTGAATCCCATCAGAAGTCCCTGAGTACTTCGATAAGCCCATAACACGCTAAGTAGCTCTTCCGCCATCTACCCTTAGCTTCGGCCCAATCAAGGCTTGATCCCATTCAAAGCAGCTGCTTCTATCGGGTCACTAACTTGTCTATTCGACCGAGGATGAGCCATCAAGTCTTTCCGCGTCGATCCCCGCTTCTTTCAAAATGTTTCAAATTTCGATCCCACAAACCGACGTCCGTTGTCCGATATTACCACCTTAGGAATTCAAACGAAATACTACCGATTCTTTCAAAATTTCAAGCATTCCTTTTCTCGTTATTAACCTAAGTGGTTTTGCTTTTACCCATTCGGGTCATATAGTCGATGGCAACTATAACAAAACCGATTTGACCTTTTGCTTTTGGTAATGGACCCAGATATCAACCCCTGCATAAAGTGGTATAGAGATAGGATCGAGTATAGTTCTTCCGGTGGTCAATGGGATCTGACCGTTGAAATGACATTTCTCGCACTTCGACGATCAACCGCTTCTTTGAAGATGGTAGGCCAAGAAAGACTTCGCTAAGTACTTTTATAAAGTTAATAACTTAGCGTACATATATGGTCGCCACAGATGCCTTCATGTACTTCTGAGAGCATATCCAAATTTCGTATGGAGTCAAACATTTCAAGAATGAGACGAGAAAGCCCTTCTAATAGATCCCTACCATCAATCGTAACAAAATTAGCACTTTATACTTGATTTTCGCTAGCATCTCGATCCGAAGGTAAGACGCCATCCGCCAGATACTCTAGATATGGAGTCAACCAAATAATTGGTTCTGGCCAACGACATCACCGATTTATGATGAACACTCAGATGTTGCAAAATTTCTAAGTAAACCGACCCATCAAAGATGTTAACATCCGTAGTGGCTAATTTGGAAAGTGCATCAAGAATGGAATTGTTATTACGCCAATTTCAAACTCGTAGGATTGGAAATATCAAGTCGTTTTTTCAATTTCGCCAAATACTTGATCATTCTGGGCCTCGAGCATCGTACTTCAGTAGAATCGCTTAACAACTAACCGAGAATCATCAAGATGACTATTCTCTCTCGCACTTCAAGACTTTTGCTAGTCATAACCCCACGAGTACCGCTCATACTCAACTTCGTTGTTCATTACTTTGAACCGAAATCGATGGTTTGTCAGATCTGAATCCTCCCGACTCGCCGAATAATCCTCGCCCATCGACGCTCGTAGTAGAAGACCCATCTACATACAAAGGTCCATGAACTCGCTTCATCAAGAACAAGAACTACTCTATCGATCCTTCAACTTCGCCATAACTTCATCACCTTCCGTAAAACGAAAGCATTCAACTACAAAATCAGCCAAGGCTTGCCCTTTCGACGGCGGTTCGGGGATGATATTCAATGAAAATTGGGACAATTCCATCGCCTACGCAGCCTAATCTCCCCGATACCTCGTGTTTGCCCATAATCTTCTTCAAAGGCTAACTGTATATTATTATCAATCTACCGAAGTATCGCTTTAAGCTTTCGACTCAGCGCTTATTAAAGCAAAAGCAAACTTTTCAATGTTTGGGTACTTGTTTCAAAGATCCCAAGGATACGGCTTACGAATAAAACCGCAAGTCGCTTACTCCCCAACTTCACGCACTCAACACCGCTTCCCATCGCCAAATCTAACTAGTCGCTAAGTACAAATATAGAGGCTCAAAGAGCGTGTTTCACCAATAAAGCGCCAAGATAAGTAGGACTTGATGTTCGAAGGCGCCCTCACACTCGTAAGTCCATTGGAACGCCTTTCAGATTCTTCTACACTTTCAACGATCAAAAATGGCAAACATCTTTTCGCCGACTTCGACATGAACCTCCTCAAAGATGCAATCCTTCCAAATGACGTTGAACATCTTTAAATGATCGAGGAGTCTTCATGCTCGTAATCGCTTGAATCTTCTCTCGATTGGCTTCAATTCCTCTTCGACCGACAAGATAACCTGTAAACTTGCCAAATTTCTAAACCGAAGGTGCACTTAGTGGATTTAGTCTCAAGTTGTGATGGCGAATCGTCTCAAAGCATTCCTCTATATCATCCAAATGTTTATGTACCAAAGATGCTTTTAACAATCATGTCATCCACGACACCTCCATATTCTTACCTAACTGGTATCTCAAGACGTAATTCATCATCCTTCGTACGTGGGCCCCAGATTGATGAGGTCAAGGTCATTTTTTTGTAGGCATATACCGAATGACGCGTAATGAACGCCGCCTTCAGATATCCTCTTTACTCATGGAAATCGATGATACGCAGAGAACGCGTCCATGAAACTTAACAAAGCATACCTCAAGTGGCATCGATGAGTTGGTCGATGTGGGGCACGTAGAAATCCTTTGGACAAGCTTTATTTAGATTCGCAGATAGTCGATGCAGATTCGCCATTTACCGCTTCGCTTCGACCAAAGACTAGATTTGCCATCCATCGCGGGTAGTCGATCTCAAAAATGAAGTCAGCTGCCAACAATTTTGCAATCTCTTCATCGATGATCCGCTGACGTTCAGGTGCAAAGATCCTCCTTTTCTGTCGAACTGGTTTCTTTGATGGGTCCACTTCCAACCGATGCTCAAGAATATCCCTCGCGCACTCCCTAAGATATCCCGAGGTTCCCATGCGAAGATGTCAACATAGCATCGCAGGAGCTCCATGAGGTTCGTCCGGAGAGGTTCCGGCAGACCCGAACCTATTTTCACTGTCTTGTTCACTTTGCCCGGGATGAGCTCTATTTCCTATGTTTCTTCAGCTGGCATGACCAATGGTTCGGAACTACTCTCCGTGAAGGGTTCGATCTCTATCACCATGGTCTGCTTTTGCTTCGATACCCCCACTCTCGAAGTGATCACAACATTTCTATAACACCTCTGGCCAGATCCAAATCTCCTTTCACCTCACCAACCCCATGAGCCGTAGGAAATTTGATTTTGAAATGAGGAATTGAGGTCACAACTTGCAAAGCAATTAAAGTAGTCTTCCAAAAAATAGCATTATGTTGTAATCTACATGCACAACATAAAATTTGCAAATAATTTCTACCGTTGAGGGGCCGCTCAAGATGACCGGTAGTTCAACGGTTCCAGCCACCTCGATGTAATCGCTACTAAACCGCATAAAGGAGCCTCCCCGCCTCATCTCCATCTTCCGTCTGCCTCAGGTGCATCCTCCGATAAGCGTGGGCATATGTAAT
This sequence comes from Panax quinquefolius, assembly GCA_020205615.1. Taxonomy (NCBI): domain Eukaryota; kingdom Viridiplantae; phylum Streptophyta; class Magnoliopsida; order Apiales; family Araliaceae; genus Panax; species Panax quinquefolius. The sequence goes on from CM035158.1 coordinate 57,455,935, forward strand.
ATCTATGTAAGACCCATTATCTACCATCATTCACTTCATATCCACCAAACCCACTTCACAAGATTCAAGCACCAATGATCCTCATGTGGTTCGATGATTTCGAAGGGTAATCCTCGTCAAGAAAAGAGATTATCAGTATTTCTGGATAAGGTCTATCGGCCTTTCTGGAGGGTACCGCCATCGATACATGACCGAATCCAAGTGACTTTCGACGCTTCTTTCCAACAAGTTTCGCTCAAGTACCCCAGTGATTGACATCTATCACATGCCTCGTAGTCCGCCCCGGCCGGCAACGCTACGTCGAATCGGGTTGAGCCGCTTTAACAGTCCTCCATCCCGCCGTTGATTAGTTCGCAGCCACATACCGAACTAAAGCCCCACCTTGTACTTTTTCTTTCAATGAAATCTTTCAACTAGAATACTGCGTCAGACGCGGACCAAGCTTGATGGTAATCACAATACTTACGAATTCCCTTTTCAGCTTAATGTTATCTCGAGGTGGCTCAAGATAGGTTGATTCTTAATCTCGATCCAAGATAATGTACTCGCTCAGGTTGAGTGATGTGTATGTCCTATTCACTCTCTCAAGGGAGCTTTGATTTAACGCCCTCCACCTTGTCTCTAATGGTCAGATTTCTTCGACTCGCCTTCATAGCGGTCTTTATTCTCTTCATTCTTCTTCCGTCCCCATCGGTTCTGGCCCCGACCGCTCTCCTGCCGATCCAAGAAGGACGCTTGAGGTCGTTTCATGGCTTCCTCCACCACGATATAGCCTTCACTTTGTCGAAGGCATCACGAGACTCTTCTGTGGTGAAACATTAACTTCTTCACCAACTTCTCCGATTTAACCAAATCTAGCCCATTCTCAAACAACCAACAACTTGTAGAGATCGCTCAAATCACACTGGCCGATCGCTTTCACGGAATCGCTTCACATATCGGGCCTAAAGACTCATTTGAATACTGTCAACCTCGAGCCAACGAACCAATTGGTTTTCCTTTCTTTGTTGCTCCCCGGCTTAGCATGAAATTTACTACACATGTCCGCCAAGATGAAATCAATCCGAGGGCAAAGTCCCCATCCACCGCCGGGCATCCTTTTGAAAGGCCAGGACAAAAGTATGACACTTAGCAAAGATCGCTAAAATCATAATAATCCATCGCCTATTTAACGCTCGATCAGGGTCGTAGGGATCCCCGATCCATCATAACTTTCAATGTGGGGCAACTTCTGGTGGGGTCGCTTTCTTTTTAGATCTCCGCGAAAAAGGGATGCCTTCCTTCCCAAGTATCTTTCGCTTTTTTGTACTTCGGCAAGTCGCCAAGTTCCTTTAATTTTTAACCAGACACTCCACGCCTTCTAGTCGAGATGATACTTTTTTTACGAACCTTCTTCTCGAGCGGAACGGCTTTCTTACAATGTAACCTTCAACTTTAGAGGACTTTTCCGCTTATGAGCGTCGCTTCATGGTGGGTGTACCTTAGTAGAATTTCTGAGTACGACCTCTAGATATACTTCGCCTCCGAACTCGAAGCGCTTATGGTGAGAATGCGAACAACAAGTGCCTTCTTTCAGATTTCTCAAGAGTGCGATCTCCGGATCGACCTCTTCGTCCGCTTCGACCTCGCTCCTTAGAATCGACAGGTGGTGATATGCCTCTTCGATCTTTTGAGGAGTAGGCTTCGGATCTTCTTCTTTCTCGAAGTTTGGGCCCGAGACTCTCGTCCCCGAATGAAAGGTGTTCTTTCCCACTTTGATGCCCTCGCTCTTCGGACTGAACATAACTGAACTCTTCGTCCCTCAACTCTGCCATTCGAGCCATCTGCTCAGCTATATCCTGTCGCTGCTTCATAAGTACTTCCATAGCTCTATCTGCTTCATCTGCCATCTTAGCTAATCGGGAGGCCTTTGCGTCTTGGTCATCTGGGTATCGACTTCTAGGCGAGGTGCCTTCTACTCGTTTCCGACCATAACCAAACCCCTTCTCTGTCGTGAAAACTAGCTTACGCTATTTTTGCCCATCGCTTTCTACCGAGAATCTTCAGTGAACGCTTGACGCCAGGTTGGCGTGAACACTTATGTAGGACCCAAACGATCTTCGCAGACACTCGTGGTGTTAATTCACCGATACCATCTCCACGCCTTCGTGTGTAGATCTACTCCTCATCATTTTCCAAGCAGATTAAATGATTGTGGATTGAAAATTTCAACGACACTAGAACTCACCCTCCTTCTAGCGCCAATGTTAACGCCAAGATCTTCTCCAACGCCCCAATCACGTAAGACGCCTCGATCCCCGCAGACAAGAAACACGATAAACACCACAAGAAGCTCGATTTCGACACCGATCACGGGATAAATTCAAAGTGAGAGTCAATATACGTGTTCACAAGATTAACAATGGAGGATGTAATGTCTAGTGTCTTCGAGAGATAATAATTCTCCCGCCAGTGTATGTGTGAATATGAATGTGAACGCATTCTGCTTCAGGAAGACTTAGATGATAGGTGATACTCTCTTTCGGTTTGGCCATCAGGTCACCCACTACCTCCGACACAATTCGTGATCTCGATGGTTCTCGCCGGTGTGTATACCACCCACTACCACCGACCTTTGTTTTCATCACGGCCGTCAACGGACAATGTCATCCATTAATAATGCATGGCAAGAATAGCAATCAACCATCATGCTTTTTCATCATTACAAGTCAAAGAATAGATATTAAACGATCCAATGGGTTAGTCCAAACGAATCGAATCTTGGCCTTATAGGTAATATGGTGATTAAATCCAATGACTTTCGCCGCTCAATAACGGGCGCCCAACGAATTAATTTAATAAGAAGTTTCAATTTACTTTCTACTTAACGGGAAATATCATGACCCAACAGTGATCTTAGATCTCATACTCATTTTCACCCGTTTGAGTTTACTTTTTCAATGTGAAGTGTTTTCCTTTATGTGTGTAACATTTAGGTTTCAGTTTCTTTTTCGCTTGTTTGAAATTATTTTTTTATGTGAAATGATGAAATATGTTAAATATTCAAATTCAGGTCTGTTAAAACTCTTCTACATATACATAGACAAGTTGTAGTAATACAAATGGTCTAAAATTTTAGGCTTGGGAAAGAGGCAAGTATGATTTGAGAGATCATTTCCTATACTCGCACCTGTCAATAAATGTACTCGCTCCGAGTTCGACCAGTCTTAAAAAGTTTAATTTTAAAAAAGGCAAAGGTGCAAAAAAACCCCTAATGCTTACACGGATATCCCACTTTCACCTTAAACTAATTTTTTTTCCAAAAGATATCTTAACATTAACATTTTTATTCGCCGTCATTCAAGTTAAGAAAAGATACTACATGTTAAAATTTGATGATGTGGCATGCTTAAATATAATAAAAATTTAAATAAAACAATATATATCATTTAATCAAAACAAAAAATACTAAAATTCAAAATAAAAAAAGATAACATATTTACATCATTTAATCAAAATACTAAAATTCAAAACATAACATATTTACATCAAATACTAATTAAAAAATACAAAAATACTAAAAAAAATAAATTTAAAAATACTAAAATACTAACATTCTGTTTTTTTTTAAAATTCTATTTTTTTAAAAAGTCTGTTTTTAAAAAATTCTATTATACTAAAATTCTGTTTTTTTTAAAAAACTGTTTTAAAAAGTTCCCTTTTTTAAAAAATATGTTTTTTTTAAAATTCTGTTTTTTAAAAAATCTTCTTTTAAAAGTTCCGTTTTTTAAAAAGTTTGTTTAAAAAAATTCTATTTTTAAAAATTTTTTTTAAAAGAAAATCTATTTTTAAAAATTCTGTTTTTTTAAAAGAACTGTTTTTAAAAAGTTCTGTTTTTTTTTAAATTCTGTTTTTAAAAATTCTGTTTTTTTTAAAAAAGTTGTTTTTAAAAAAATCTATTTTTTTTAAAAAATTGCTTTTAAAAAGTTTCGTTTTTTAAAAATTTAATTTTTTAAAAAATTGTTTTTAAAAATTATTTTTTAAAAAAGAAGCTGTTTTAAAAATTCTGTTTTTTTTAAAAAATCAGCTTTTAAAAAGTCAATTTTTTAAAAAATCTGTTTTTAAAAATTCTATTTTTTTAAAAAACTGCTTTAAAAAAGTTCTGTTTTTTAAAAATTTTGTTTTTTAAAAAATTTGTTTTAAAAATTTTGTTTTTTTTAAAAATTCTGTTTTTTTAAAAAAAGCTATTTTTAATAAAATTTATTTTTTTTAAAAAACTGCTTTTAAAAAGTTCTGTTTTTTTTTTAAATTTGTTTTTAAAAATTCTATTTTTTTTAAAAAACTGTTTTTAAAAAATCTATTTTTTTTAAAAAATTGCTTTTAAAAAGTTTCAATTTTTTTTTTTAAAAAATGTTTTTAAAAATTGTTTTTTTTAAAAAGAAGTTGTTTTAAAAATTCTGTTTTTTAAAAAAAAAATATGCTTTTAAAAAGTCTATTTTTTTAAAAAATCTGTTTTTAAAATTCGCTTTTTTTTAAAAGTCGTTTTTTAAAAAATTCTATTTTTTTAAAAAAACCGCTTAAAAAGTTCCGCTTTTTAAAAAATTTCGCTAACGCCAAAGTGTAGCGACCCAAAATATAACGTTAAGGGTACTTTTGGAAAAAAAATTAGTTTAGGGTGGAAGTGGGACATCCGTGTAAACATCAGGGGTTTTTTTGCACCTTTGCCCATTTTAAAAATAGTTATATATACACATATAATTGGCTGGAGATTATTTATTAAAAAAAGAGTCAAAAAAATAGTGAGAGAATCAAATTTATATTTATTATTTAGAGTAATATTAGTAAATAAGTAATTAATATTTATTTGAAATTCTCAAATAATTTGTATTAAAAAATAAAAATAATTTTCTAAAACGACTTATATTAAATAACAGAGGAAGTATTATGATGGAAATCACTCCGGCCATGAAGTTGAAAAAATTTGCCAAATCTAAAAAATTCAAGGGTCCTTTATAATAATATACAACATTTAGTAAGTAATTACAACAATAGTGTACTCATAAAATATTTACATAATTAATACACTTTCCATATTTATTTACAATATTAGTGCAATTAGGATTCTTTAATTTAGGGAATTGGTATAGAATTCAATTCATAATAATAAGAAAACCTAAAATTAAGGAGAAATAACTGTCATAATTAATAATTCAAAATCAAATATCTTGGATTTAACAACAAAAACAAATTCAAATTCAAAAATAATAATTCAAATATTCAAAGTTTGGCAACATTATCTTTCTCCTCCCCTTCGTCGCTGAGACCCAATTTCATGTCGAAAAAAAATAAGAACATTGCATAGGAAAGAGAGAGATAACAGAGTGATGTGTAATGTAATGTTAATAACCGAACCTTCGTAGTAACCAAACTTTTATACCAAGGTAACCAAACCTTTATATCAAGGTAATCGAACCTTCAGAAGAATTCAAACTTTTATACAAAGAATTCAAACCTTTATATCAACGTAATAAATCTACCTCACATCTGTAGTATGAATCAAGTTACCTTAACCAACCTGCATTGAAGGTTTGGGCCGCCAATCCATTACATTCAAAATTAATTGGTAACTTAACAAAATGTAATTGGTTATCTTTGTGGGCCGTTTAGCCTACCAATCAGACTACTAAAAAAAGCTAAACAGAAAGAAATGATAGATCATATTTTTGCGTTGGTACTTGCTTCCCTAAAGATCATATTTCTAACCTACTATTTTAAAACCATCACATTACTATGACCAACACGTCACATGTAGCCCACGTGTCTCCCTAGAATCCATTTCTCTAACCCTTATATTCATTAACTCTCTCTCTCCGTCCTCCCATGGTCGTTTCTCTCTCCTCAAATCTCAATCCATTTTCTCTTTCTGTAAAAATCTCGTTCTAGAAACCCATGTCCTAGCTATTGTCGCCCTCCTTCCAGTTGGCGGAACACTTCTCGCCCTTGCCGGAGCGTGGATGAGGAGGGTGGAGGCTTATGGGGCGGCGACGGCGGACTTGAAAGTGGGAAAAGTGGAGGATTTAGTGGAGGTGATGGATGAGGTGTAGGCGGGGGTGGAGGCTTAGGTGGTGGAGGTGCTATATGGTTTATTTATTAAATATTTAATGTAATAAGTAAATTAATACTAATCTCCTAAATTAAGGAATCATAATTGCATACTAATTCCCTAAATTAAAGAATCCTAATTGCACTAATATTGTAAATAAATATGAAAAGTCAGTATTAATCACAGTAAATATTTTATGAAAGACGCTTATCATTGTAATTATTTTAAAAAAATGTAATAGAATATGTAATTAATTCAAAATTAAATTGAAACACAGTGATTTTAAAAAATAAAAGAAATAGTAAAAACAGAATAAATTTTTGAAAAAACATACGGGTCCACCACCAACCCCACAACGTAACATGACAAATTGGGAGAGAAAATTGATGGGAGAATCAAAACTCCAAATAAAGGCCTACATAGGGACCCACATGCGAATGAGTCTCGTGGACAGGTTGTATGGTGGATTTCGACTATGCACATTATTGCCGTGACGGAAAATTAAATACTAAAAATATCAAGTACGGAACTATGGGTACGGACTAGACTTTCTTTTTCGTCCTACTTTTATTAACTGTACCTAAATGGATAGCTTTACCATTGAAATTTGAAAGTTGCAATTTTTTTTAATGAATAATTAATTATGGGAACTGATATTGTTATAAGTATTTTCAATATTTTTATATGATTCTCTTTAATATGAAAATAAAATGGATCTCATTTTTATATAAAAAATATTATGTGAAAAAAATTAAAATGTACGTAAAAATAGTATAGACACTTGAAATTTCGCTTTTTTGGACTAATCGTACATGAGGGTAAAAGCGTAATTTCACTTCGGAGACAATCCCGTGGAGAAACCAAAGTGCTACGTTGCTCAAACATAGCATGGTCCGAACGAGGATCGTAGGACGAGACCATGAGAAGCCACCACAACCATCCCCGAACTACAAATTATGTAAGACGAGTCATTTGACTACTCTCGAGAACCAGAATATACCTTTCAGCTAATTGCTTCATCTTTTCAGACTCTGAATCAGACAAACTCGACCTCATTTCGCAACCTTCAGTAGAAACTTTTTAGGATTTTTGGGTACAGATCTCAACTTTTCTCATATTAACGACCGAAGGAACAAACTTCGAGACGATGGGGCCCACATAGCCTAGCCGCAGGCTGGCCCTGAGGCCTACAACAGCCCATCTGTGACGCCCCCAAAATAAGTATACATCTCCCATTCTGAGTCACCAAATACATGGTACATAATACAAATACAACCTTAAATATACAACATGAGCTGTGAGTTTTAATACAAATATTGTCTTCTAGACAGTATTCAAACTCAAAATAAGTCCTCAATATATTTATTATCACACTATTTTATAGAATAGTGAGGACTACTAATACTATCATCTGGATCGTCACTCTGTTCCCCGACTAGTCCCTACTACGTTCTCATTTCCTGAAGAGAACAATGAAAGCAAAAGGGTGAGCTCAACTAGCCCAGTAAAAAATATTATGACTAAGATAATGCAGAATAATTTATCATTAGCCTTCAATAGTGTTAAATTGATACAATATAACAAACATAAAGTTTAACTACAGCGGAACAAGCAATCCATTAGAAAAGTTAAGTACAGAATAAAATCTACTATCTTCAATGATTTAAAAGGTTTTTTCATCACTTTTATCGCTGAGACTCAGCTTAATAAATAATCCACATCATCCCCTCAAGACTACTACCAAGGATATTCATTAGTATCACAACCACAAATTATCCACGCACTACTACCAAGGATATTCGTGTTTTCATCAATGATCATAATCATGCCAACAACTATCCATCAACGCACAACATGGGCCAACGAGGATTTTTACCACATCATTTGTAACTTTTACTGGCCATGATTATACCTAATAATCCTCGGTCATAATCATACCAAGTCCATCTATACACACAAAGCCATGTATTGACTTTCAACATAATATAAGCATGGGGATGATGACAATTCAATAAAACAAGTTCAAGAATAAATTTTAAAGATTTATAAGTTAATTTATCCTGAACTCAATAACGTCCAAATTGTCAACATGATACCGCTTTGTGGAGTAAAATTCAAGAATGCTCAGAAGAATATTTCCATGAAAAGATACTGGATGAAGCGTTAATATCCAGGATATTCTACTAATTTCATGGAGTATAGAAGCCAAAACTTTAACCAACTGAGTATAATAGAATATATGAAACTGCAAATGGATTTTCGTTCGCCATCTGGTAATCCACGTAGACAGATCATTTCCACAAGTTAATAAGGAATGAATACAAAGGATCATTCACCATGCATGCGGTAATCCACATAGACATGTTATTCTAATAGAGCAGTAAAGAATGGAACCAGGTCATGCGTAATCCGCACAGACAAGATATTCCAATAGGATAATAAAGAATGGAACTAGGTCACGCGTAATCCGCACAAATAGGATGTTTCAACAGAATAATAAAGAATGGAACAAGGTAATGCGTAATCCGCATAGACATGATGTTCCAACAGAATAATAAAGAATGGAGTAACAACAAAATTCACCAGTACGCGATAGATCAAGATGCATAAAAGTTATTCCAATGTAATAATAAAGAATGGAATAATGGAAGAATTTCACCACATGATGCGCAGATTAAGATGTATAAAAGTTATTCCAACATAATTATAAAGAATGGAATAACAACCCTTACGAGTATTGAAAGAAAATAACTCTCTTCATGAATACGAAAGAATAATACTCCTTACGAGTACAACAAATAATATCCCTTACGAGTATTGAAAGAAAATAACTCTCTTCATGAATACGAAAGAATAATACCACTTACCTTAGAAAGAAGAGTATTCCGACTGGTAGGGCGAGGATATTCTTGAAGAATACTTATATTGTTTTCTACGCTCAAAGCTTCTTAAAACTCTAAAGAAATACGCCAAGATTATGAAGAAGAATTCTCTCATTTTCGGTGTGTTTTCAATTCTAACTAAGCATCCTATTTATAGGAGAATGGAAATGATACTATGCAATAAAATATAATATATTCTATTTATATATATATATATATATATATATATATATATATTTTACTTAAAAACTATTAAAACAAATAACTTTATAAAAGTATTCCGCTTTTATATAAAAAAATTTACTATGCAAATACTATGTAGCACTATGCAAAAAACACTATGCAAAATAAAATATAATATATTCTATTTATAATCTAATAAAACAAATAACTTTATAAAAGTATTCTATTTTATATAAAAAGATTTTACTACTTAAACACTACGCAGTACTATGCAAACACTACGCATAATAAAATATATTATATTCTATTTATAATCAAATAAAACAAAACTTTATAAAAAGTATTCTGTTTTATATAAAAAGTTTTCTATTTTATTATATTTAAAATAATAATAAAACAAAATATATATATATATATATATATATATATATATAAACTTCCGTGACTTCCCAGATTCCCCCCCTCCATTTTTCTTTTGTGGGCCCACCTTTTAAGAAATTTCTACTGATTATTTTGAAAAATGGGCAAATGGGGGTCCATGAAATAAGCAAAACTTCATAAAAATATCTTAATAATTTTAACAACATTTATCACATTTATTATAATTCACAATATTAATCGACTAGGTCATTCCTGTGAAAGAGGGGCTTTTCAATAAGGATTTCTCCCTATCATGACAGATTAAGTGACCAAACCTCTCCTCGATGTAACTTCTAGACATCGTTAATATTGCAAATAATAATATTAATAACTTTGTCGTCTCAATTATTGATTTAATAATATATAAAATATCGACAATAATTGAATTAAATAACGTGAGATACTATACAACAATTATTGTAGCAATAATTGAACAAAACTGAGTGACTTCTCACGTAAGCATCAATAATCAATACGTGTGCTACTACGCAAACCACGCCAGACATCGCTTTTACTTTTACTACCGAAAGTAGTTCAACAGCTTTAACCAGTAAAACTTCCGCCGTTATTTTCATAAAAATATTTTTGTCGTTTTCTCAATCCGACAATAATTTCGTTTGTGGGTCCACTAATGATTGTGCCATTGCATGACGGATATTCCTCGATAAAAAGAATATTCTCCCACCAATCTAATATTATACAACAACTTGCATACTTTTCAAAATTTATAAATATTACCCACAACTATAACATTATCTCAAATCCACACCATAATTTTGAAAAAAATATTTCGAGAAAATTAAATCTTTATTCGTAAAATTTGGGATTTTACAATCTCCCCTCCTTATAAAATTTCGCCCTCGAAATTTACGTACGTACTTGGTATGCCGAACAAATAAGGACACTTCACCAGATTCTAACTCTTGAGGTAAAACCTTTGAGCGTGAAATATATTTTAAGATTTTAACAGGTACATTTTCATACGTTAAATTATCCGCTATCTCGTCTGGTTCTTAAATTAATAATGTGGTTTGGGTCATCCACATATTTACGTAACATCGATACGTTAAAAATGTTATGAACATGCGACATACTTGGCGGTAAAACGAGTCTATAAGCCACAGTTCCTACTCGATCGAGGATTTTAAATGGGCCAATTAAATCGAGGGTTAAGATTTCCTCTCTTCAGCAACTCTTACTTTTAAAATAACGCCCTCTTGAACCTTCTTCTTCATATTCATCAGCTCTGGGTCTGTAGCTTTAGCAGCTTTACATTATCGATTAAAGTCGATTCTAATCGTATATTTGTTATCTTCACGTGGGTCCCTAGAGTCTTTAACTCTATCTTCATCATTTGTAAGTTATACAAAATGGGTTTTGTGTTAACAACATCGCACTCGTAAACACATACGATCTTCTACTCAACGCGTCAGCTACCACGTTCTCTCTTCCACAATGATATTGAATGGTATGATCGTAATCTTCAACAGCTCGAGCCAACGTCTTTGGCGCATTATACGTTCGTTTTGGTTGAAGAAATATTTAAGGGTCAAGAAATGGGTTTCAGATCGGGGTCAATACAAAATTCAATTCACGCTCTAGGGATAGGCTAAGAAGTCTTCAAGAATACGTCAGGAAATTTATTAACAATAGAAGTATCATTCAAAACTGTGACTCTCATCCAAGACTTGGATAACACGTCACATTGATACTTATCAACTTGCCATCATCATTCACAACGTCCCCTACGGAAAGTTTGGCTTCAGTACATTCCACACAAGGAAGTCAACAAAGAAAGGACCGAGGCTCTTTACTTATGGCTTGATATGACAATTATTGACTTTAGTGGTTTGGTTGCTTGAATTCGCATAACAGGTTGGTTAGGAATATGAAAGCTAACAACCTTACGAAAAGCTTGATGAGTAGTTAACCAATCGATTCCTAAAATCACATTAAAGGCAAGTATTTTCAAAGAGATAAAATCGACAGGTAATGTGAAAGTGTCGATTTGAATCAACAAGATTTATAAACAGTGGATGTAACGAAGGTTTCTCCAAACAGAGTTTCAATAGATAAGTCAAAGTCTAATTTCCCCAAAGTCAAATTTAAATGTTGAGCGTAAACAAGAGAGATAAAAGAATAGGTAGAACCGGTATCGAATAAGGTATAGATTTTGCAAGAGCTTATGATTAACTTACCCGTAATAACCTCGTTCGGGTTCCTTAATAAACGCTCTCACTTAAACTATCGGCTTTGACTTGTCTGAGACATCCTTTGGCATCACTATCCCAGCTGGACTTGACTTCACTACACGACAAAATCGAGCTAGGTGACCTTCTTTTCCGTAATTGAAACACGCTTTGGACTGCTATGTATAGTTTGGACGGATGTGTCCCTCATTTTCGCATTTGAAACATACGACCGGTGGTCGTTCTTCTTCCTTTAAACCGGGTGCTGGTGCTGCTGTCTTTCCATCATTATTAAACCTTCTCTTCTTAAAATTTCCACTTCTATTATCTTGGCCATGATTACCACCGAAGTGGTTACCATTCTTGGTATGATAATTTCCCCCACGATGGTTATCATTGTTCTGATGGCTATTGCCACCGGTACGATTATTATCGTGTTGTTACTCGTTACCTTTTGGTTATGCTGACTCATTATCGCGCTCTAATAACTAAGCCCTATTCACAACATTTGAATATAAACAAAGTTTGTGAGAAATTAGGTATTGACGTATATCGGGTTTCAAACCTCGTAGAAACATTCACGTCATTCGCTCCTCATTATCGACCAAATGGGATGCAAACCGGGATAACTCCGCAAATTTAGCCTCGTATTGCGACACGATTATATTGTTTTGCTCCAACTTGATAAAGTCCACCTCCTTCATGTGTGGAATACTTTCGGGAAAATACTTGTCGTTGAACAGCTCTTGGAACTTCTCCCAAGACATCTTGAAAAGGCCAGTCGAGTACGCTTTTTTCTGATTCCCACCAGTAATCTGCCTCTTCTCGCAACATGAAGGTGGAAAAGGGAACCTTTTGCTCCTCGGAGCATGCCAAGATATCAAATATCTTGCAGATCTGATTTATCCACGTCTCCGCCTTAAGTGGTTTTGGCTCTCCAAAAAACTCCGGTGGTCCCAGTTCCTTGAACGGCTTAATGGTGACCATCCGAGAGTTGCCAGTGTTTCCACCGCATTTTGGACAGGAGCCGCTCTCGCTCGATGTCGCATGAATCAGATAAAGCCTCCGAACATTCCATCGCTCATCATTTGGTCGGTGTTGTTGTTCGCATGAGGATTGTCGCCTTTCGATGAACATTATCCTCGATTATTGATCCGTGGAGACTCAACGGTCTCCCTGTGCTCTCAAATTCTCGCCACAAAACAAAAGGGTTAATTAACATATCACATATTATCCCTATACTCTCTCGATCGACCAATTAAATACCAAATAAACTTAGGTAGGTCATACTAGCAAAGGAATTCCCCGCTCTCCCTCCTAGTTCTTGTCTCACATCTCAGCCAGTGATCGTATCCCTAGGCTTTGATACCAACTGTGACGCCCCCAAAATAGGTATACATCACCCATTCTGAGTCGCCAAATACATGGTACAGAATACAAATACAACCTTAAATATATAACATGAGCTGTGAGTTTTAATACAAATATTGTCTTCTAGACAGTATTCAAACTCAAAATAAGTCCTAAATACATTTATTATCACACTATTTCATAGAATAGTGAGAACTACTAATACTATCATCAGGACCGTCACTCTATTCCCCGACTAGTCCCTGCTACGTTCTCATTTCCTGAAGAGAACAATAAAAGTTAAAGGGTGAGCTCAACTAGCCCAGTAAAAAATATTATGACTAAGATAATGCAGAATAATTTATCATTAGCCTTCAACAGTGTTAAACTGATACAATATAACAAACATCAAGTTTAATTGTAGCGGAAGAAGCAATCCATTAGAAAAGTCAAGTAGAGAATAAAATCTACTATCTTCTATGATTTAAAAGGTTTTTTCATCACTATTATCGCTGAGACTCAGCTCAATAAATAATCCATATCATCCCTGCACTACGGCCAAGGATATTCATTAGTATCACAACCACAAATTATCCATGCACTATGGGCCAAGGATATTCGTGTTTTCATCAATGGTCATGATCATGCCAACAACTGTCCATCAATGAACTACGGGCCAATGAGGATTTTTACCACATCATTTGTAACTTTACGGTAATGATTATACTGAATAATCCCTGGTCATAATCATACCAAGTCCATCTATGCACTACAGGCCACAGATGACTTTCAACATAATATAAGCATAAGGATAATGACAATTCAATAAAACAAGTTCAAGAATAAATTTTAAATATTTATAAGTTAATTTATCCTGAACTCAATAACGTCCAAATTGTCAACATGATAGCGCTTTGTGAAGTAAAATTCAAGAATGCTCAGAAGAATATTTCCATGAAAAGATACTGGATGAAGCGCAAATATCCAAGATATTCTACTAATTTCATGGAGTATAGAAGCCAAAACTTTAACCAACTAAGTATAATAGAATATATGAAACTGCAAATGGATTTTTGCCCGCTATGCGGTAATCCGCGTAGACAGATCATTTCCACAAGTTAATAAGGAATGAATACAAAGGATCATTCACTATGCATGCGGTAATCTACATAGACAGATTATTCCAATAGAGTAATAAAGAATGGAACTAGGTCATGCGTAATCCGCACAGATAGGATATTCCAACAGAATAATAAAGAATATAACTAGGTCATGCGTAATCCGCACAAACAGGATGTTCTAACATAATAATAAAGAATTGAACCAGGTCATGCATAATCCACACAGACAGGATGTTCTAACATAATAATAAAGAATGAATTAACAACAGAATTCACTGTGCACGCGATAGATCAGATGACAAAAGTTATTCCAATGTAATAATAAAGAATGGAATAATGTAAGAATTTCACCATGTATGCAGATTTCAAGATAGGCAAAGTTATTCCAACATAATTATAAAGAATGGAATAACAACCCTTATGAGTATTGAAAGAAAATAACTCTCTTCATGAATACGAAAGAATAATACCCTTTACGAGTACAACAAATAATATCCCTTACGAGTATTGAATGAAAATAACTCTCTTCATGAATACGAAAGAATAATACCACTTACCTTAGAAAGAAGAGTATTCCGACTGGTAGGGCGAGGATATTCTTGAAGAATACTTATACTGCTTTTCACGCCAAAGCTTCTTAAAACTCTAAAGAAATACGCCAAGATTATGAAGAAGAATTCTCCAATTTACGGTGTGTTTTCAATTCTAACTAAGCATCCTATTTATAGGAGAATGAAAATGATACTATGCAATAAAATATAATATATTCTATTTATATTTATATATATATATATATATATATATTTATATATTTTATTTAAAATCTAATAAACTAAATAACTTTATAAAAGTATTCTATTTTATATAAAAAATTTTACTATGCAAAACACTACGCAGTGCACTATACAAATACTACGATAATAAAATATAATATATTCTATTTATAATCTAATAAAACAAATAACTTTATAAAAGTATTCTATTTTATATAAAATAATTTTACTATGCAAATACTATGCATAATAAAATATATTATATTCTATTTATAATCAAATAAAACAAAACTTTATAAAAAGTATTCTGTTTTATATAAAAAGTTTTCTGTTTTATTACATTTATAATAATAATAAAACAATATATATATATATATATGTATATAAAATTCCGTGACTTTCTAGATTCCCCCCCTCCATTTTTCTTTCGTGGGCCCCACATGTGGACCCCACATATGGGCCCACCTTTTAAGAAATTTCTACCAATTATTTTGAAAAATGGGCAAATGGGGGTCTATAAAATGAGCAAAACTTCATAAAAACACCTTAATAATTTTAACAACATTTATCACCTTTATTATAATTCAATATTAATCGACTGTGTCGCTCCTGTGAAGAGGGGCTTTCCAATAAGGATTTCTCCCTATCGCGCCGCAATTAGGTGACCAAACCTCTCCTCGATGTAACTTTTAGACATCGTTAATATTGTAAATAATAATATTAATAACTTTTGTCGTCTCAATTATTGATTTAATAATATATAAAATATCGACAATAATTGAATCAAATAATGGGAGATACTACGCAACAATTATCAGTAGTAATAATTGAAAAAACCGAGTGACTTCTCACGTAAGCATCAATAATCAATATCGTGTGCTACTACGCAACCACGCCAGACATCGTACTTTTACTACCGAGTAGTTCAACAGTTTTAACGGTAAAACTTCCGCCGTTATTTTCATAAAAATATTTTTATCGTTTTCTCAATCCGACAATAATTTCGTTGTGGGGTCCACCAATGATTGTGCTGTCATACGGATATTCTCCGAAAAAAAGAATATTCCTCGACCAATCGAATATTATACAACAACTTGCATACTTTTTAAAATTTATAAATATTACCCACAACTATAACATTATCTCAAATCCACACCATAATTTTGAAAAAAATATTTCGAGAAAATTAAATCTTTATTCGTAAAATTTTGGATTTTACACCATCAATAACTCATTTTTGAAAAAGAAAAAGAGAAATTAAAAAGAGAAAGCCATTTCTAGAGTGAGAAACCCTCGGGTTTAATATTTTAACACTAGATTTGAGTTGTTTTCACCATATATATCATAGATCTCATCCGTATTGAGTGATATATCATAGATTTGTGTCCTGTGAGGCTTGTTTCTACATCTCCCAAGGTGAAAAAGCAAATCTTTGGTCATTTGCTTTGTAAATATTGCTATAAATATAGATCTATTTAAATATAGTGTTTATCTATAGTTAGAATTGTTGTTTTGTATATATTTTTTGCATTGATTGCTAGATCTGGTTAGTTTACTGATTATTCTGTATATATATTGTTAGAAACCAAGTATTTTTACTGGATTAACCTAGATCTAGCTGGATCTAGCCCTTAACCGGTTCTAGAGCTTCAAAGCTCGAACCTTCATGCTAGATTGGCTCGGATCTAGGTTAGATCTAGTCATTTAAATGCTCTTGATCGGTCTCGGTCACTCCGTAGAGCCTTAAATATATATCTAGTTGTGAGGGGGTCCTAAATATTTACAATTTAAGGATTTAAATGAATGAATCACCTAATAACAAGTTTAGGATACATTATATATATAAGTTCAAGCATGCTAATGTGATCCTAGGAATCTCGGGGTTGAGATCCACTGATCGGATCTCGACTAGATTCCCACGATGGACTTTTGTTTACAATGTAATATTAAATTGTGCAAAAACTTTGTATATGTAATATTGGATCTTAAAACGACTTCGAGGGTCTCATCTCGAGAGATTGGATTTAAGATCCCGTGATAATAAAAAATGATGATTATGGGTGCTTGGGTCTATTGAGATGACTTTCATGCCTAGAGATGGCCTGACCCTTTTTATGTTTTCTTTCATACATTATCACTCCAAACGATTTTCAAACCCAAAACCGCAAAGAGCTTACATAAAATAATAAAGCGCGATGGGGATAAACAAATCTAGGGTTAATAATTTGAAGTATCGAAGGACCTTGATTTCTATTTGGTGAAGGATTTAAAAACCCTGCTTTCAAAAATATCACTTCATTATGTTTTGTCTAAAAATGAACTTATTGACTTTGTCATATTCCATCCTTATGTTTTGATGATGAATTATTCATGTACTAAATTATTTTATGGCTTTTCAGGTATCTGTTGATTAAAATAACATTGGTGGGATTTTTAAATGGATAAAGAAGATTGTCTTTTCTAGGAAAACAAATGTAAGATCAATTGCATAATAATTGATTTTTCATTTAAAGGCTCTAGAACATATTATTTACATTACATCTTGTTATATATCTTAAATGAAAAATGATTTAATAAATTTAAATCAAAAAGGTTTTTCTAATATTTAGATTCAATATATGATACTCAAAATGTTAAGTATGCTTGCTATTGTAAATGTTTACCTGACATCCTTGGGTCATATTTTCATTCTAGCTACACGTGTCATGTGTACATTTAAAAGATTTTGGGACATTTATTTGTAGTAACATATGGAGTTCTATATATTTAATATTGCCAAGAAAGCTTAAAAGATGGAAGCTATATATCCTTATGATTTGTTGCATGTGCGGTTTTTGAGGAGTACTTATTTCTATGCATTGAATATCCGGTTATATAATGAGCATGCTAGCAATACATCTTTGGAATGTGATATGTGGGTATGCGATTTTCAATGAGTGTAAATATGGAAGCCTTTGGACTCTATTACCTTGATTATGGGAAAGATAGAGAAAGATTTGTTACTTACTGCTACACGCCACTCTACAAGGACAAGAATTTGTCAAAGTTGTTAGTGGGATAATTTTAAAGAGTTCAACATGCATTTATTTCTATAGCTGAAGATGTAGTTGAGGATATTTCTCAACTAGATTCTTATTGTTTGCTTATCTAATTGGCAACGTATCAGTGCAGTATACTTGGACTAATTATGCAACGGTAACTTTAATTTGATTATAAAATCCGAAAGACATGCTTGAATTGATACAACACACAAAATTATTCTTGTGCTTATTTTACTGATATTTATCAAGCTACTAAACTTTAATCAAGTGCAAGCATTGAGCAGCTGAGGTATTATCGTCTGATATTTTTTTAGCTGATATTGGGTATGGAATTAATTGTTTAATTATTTTGTGTTAATTGATCATTGCATATAGTTGAGCCTTTAATTTTTAAATTGATTATTCTTGCATTGATCATAGACCTCTATATTTGTATTTAATTTTCTATTTAGACTAAGTGTGAGACCCCAGATTTTATGAATAAATATTTAATTTTCTCAAAATAAATTTTTTAATATTATGGTGTGAATTTGAGATAATGTTATAGTTGTGGGTAGTATTTATAAATTTTGCAAAGTATGCAAGTTGTTATATAATATTCGATTAGTCGGGGAATATTCGTTTTAACAGGGAATATTCGATGACGATGACACAATCATTAGTGGACCCCACAAATGTAATTATTATTGTCGATGAGAAAACGATAAAATATTTTTATGAAAATAACGCAGGAAGTTTTACTGTTAAAACTGTTGAACTATTCGGTAGTAGAAAGTACAAGAATATGTCTGGCGGTTAGTTATAAGTAGTATTACTGCAGTATTGATTATTAATGCTTACGTGATAAGTCACCGGTTTTGTTTTATTGATATTATTAATGTAATAAAATGTAACAACTTTTTATATAAAACATAATACTTTTATAAAGTTATTCTATAAATAGAATATATTATATTCTATTATAAATAGTGTTTTGCATAGTAAAATCTTTTATTTAAAATAGAATACTTTTATAAAGTTATTCTATAAATAGAATATATTATATTTTATTATTATATAGTGTTGCATAGTACTGCGTAGTATTTTTTGTATAGAAAAATCTTTTTATATAAAACAGAATACTTTTATAAAATTATTCATTTTATTAGATTATAAATAGAATATATTATATTTTATTTAAAAGATTTTACTTTAAATCTGGACCGTCCGATTAAAAGTAAATCAATCTGGACCGTTCATGAATTAGTTACTATGCAGTCCATTCTTCTAAAAATAGAAGCTCATTCCTTCATTATTTCTTACGAATTCACTGAAACTCTAGAGAGAGAAACTATAGAGAGAAAGAAGAAAAGTATTCTGCTACTTCACTACTCCTACATCCAGAACTCTTCTTCTTAAGGTAAGGGGTATTATTTTTTTTGTATTCATGAAGAGAACTTCTGTTATTCCATTCTTTATTATTCTGTTGGAATAACATGTATACACGGACTACCCTATACTTGGTGAAATTCTTCTGTTATTCCATTCTTTATTATTATGTTAGAATAACTTTGTTTACGCGAAGCACCGCATTATGTTGAAATTCTTCTATTATTCCGTTCTTTATTATTCTCGTCAGAATATCCGCTTGCGTCACTACGCCTCGACCGGTTCCATTATTTATTATTCGATGGAATATCTTGTTCTGCAATGCTTTCTGCCGGACCGGGTTCCATCTTTATTATTCATTTGAATATCACATGCATGCGTTTTTACGGACTGGTTTAAATCTTTATTATTCTATTAAAATATCACGTCACATGCGTTTTACTTTGGGACGGGTTTAAAATCTTTATTATTCTGTTTGAATATCTGCTCATGCATGCATTTTACGCCGACTCCCGGTTCCGCTTTTATTATTCTGTTGGAATATCCTGTCTGTGCGTTTTACGCCGGACCTGGTTCCGTTATTTATTATTCTGTTGGAATAACCTATCTATGCGAAGTACCGCATGCATGGTGATTTCTGTTATTATTCCATTCTTTATTATTCTGTTGGAATATCCTGTCGGTGCGTGACACGCTTTGACCTAGTTCCGTTATTTATTATTACATTGGAATAACTCCATACATGTGAAGTACCGCATGCATGGTGATTTTTTTGTTATTCCATTCTTTATTATACTCAGTTGGTTAAAGTTTTGACTTCTATACTCCATGAAATTAATGGAAAATCCTTGATATTTGCGCTTCATCCAGTATCTTTTCATGAAAATATTCTTCTGAGCATTCTTGAATTTTACTCTACAAAGAAGTATCATGTTGACAATTTGGACGTTATTAGTTCCTGGATAATTTAATTCTTGAACTTGTTTTATTGAATTCTTATATCATTGTCATCATCCTCATGTTTATATTTTTTTGAAAGTCATCTGTGGCCCAGAAAGTGCATAGATGGACTTGGTATGATTATGACCAGGGATTATTCGGTATAATCATGACCGTAATGTTACAAATGATGTGGAAAAAGTCTTCATTGGCCCGTAGTGCATTGATGGACAGTTTTTGGTATGATTATGGCTATGGATTCTCTTCGGCCAAGGGAGCAAAGATGAATTGTTTTATGGCATGATCAGGACCGTTGATGAAAACACGATTATCTTTGGCACGTAGTGCATGGATAATTCGTGGTCGTGATACGAATTAATATCCTTGCCCTGTAGAGCAGGGATGATTTGATGATGTGGATTATTTATTGAGTTGAGTCTCAGCGATAAAAATGATGAAAAACCTTTTAAATCATAGAAGATAGTAGATTTTATTCTCTACTTAACTCTTTTAATGGATTGCTTGTTCCACTGCAGTTAAACTTGATGTCTATTGTATTTTATCAGTTTAACACTGTTGAAGGCTAACGATAATTTATTCTGCATTATCTTAGTCATAATATTTCTTACTGGGCTAGTTGAGCTCACCCTTTCTTTCATTGTTCTCTTCAGGAAATGAGAATATAGCTGGGACTAGTCGGGGAATGGAGTGATGGTCCGAGATGGTGTCATAGTAGTCCTCACTATTCTATGAAATAGTGTGATAATAATTGTAATAAGATTGAATTTGAGTGTGGATATTGTCTAGATGACAATATTTGTATTAAAACTCACATCATTTGTTTTGTCGTATTTTACACGACAATTGTTTAATTAGTTTGTATTTGTATTCAGTACCATGTATCTGGCGACTCAGAATGGGTAATGTATACCTATTTTGGGGGCGTCACAGTTGGTATCAAAGCCATAGGAAAGAGCCCCGAGCCTTTATCTGGTGACTTCAAAGTCTTGGGATGCACCGAAGCCAGACTTTCCGTAGGGGACGCCGTGAGGAACGGTGGCAAGTTGATAGGTATCATTGTGAGGTGCTATCCAAGTCTTGGATGCGGGTCACAGTTGGTATCAAAGCTTAGGGATATGATCCCTGGCTGAGATGTGAGACAAGAACTAGGAGGGGAGAGACGGAGAATTCCTTCGCTAGTATGACCTACCTAAGTTTATTTGGTATTTAATTGGTCGGTTAGAGTATAGAGATAATATGTGATATGTTAATTAACCCTTGTTTTGTGGCAGTATTTGAAAATGGCATCCGAGAATGTTGAGAATATCAATGGAGCACAGGAGACCGTTGAGTCTCCACAGATCAATAATCAGGATAATGTGCGACAGGAAGGCGATAATCCTCGTATAAACAACAACACTGACCAAATGACGAACGATGGTACATTTAAGAGCTTTTTAGAATTCATGCAACACTAGACGAGAGAGACTCCTGTTCATAATGCAGAAGGAAACAATGGCAAGCCATGGTTGGTCACCGCTAAGCAGTTCAAGGAGCTGGGACCACCAGAGTTTTTGGGAAAGCCAGAACCACTTAAGGCAGAGACGTGGTTAAAGCAGATCACCAAGATATTTGATGTCTTGGGATGCTCATAGAGAGAAAAGGTTCCTTTACCACCTTTATGTTGCGTGAAGAGGCAGATTCTTTGGTGGGAATCAGAAACGACTCAACTTTGATGCACTCAAGATGTCTTGGGAGAAGTTCCAAGAGCTGTTCAATGACAAGTACTTTCCCGAAAGTATTCATCACATGAAGGAGGTGGAGTTTATCAAGTTAGAGCAAAACAACATGACCGTGTCGTAGTACAAAGCCAAGTTTGCCGAGTTGTCCCAATTTGCTTCCCATTTGGTTGATAATGAGGAGAGAATGACGTGAATGTTTCTAAGAGGTTTGAAACCTGAGATACGTCAATATCTTATCTCTCATAAACTGTGTTTGTATTCAGATGTTGTTAATAGGGCTCAGTTATTGGAGCGCGATAATGAGTCAACCTAACCAAAAGAGAGCAGCCGACAAAATGATAATACCGGTGATAATAGTCATCAAAGCGGTGACAATAAGCATGGAGGGAATCAACATGCCAGAAATGGTAACCACTTCGGTGGTAATCATGGCCAAAACAATAAGAATGGACATTTCAAGAAGAGAAGGTTCAACAATGACGTGAAGACGTCGGCACCAACACCCGTTTCAAAGGAAGAAGAACGACCATTGGTCGTATGTTTCAAATGCGGACAGGAGGGACACATCCGTCCAAACTTTACACAGCAATCCAAAGCGTGTTTTAATTGCGGAAGAGAAGGTCACCTAGCTCGATTTTGTCGTATGGTGAAGTCAAGTCCAACTGGGATAGTGATGCCAAAGGATGTCCCAGACAAGTCAAAGCCGGTAGTTTAAGTGAGAGTTTTTTTTTCCCGTGACGAGGAACTTGAATAAAATTATCATGGGTATGTTAGTCATAAACTCTTGCGAAGTCTATACCGTGTTAGATACCGGTTCTACTCACTCTTTTATTTCACCTAGTTGTGTTCAATGTTTGAAGTTAACTCCGGAGAAGTTAGACTTTGATATATCTGTTTAAACTCAGTTGGGAGAAACCTTCGTTACCTCCACTATTTATAAATATTGTTCAAATCAACACTTTCACGTTACCTGTCGATTTTATCCCTTTGAAAATACTTTCATTTGATGTGATTTTTGGAAACGATTGGTTAACTACTCATCATGCTTTTCGTAAGGTTGTTAGCTTTCATACTCCTAACCAACCTGTTATGCGAATTCAAAGTAACCAAACCACTAAAGTCAATCATTGTCATATCAAGCCATAAGTAATAGAGCCCGATCCTTTCGTTGTTGACTTCCTTGTGTGGAATGCACCGAAGCCAGACTTTCTGTAGGCGACATCGTGAATGAAGATGGCAAGTTGATAGGTATCAATGTGACGTACTATCCAAGTCTTGGATGAGGGTCACAGATTTGAATGATATTTCTATCCTTAATAAATTTCTTGACGTATTCCTGAAGACTTCTTAGCCTACCCCCAGAGCGTGAAATCGAATTTTGTATTGACCCCAATACAAAACCCATTTCTTAAACCCTCAAATATTTCTTTACTTAAAACGAACGTATAATGCGCCAAAGACATTGACTCAAGCTGTTGAAGATTACGATCGTACCATTCAATACCATCGTGGGAAAACGAACGTGATAGCTGACGTGTTGAGTAGAAGATTGTATGCGTTTACAAGTGCGAATATACGAACCCACGTGAAGATAACGAATATACGAGTAGAATCGACTTTAATCGATAAAGTTAAAGCTGCTCAAGCTACACACCCGGAGCTGATGAATGTGAAGAAGAAGGTTCAAGAGGGCGTTATTCTAGAAGCAAGAATTGATGAAGAGAGGAAATGTCAACCCTACATTTAATTGGTCCATTTGAAATCCTCGATCAAGTAGGAACTGTGGCTTATAGACTCGTTTTACCGCCAAGTATGTCGCGTGTTCATAACGTTTTTCACGTATCGATGTTACGTAAATATGTGGATGACCCGAACCACATTATTAATTTAGAACCGGACGAGATAGCAGAAGATTTAACGTATGAGGAGATACATGTTAAAATCTTGGATAAGAAGGATTATATTCGACGCTCAAATGTTATACCTCAAGAGTTAGAATTTGAAGTGAAGTCAAGGTATCATCACATGTTCGGCATACCAGGTACGTACATAAATTTTGAGGGCAAAATTCCATAAGGAGGGGAGATTGTGAGACCCCAGATTTTATGAATAAATATTTAATTTTCTCGAAATAAATTTTTTAATATTATGGTGTGAATTTGAGATAATGTTATAGTTGTGGGTAGTATTTATAAATTTTGCAAAGTATGCAAGTTGTTATATAATATTCGATTAGTCGGGGAATATTCATTTTAACAGGAATATTCGCATACGATGGCACAAATCATTAAGTGGAACCCACAATGTAATTATTCATTTGATCGAGAAAACGATAAAAATATTTTTATGAAAATAACGCCTAAGTTTTACCGTTAAAAGCTGTTGAACTACTCGGTAGTAAAAGTAAAGATGTCTGGCGTGGTTGCATAGTAGCACTGCAGATTGATTATTAATGCTTACGTGATAAGTCACCAGTTTTGTTTTATTGATATTATTAATGTAATAAAATGTAACAACTTTTTTTATATAAAACATAATACTTTTATAAAGTTATTCTATAAATAGAATATATTATATTCTATTATAAATAGTGTTTTGCATAGTAAAATCTTTTTATTTAAAATAGAATACTTTTATAAAGTTATTCTATAAATAGAATATATTATATTTTATTATGCATAGTGTTGCATAGTGTCACGATAAGTAGTTTTTGTATAGAAAAATCTTTTTTATATAAAATGTAATACTTTTATAAAATTATTCATTTTATTAGATTATAAATAGAATATATTATATTTTATTTAAAAGATTTTACTTTAAATCTGGACCGTCCGATTAAAAGTAAATCAATCTGGACTGCTCATGAATTAGTTACTATATGCGCCTATTCTTCTAAAAATAGAAGCTCATTCCTTCATTATTTCATTTAATTCTCTGAAACTCTGTAGAGAAACTATAGAGAAAGAAGAAAAGTATATTCGCTACTTCACTACTCCTACATCCGTAACTCTTCTTCTTAAGGTAAGGGTATTATTTTTTTGTATTCATGAAGAGAACTTCTGTTATTCCATTCTTTATTATTCTGTTGGAATAACATGTATACACGGACTACCCTATACTTGGTGAAATTCTTCTGTTATTCCATTCTTTATTATTATGTTAGAATAACCTGTTTATGCGAAGTACCGCATGCATGTTGAAATTCTTCTATTATTCCGTTCTTTATTATTCTGTCGAATATCTCGCTTGCGCATTACTACGCTCGACACGGGTTCCATTATTTATTATTCGATGAAATATCTTATTCTGCATGCATTTTACGCCGAACTCCGGTTCATCTTTATTATTCTCATTGGAATATCCCGTCTACATGCATTTTATGGGGACTGGTTCCGCTTCTTTATTATTCATTGAATATCCTATCTGTGCGTTTTATTAGCTGAAAACATTTAAATTAAGCAAGGATGAGCATTTGAGTGCCCTGCAAGTAATAGAAATTATATATATAAGATGAAAGAATGTAAATGTTTTCTTTATACTACCCTTCTACAATAAATCATTAGTTGTGAAGTAATCTGAACCGATAATAATAACATAACAACCCTCTTTCAAGTTTTTGAAACTACGTACTGACTATAGATAGGGTTAAGGGGACATACTATGAACATTTTTTTCATTTTTGAAAAGGTTAAACAAAACTTTATCTGTAAACCGTCAAAACTTACGGGCACGAGGGTGTACATCTCATAGTCCCTATATTGATCAATACTACATTATAAGAACGATATTATCGTTCACTCTGGCTGCCTTGGGCACATAAAAATTTTCCCATGAGTGGGATGTTCATATTTGTCAGGGTTCCAAACCAAAGCAATTCGGTTGGATAATAGGTAGGTTTTATCTTATTCAACAATAATCTATAATTCAACATATATATATATATATATATATATATATATGGGTAATTGACAAAGGTGTATCAACATGTGATTAAATGCAATGATTATCCTAGTGGGGACACTTGTATAACCATTTAGAAATTAACGAACAGAATATATATCTGAATTACCATATACTAACATGTTGATATTCAATGAGTATATGTAATATATGGTTAATAATCTGTACAGTAATAATATAATTCTGAAACATTCCTACTCATGTCCATTGCATAAAGGAAATGCAAAGGTAGGATACTTCACCGATCTTTTTACCGCTTATAATACGTAACTTAGTTTTATCTTTTATATCACGACCTATCATTAATCGGATCATTCGTTCGATTAGAACAATATACTATAACATATAAGATCGCATTTCATTTGTCAAAGACATAATCTAATCACATTATCACACATGTTCAACAGTCATTGTATCACAAACAAACATTAATATAGTCAAAATATCTAAGTCCAGATCAATTCCTAAAATATGTCGGTGTACCGAAACTTTATCGGGTAACTATCGAGTCTAAGACTCTATTCTTTAACTCAATATCTGTAAATATCAGTCATATTATTTTAAAAGACTCAATAAACATTTATTATAATTTATCATAAATTTTCAAATACCGGAATCATTATTAAATGATTTAAATATCAAATAATTCTATTATCATTAATATTTAATTAATATTAAACTATTAATGAAACCATTGTCAAAATATTAAAGTTATTTATAATAACTTAGAATATTTTAAAGTATTAATATTACCCTTAAATGATTTTTAAAACATTTAATATCATTTACAAATAATTACCATTAATATTTAGATATTATTGATCTGCCTATACAAATATTAAAAGTCATTAAGTATAACTTAAAATATTTTAATTCATTTATATCCCTTTTAAATGATTTTTAAATCAATAAAACCATTTTAAAACTATTTATTTAATATAATTATTAAATAAATTTAATATCATTAATATTAAATAAATATTATTAATATTAAATTATTAATGAAATTATTCTTTAAATATTAAAAGTTATAATTTATAACTTAAAATACCTTTCAACACTTTATTTTCATTTAAAATAATTTTATAATATTAAAATCATTTTTAAACTAGTGTATTTAATATAATTATTAAATAACCTTAATATCATTAATAACAATTAATTAATAAAATTCACCTTTTAATATTAAAACTTATATTTTATAACTTAAAATATTCTTAAATACCTTATTATTATTTAAAATGATTTTAATATAATAAAATCATTTTAAAATTATTTATTAAATTCATTTATTAAATAACTAAATTATCATTAATATTAATTAATTAATGAAATTCATCATAAAATATTAAAAGTCATTAAAAATAACTTAAAATATTTTCATATTCCATAATATAATTTTAAATGATTTTTAAGTATTAAAATCATTTTTAAATAATTTATTTAATATAATTATTAAATAAATTAAATACCTTTAATTTTTCAAAAATATTAAATATTTGTGAAATCTATCCAAAATAATTAAAATATAATTTTCGGACTTAAAAATAATTTTAGTAATTTAATATGTATTTTAATAATTAAAAACTAATTTTCTATAATTATTTAATAAAAATATGATTTTTATAAATAATTGTCAAGCTAAAGACCACTATATAGCTTACGTAACTGTCGTCAGGAGGTGTTCTTCGTGCTCATCATGCAAACCCAGATCTTCAAGCCTCATTCTGCAAGGTGGGTGGGTTTAACCAAGTGTAAATCAGTGTGTGTTGTGTTTCTGGACTTGTTTTTGGTCAGATCTGGTAGAGCTAATGTAAGACTACAAGACTTAGCAACAAAAATGTCCATAACATGCATCAAATGAAAGATCTAAGCCATCAAGGTGGCTGTCAGAGGCTGTTCTTCATTTCCGGGTTGCCTAGAAATGAAGAACAGATCGTGGGGTTCACTTTGGACTCCCACTACATGCTGATCGTTTATTATTTTTATGAGCTAAAAGTTCCAACTTATACACAACATGACAGACTACAGATCTATAACCAAACATCATCAAAACATCAACAGAATCATTACAACCAAGCTGGTCAAATCATGTTAGAGGACATGATCAAAGGTTTTCTGGGTTGCCCAGAAAACCAGATCCGTGATCATTCTACCTACTTTGACCAGTCACTAAATCCAGTGTATTTGATATTTAGATGTACTAGAAGCATAGATCGAAAGTGTACATAACAAGCTACAAACTAATCACAACAACATAACCAAAATATTAACAAACTAACAGATATAGATGCTTGAATAAGTTATCAGACGCTGAAAACCCATTTCTGGGTTACCCAGAAATGGTCTGGTCATGGTCGGTCAACGACCTTTGACCAAGAATAACTTGCAATCTAGACCAGATCTAAGCCTAATTCTTGTTCCAGATTAAAGATCACATATCATACTACAACTACAAACTTTCCAAACACAAAAATCATTAAAGATCACAAAGGTAGAAGGCCAAACAATCGTTGTCAGACCACCAAACGCAATTTTTCCTAATTTTGTAGATCTTCAAATCCGAGCCCCTAGATGTTATGGATCTAACATCTAGCAGCCCAGATCATCATTTTACATCATATACAACATATTTAACACAACAAACTTAACATTTAACAACAGATCAAGATCAGATTATGGCTAGGGTTTTATACCTTTAAATGAACAAGATCTGATTTCTTGGTTACTGATTAATGATATGTGTTAGTGGGGCTTAGATATATAACTGATATGCTACCAAATTTCGTTGGTGAGAGCTTGAGAGAGTTAAGAATGAGGGTTGGGTAAAATGCTAGCAAAATGACTTATTTCTCTCTCTAATCTTTTTATAGAACTTATGTGCAAATGTGGGATTTAGCTATTATCCTCCATACTCTTGTTGTCCATTAGACAAAACTCCTTATCTTGTTCTTAAGTATTCTTAGTGAGATTTCCACCAATGAGGTGTAGACAACATTGCACTTTGCGTAAGAAATTAAGAAAAGTAAGGTCATTAGCTATTTAAGGAAACTTGATTAGCCTAATTTGTTGCCTTAAAAGGCCTATTATGGCCAGCTATATATATACCCACTAGTTCCTTTATTTAGCTTTTATTTTAATGCATAAATTAGATAAATCAAAGGTCTAAAATACCCTTAATTATGTGGACTAAGCTTGGGCTTGTACTTGATTTCTTTCGGGCTTCTCCCATAATTGTTTTGGGCCATGTAATAATCATAGTCTAAGAATTTTAATATATGTTACCCAAATTGTTTATTTAGGGTTTAAAATAAAATATAATTAGTTTGCAAAATTTATAATTAGGGTTTTCTTAATTTGATTAGGGTTTATTATATAATAATTATAATTATCCTTGCCAATTTAGCAATTAGGATTTATAATTAATAATTAGGATTTCAAGAAATTAATATATCTAAATGCTACTTAGGGTTCACCTAATTAATCGCAAAATCATACAACACCGTTATATAATAGTCTTAAACTCACAATTGAGTTTCAAATTAGGGTTTCCAATATTAAAACTAGGGTTTGACATAATACACCATAACTGATCAATCATTGTCAGTCCACATACCTATAGTATATAATTATAGCACCGAAAAATCAAAATATAAATAATATTATATTATTATTCTCATTCCTTGATCAAAATCCAAAATTAGGGTTTGGATTCCATATCTGATTTATCTGTCATACTTAACATTATTAATTAAGTTAAAATAATTAATTAATAATCTGTACTAAAATTCATATAATAAAGTAATTATTATAATAATTTAAAATTATTTCATATATTATATAAATAATATATGATTATATTTTCATGGAAAATAATTAATAAAAACATTTCGCTATAAAATTAATTATTATAAGAATATAATTTATAATAATCAATAATTCTAAAATAAAATTATTTAAAATCATTCATGTAATAAATATATCACATAAATACATACACACATTATCTTGGCACATATTCCCCATATTTAAAATAATAAAAAAATTATATGCAAAATTTCTAATTTATTTGTATAGAAAATATCGGGTTGTTACAGGCCAAGGATATTCTTTAGTATCACGACCACGAATTATCCATGCACTACGGGCTAAAGATAATCATGTTTTCATCAATGGTCCTGATCATGCCATAAAATAATTCACCTTTGCACCCTTGGCCGAAGAGAATCCATGGCCATAATCATACCAAACACTGTCAATCAATGCAGGCTAATGAGAACTTTTTCCACATTATTTGTAACATTACGGTCATGATTATACCGAATAATCACTGGTCATAATCATACCAAGTCCATCTATGCACTACTGAAGCCGGATGACTTTCAACATAATATAAACATGAGGATGATGACAATGACATAATAATTCAATAAAACAAGTTCAAGAATTAATTTATCCAAGAACTAATAACGTCCAAATTGTCAACATGATACTTCTTTGTAGAGTAAAATTCAAGAATGCTCAGAAGAATATTTCCGTGAAAAGATACTGGATAAAGCGCAAATATCAAGGATATTCCACTAATTTCATGGAGTATAGAAGTCAAAACTTTAACCAACTTAGTATAATAGAGAATGGAATAACAAAAGAATTTCACCATGTATGCGGTACTTCGCATAGACAGGTTATTCCAACATAATAATAAAGAATGGAATAACAAAAGAATTTCACCAAGTATAGGGTAACCCGCGTATACAGGTTATTCCAATAGAATAATAAAGAATGAAATAACAGAAGTTCTCTTCATGAATACAAAAGAAATAATACCCCTTACCTTAGAAGAAACTGGATATAGGAGTAGTAAAGTAGCAGAATACTTTTCTTCTTTCTCTCTATAGTTTTTCTCTCTAGAGTTTCAGTGAATTCGTAAGAAATAATGAAGGAATGAGCTTCTATTTATAGGAGAATGGACTGAATAGTAACTAATTCATGAACGGTCCATATTGATTTACTTTTAAACGGATGGTCCATATTGATTTACTATGCAGAACACTATGCAGGCACTATGCAACACCATGCATAATAAAATAAAATATATTCTATTATTATCTAATAAAACAAATAACTTTATAAAAGTATTCTGTTTTATATAAAAAGATTTTACTATGCCAAATACTATGCATAATAGAATACTATATATTCTATTTATAGTCTAATAAAACAAATAACTTTATAAATGTATTCTATTTTATATAAAAAGTTTTTCTGTTTTATTACATTAATAATACTAATAAAACAAAATTTATATAATATATATATTTATATATATATATTTATATATATAAACTTCCGTGACTTCATAAAAAGACACCTCAATATATCTAACAACATTTATCATCATTATTATAATTCACAATATTAATCGACCAGGTCGTTCCCAGGAAAGAGGAGGCTTTCCAATAAGGATTTCTCCCTATTGGCGCGCAATTAGGTGACCAAACCTCTCATTGGCAGAACTTCTGGACATCATTAATATTGCAAATAATAATATTAATAACTTCGTCGTCTCAATTATTGAATTAATAATATATAAAATATCGATAATAATTGAATCAAATAACGTGAGATACTATGCAACAATTCATCGCAAGAATAATTGAACAAAACCTGGTGACTTCTCACGTAAGCATCAATAATCAACTGGTGTGCTACTATGCAACCACGCGTAGACATCGTACTTTTACTATCGAGTAGTTCAACAGGTTTTAATGGTAAAACTTCCGCCGTTATTTTTATAAAAATATTTTTGTCGTTTTCTCAATCAAACAATAATTCCATTCATGAGTCCACTAATGATTGTTCGCCGCATTTGACGGATATTCCCAAACAAAAAGAATATTCCCACCAATCGAATATTATACAACAACTTGCATACTTTTCAAAATTTATAAATATTACCCACAACTATAACATTATCTCAAATCCACACCATAACATAAAAAAAAATTCAAGAAAATTAAATCTTTATTCGTAAAATTTGGGATTTTACAATATGTGCTATTTGAATCAGGTGCTACTTGTTCTTTTATAGCATGTGAATTTACTACGCGATTAGGTTTATTTCCTGAAAGATTAGAAATACCTTTAGACGTTAAGGTAGCAAACAAAGAGATAATTCTCATTGAACACATTCATAGGAATGGTTGCGTAGATATTTGAGGTAACAAATTATCGGTAGACTTAATACCGATAAGGTTGAGAGAATTTGATGTAATTTTCGGTATGGATTTGTTCATTAACCATAAAGCTATAATAGATTATCATAGGTAAAGTGTGAACCTTTGGCTTTCAAAGATAACCAAGGTAGTGTTCTATGGTAGTAAATCACCGGTACGCTCTTGTTGTCTAACCATGACAAAAGCTAGAAAGATGTTGAAGAAGGGGTGTATAGGATAGTTGTGCCATGTTGTGGATACGCAGAGAGTGGAAGCATCATTGGAACAGATACCTATACTACAAGAGATCGCGGATGTATTTCCGAATGAGTTACCAGGTCTTCCGCCAGATAGGGAGGTTGAATTTTTGATTGATGTGTTACTGGTTACGGCACCAATTTCTAGGGCACCATATAGGATGGCACCGATAGAGATGAAGGTGTCAATGGTTCAATTACAAGAACTATTAGATAGAAAGTACATTCAACCAAGTGTGTCTCTGTGGGGAGCACCAGTGTTGTTTGTAAAGAAGAAGGATGGATCGTTACGACTTTGTATCGACTATCGTGAATTGAACAAGTTAAAGATTAAGAATAAATACCTATTGCCCAGGATTGATGATCTATTTAATCAGTTGAAAGGGGCAAAGTGTTTTTCTAAGATAGATTTGCGTACGGGGTACCATCAATTGAAAGTAAGGAAGGAGGATGTACCTAAGACGGCGTTCAGAACTCGTTATGGTCATTACGAGTTTTTGGTTATGTCGTTTGGGTTGAGTAATGCGCCAGCCGCATTTATGGATATGATGAATAGAGTGTTCAAATAATATTTGGACAAATTTATCGTAGTGTTCATTGATGATATTCTAGTCTATTCTAAGACGTCAGAAGATCATGCTGAATATTTAAAAATAGTGCTGGAAACAGTACGGAGGGAGAAGTTGTATATAAAATTCATTAAGTGTGAATTTTGGATTGAAAGAGTGTAGTTTTTAGGACATGTTATTGATAAAGATGGCATTTCTATTGATCCAGCGAAGGTGGAAGCAGTTAATAGTTAGGAACAACTGAAAATGCAAACTGAGGTTCAGAGTTTTCTGGGATTAGCGGGATACTATAGAAGGTTCATCTAGGACTTTTCTAAAATAGCTACTCCATTGACAAATTTGACGAACAAATCAGTAAAATATGTGTGGACTGAGAAGTGTAAAGATAGTTTTCAGGAACTAAAAAAGAGATTAAGTGAGGCACCTGTATTATCTTTACCAGATGATACGGGGAATTTTGAAGTTTATAGCGATGCTTCGCATAGAGGACTGGGTTGCGTGCTCATGCAACATCGCTAGGTCATTACGTATGCGTTACGCCAGTTAAAGGATTATGAGAAGGTCTATCCTACTCATGAACTAGAATTGACACCGATAGTTTTTGCATTAAAAATATGGAGACATTATTTATACGGGGAGAAGTGCGAGATATACACGGACCATAAAAGTCTGAAATATATCTTCACATAGAAGGAGTTGAATATGAGGCAGAGAAGGTGGTTAGAATTAATAAAAGATTACGACTGTGATATCTTATATCATCCAGGAAAAGCTAATGTTGTAGCCGACGCGTTAAGTATGAAGGGTAGGGAAAATCTATGAATGTTAACGACTCAGAATGAGTTAATAACGAAGATGGCAAACATGGAGCTAGAAGTTAAATTACCGAGGGAAGTGGTAGAGATGTTATTCATAAAAGTGACTCAACTAACCATAGTGGAGCAAGTTAAAGAAGTACAATTAGGTAATGATAATTGTGAATGAATGAAGAATATGACGGAGGAAGAAGAGAAGACTAGGTACAATCTTGATAATGAAGGATTACTTCGTTTTGAAGGAAGAATTTGGGTTCCAGATAATTTTGAGTTAAAAGAAGAGATAATTAGTAGGCTCATAGTTCGAGGTACTCGATACATCCAGTTAGTACTAAGATGTATCAAGACCTTCGACAGAACTTCTGGTGGCCAAACATGAAGAGAGAGATAGTATAATATATTAGTAAGTGCTTAACTTATCAAAAAGTTAAGGCTGAACACCAAAGACCGAGTGGATTATTGCAATCACTAGAGATTCTAGAGTGAAAATGGGAGCATATCACGATGGACTTTGTGGTGGGACTTCCAACGACAAGGAAGGGATACAACGTTATTTGGGTTATAGTGGATCGATTGACAAAATCGGCTCACTTTTTACCAATAGGAGTTAGGTACAACCTAGAGCAATTGGCTAAAATTTATGTCAAAGAAATTATTTCAAGGCATGGAGTACCTGTTTCGATTGTGTCAGATCGTGATCCGCGATTTACATCGAATTTTTGAAGGAGTTTGCAAGAGCAACTGGGAACGCAGTTGAGGTTGAGTACAGCGTATCATCCTCAGACGGATGGACAAAGTCAACGGGCAATTCAAATGCTAGAAGATATGTTAAGATCTTGCGTTATGGATTTCAAAGGGAGTTGGGACGAACATTTTATGCCCCCAAAATAGGTATACATCACCCATCTTGAGTCGCCAAATACATGGTATAAAATTTAAATAAAACTTAATTATACAACAGTCGTGTAAAATACGTCAAAACATAATCTAAGACTTTAAAAAAGAATATTGTCATCTAGACAATATCCACACTCAATGGAGTCCTCATTACATTTATTGTCACACTATTTTATAGAATAGTGAGAACTACTAAAACAACCATCTGGGCAGTCAATCCGTTCCCCGACTCGTCTCAGCTATATTCTCATTTCCCGAAGAGAACAGTGAAAGAAAGGGTGAGCTCAACTAGTCTAGTAAGAAATATTATGACTAAGATAATGCAGAATAAATTATCCTTAGCCTTCAACAGTATGACAACTGATAGAATATAATAGACAACAAGTTTTAGATCAACAACTGCAGCGGAATAAGCAATCCATTAGAAGAGTTAAGTAGAGCATAAAATCTATTAACTTCTATGATTTAAAAAGTTTTTCATCAAATTTATCACTGAGACTCAGCTTAATAAATAAAATCAAATCATCCCTGCATCATGGCCAAGGATATTCATGTAATCATCAATGGTCATGATTATACCGAATAATCCCCGGTCATAATCATAACAACAACTGTCCATCAATGAACTACAGGCCAATGAGGACTGTCACCACATCATTCGTCACATTAAGGTCATGATTATACCAAATAATCACTGGTTATAATCATACCAAGTCTATCTATGCACGTAAGTCAAAGATGACTTTCATCACAGTATACGCATGAGGATGATGACAATGACATAATAATTCAATAAAACAAGTTCAAGGATAAATTTTAAAGATTTATAATTTAATTTATCCAGAAATCAATAACGTCCAAATTGTCAACATGATACTGCTTTGTGGAATAAAATTCAAGAATGCTCAGAATAATATTTCCATGAGAAGATACTGGATGAAGCGCAAATATCCAGGATATTCTACTAATTTCATGGAGTATAGAAGCCAAAACATTAACCAATTGAGTATAATAGAATATATGAAACTGCAAATGGATTTTTACCCGCTATACGGTAATCCACGTAGACAAATCATTTCCACAATTTAATACGGAATGAATATGAAGGATCATTCACAATGCATGCGGTAGTCCACATAGACAAGTTATTCCAATAAAATAATAAAGAATGGAATAACAAAAGAATTCACCATGCATGCGGTAGTCCACGTAGACAGGTTATTCCAACAGAATAATAAAGAATGGAATAACAAAAGAATTCACCAGGCATGCGGTATTCCACATAGACAGGTTATTCCAACAGAATAATAAAGAATGGAATAACAGAAGAATTCACCAGGCATACAGTAGTCCGCACAAATAGGTTAATCCAACAGAATAATAAAGAATTGAATAACAGAAGAATTCACCTGGCATGCTGTAGTCCGCACATACAGGTTATCCCAACAGAATAATAAAGAATGGAATAACAAAAAAATTCACCAGGCATGCGGTAGTCCGCAAGGACAGGTTATTCCAACAGAATAATAAAGAATGAAATAACAACCCTTATGAGTATTGAAAGAAAATAACTCTCTTCATGAATACGAAAGAAATAATACCCCTTACCTTAGAAGAAACTTAATACTAGAATAGTGAGGTAGCAGACTTCTCTTCTTATTTCTCTATATAATTTTTCTCTATAATAATTGCTCTTGTGAGACTTAGTGAATTGGTGAGAATGAAAGAAGAATGAGCTTCTATTTATAGGAAAATATAGTTTCGATAATTGCACTTTTGGGGCTCAAAATATTACAGTATAATACCTTCCTCTTTTTCTTCATTTTTAATTTAGTCCTGCAAGTATTATCAAACTTGCACCACCTCCCCTAATAGTAAATAATGAGAATTAATAGTTTGTTCATATGACTTAATAGTATAATCATGTGAAAAAACTAATTACAGTATAGTACCTTCATCTATACCTCCATTTTTAATTTAGTCATGCAAGTATTATCAATCTTGCACCAACTCCCCTAATAGTAAATCATGTGAAT
This sequence comes from Panax quinquefolius, assembly GCA_020205615.1. Lineage (NCBI taxonomy): Eukaryota > Viridiplantae > Streptophyta > Magnoliopsida > Apiales > Araliaceae > Panax > Panax quinquefolius. The sequence goes on from CM035158.1 coordinate 57,492,774, forward strand.
CAATAGTACACACATGTGAACACATAATTATAAGCATATGAATTAATAGCAATTAATTGCTCATTTATCCGGTGAATTACCAAATTGGTCAAGATAACCTCCAGACATTAATTATTATCAAAATAAATGTTGATTTCCACTAACACTAATAATTCCCACACAATGGAACTATCAATTTCATCTTTAATCAACACAAACTTATTCATCATTAATATTATAATTCACAATATTTAACAACCAGGTCGTTCCCAGGACAGAGGGGGCTTTCCGATAAGGATTTCTCCTTATTGGCGCGCAATTAGGTGATCAAACCTCTCCTTGACAGAACTTCTAGACATTATCAATATTGTAAATAATAATATGAATAACTTTGCCGTCTCAATTATTGATTTAATAATATAACATATTATGCATATGATATTGTGACAATAATTGAATCAATAATATGAGAGATATGATGCAGCAATTACTGTAGCAATAATTGAGTATAACTAAGTGACTTCTCACGTAAGCATCAATAATCAATACAGTGTGCTACTATGCAACCACGCGTATTACTGTACTTTTACTATCGGGTAGTTCAACAGTTTTAACGGTAACACTTTCGCCGTTGTTTTTATAAAAAGATAATTCTGTCGTTTTCTAACTACGATAATACTTTTTTTGTGGGGTCCACCAATGATTATGTCGTCGTACGAATATTCCCTGTTAAAATGAATATTCCCCGAGCAATCGAATATTATATAACCACTTGCTTACTTTGCGAAATTTGTAAATATTTCCCACAACTATAACATTATATCAAATCCACACCATAATATTCAAAAATATATTTCGAGAAAATTATTCTTTATTCATAAAAGTTGGGATCTTACAACCTTCCCTTCTTATGAAATTTCATCCTCGAAATTAGGGTACATACCTCGTATATCAAAGAGGTGAGGATATCTTGACTTCATCTCAGATTCCAACTCCCATGTCATTTCTTCCACATCATGGTTTCTCCACAAAACTTTGACTTGAGGTATAACCTTGGAGCGTAGAATATGATCCTTCTTATCCAAGATTTTAATAGGTATCTCTTCATACGTTAAATCTTCCTCTATCTCGTTTGGTTCTAATTCATTAATGTGGTTCGGGTCTTTCACATATTTATGTAACATAGATGTGTGAAAATTGTTATGAACATGAGATATACTTGGCGGTAAGGCGAGTCTATAGACCATAGTTCCTACTCGATCGAGGATTATAAATGGGCCAATGAATCGAGGATTGAGCTTTCCTCTCTTTCTAAATCTCGTAACTCCTTTCCGTGGAGCAACACGTACAACATATGATCTCTAATATTGAATTCCACGTCCTTTCGATTAAGATCAGCATAACTCTTTTGTCGATCTTATGAGGTTTTTATACATTTTCGGATCATTTAAATCTTTTCTGTAGTCATACATACTAACTCTGATCCCAACAACGTTGCTTCACACCTCACCCCTGCATACTGGAGAACGACATTTTCTTCCATACAACGCTTCGAATGGAGCCATACCAATACTTGCTTGATAGCTGTTGTTGTAGGAAAACTCCACCAACGGTAAGAACTTGTCCCAACTTCCCTTGAAGTCAAGGACACATAGTATTAATAAATCTTCAAGAGTTTGAATAGTCCTCTCTGATTGTCCATCCGTCGAAGGATGATATGCTGAACTAAATCGTAAATCTATGCCCATAGCTTTTTGCAAACTAACCCAAAATCTTGAAGTGAATATTGGGTCTCGATTAGAAACTATGGATACTGGCATACCATGCAATCTTGCAATCTCGTTTATGTACATACTAGCAAAACTTTCAAGTGTATAAGTTTCTCGTATCGGTAAGAAATGAGCAGACTTGGTCAATCTATCAACAATGACCCAAATCGCATCTATTCCTTTAGAAACCTTGGGAAGAGCAAAAACAAAATCCATGGTAATGTGCTCCCACTTCCATTCTAGAATTTCAAGTGGTTGCAATGGACCTTTTGGCACTTGATGCTCCGCCTTGACTCGTTGACAAGTTAGACACCTTGAGATAAACCCCACTATCTCTCTCTTCATATTGCTCCACCAAAATGTATGTCGAAGATCACGATACATTTTGGTACTCCCAGGATGGATTACAAACGGTGTGTTGTGCGCCTCCATCATGATTTTATACTTTAAGTCAGAATCATTAGGAACACAAAGTCTGGAGTTGACTCGAAGTATTCCTTCTTCATCGATTCTTGCTTCTGGAATAGCACCTTCTTGCACTTTCTTCCTCATACGCATCAGCTCCAGGTCAATAGCTTGAGCAGTTTTAACTTTATCGATTAAAGTCGGTTCTACTCATATATTCGCCATCATCACATAGGTCCCTGGAGTCTTTAACTCTATCTCCATCCTTCGTAAGTCATACAAAATGGGTCTTTGCGTTGACAATATTGCACTAGTACCCGCATATGATCTTTTACTCAATGCGTCAGCTATTACTTTCGCTTTTCTAGGATGGTATTAGATGGTATGATCATAATCTTTTAATAATTCAAGCCATCGTCGTTGCCGCATGTTTAGTTCCGTTTGAGTGAAGAAATATTTGAGGCTTTTATGATCCGTATAGATCTCCACCTTCTCTCCATACAGGTAATGCCTCTAAATCTTAAGCGCAAAAATGATTGCTACCAACTCTAGATCATGAGTAGGATAATTCCTCTCATATTCGTTGAGTTGTCGCGAGGCATAGGCTATGACTTTCCCATGTTGCATGAGAACACATCCTAACCCTTTACCTGAACCATCACTATAGATGATAAATCCCTTTGAGCCAGATGGTATTGTCAGAATAGGTGCTAAAATGAGTCTTCTCTTGAGTTCTTGAAAACTCTTCTCACATTCCTCGTTCAGACCAAACTTTGTATCTTTTTGAGTCAGCTGAGTTAATGGAGTAGCGATTCGAGAAAATCCTTCCACGAATCTCCGATAATAACCAGCTAAGCCGAGAAAGCTACGTAATTTGGTCACTAACTTTGGTTGCTCCCAGCCTTGAATTGCTTCAATCTTCGTTGGGTCAACAGATATTCCATGATTTGATATTACGTGCCCAAGGAATGCAACTTCCTCAAGCCAGAACTCACATTTCTTCCACTTGGCATAAAGCTTGTTTTCACGAAGCTTTTGAAGTATCAGCCTCAAGTGTTGCTCATGGTCTTCACGGCTTTTGGAGTATATGAGGATGCCATCAATAAAGACGACCACAAAGTTATCCAAATATTCCTTTAATACTCGGTTCATCATGTCCATGAAGGCAGCAGGAGCATTAGTAAATCCAAAAGACATGACTATGAATTCATAATGCACGTACCGAGTTCTGAAATCAGTCTTTGGAATGTCATCAGTTTTAATTTTCAACTGATGATATCCGGAACGAAGATCAATCTTTGAAAAGAATTTGGCTCCTTAAAACTGGTCAAATAGGTCATCAATGCGAGGCAACGAGTACCTATTTTTTATGGTGACATGATTCAACTCCCGATAATCAATACAAAGTCACATACTTCCATCTTTCTTCTTCACGAATAAAACAAGAGCACCTCAAGGACACGTACTAGGACGAATGATACCGATGTCTAATAATTCCTGTAGTTGGGTTTTTAACTCCTGAAGTTCAGTAGGAGCCATTCGATATGGGGCTTTGGAAATGGGTTTTGTACCGAATTCAAGGTCGATACAAAATTTAATTTCACACTCTGGGGTAGGCCAGGAAGTTCTTTAGGGAATACGTCAGGAAATTTATTAACAATAGAAATATCATTCAAATCTAACGTATTTTTATTTAAATCCGTGACATTGGCTAAGAAAGCTTGACATCCGTTTTTCAATAAACGAATAGCTTTATGGTTGGATATGATAGTGATTGATTTTAATGGTTTGGTTGCTTGAATTCACATAATAGGTTAGTTAGGAATATGAAAGCTTACAACCTTATGAAAACAATCGATTTTAGCATGATGAGTAGTTAACCAATCAATCCCTAAAATCACATCAAATGCAAGTATTTTCAAAGAAATAAGATTGACAGGTAACGTGCGGTTACCGATTTGAATCAAACAAGACTTCTAAACAGTGGATGGAATGAAGGTTTCTCCCAACGAAGTTTCAACCGATAAGTCAAAGTCTAATTTCTCCGGAGTCAAATTTAAATGTTGAGCGCAAGTAGGAGAAATAAAGGAATGGGTAGAACCGATATCAAATAAGGTATATACTTCGCTAGATTTTATGATTAGCTTACCTGTGATTACCTCTTTTGGATTCCTCGCTTTTTGGGAGGTTACGACAAACGCTCTCCCTTGAACTACCGGTTTTGTCTTGTCTGATGGCCTTTGATGCCTCCATCCCAGCTAGACTTGACTTTGGTGCACGATAAAATCGGGCTAGGTGACCGTCTCTCCCACAATTGTAACATGCTTTGGACCGCATCACGCAGTTTGGACTGATATGTTCCTCCCCTCCGCATTTGTAACATATGACCGACGGTCGTTCTCCTTCCTTAACAACTAGTGCTGGTGCTGACGTCTTTCCATCAGTGTTGAATCTCCTCTTCTTGAAATGTCTACTCTTATTGTCATGGCCATGATTACCACCGAAGTGATCACCATTTATAGCATGTTGATTCCCTCCATGCTTGTTGTCACCGCTTCGATGACTGCTACCACTAGTATTATCGACTTGTCAGCTGCTCTCTCTTGGTTGGGTTGACTCGTTATCGTACTCCAATAACTGAGCCTTTTTTACAACATCTGAATACAAACATAGTTTGTGAGAAATTAGGTATTGATGTATCTCGGGTTTCAAACCTCTTAGAAACATCTACGTCATTCTCTCCTCATTATCAACCAAGTGGGACACAAACCGGGACAACTCGACAAACTTAGCTTTGTATTGTGACACGATCATATTTTTTTGCTACAGCTTGATAAACTCCACCTCCTTCATGTGACGAATACTTTCGGGAAAGTACTTGTCGTTGAACAGCTCTTGGAACTTCTCCCAAGACATCTTCAGTGCGGTAGGTTGAGTATGCTTTACAGATTCCCACCAGTAATCTGCCTCTGCTCGCAACATGAAGGTGGCAAAGGGAACCTTTATCTCCTCAGAGCATCTCAAGACATCAAATATCTTGGTGATCTTCTTTATCCACATCTCCGCCTTAAGTGGTTTTGGCTCTCCAAAAAACTTTGATGGTCCCAGCTCCTTAAACTGTTTACCGGTGACCGTCCGAGAGTTGTCAGTGTTTCCACCTTTATTTTGAATAGGAGCTGCTCTCGCCTGATGTTGCATGAATAGCATAAAGCCTCTGAACACCCCATCTTTCACCATTTCATTGGTGTTATTGTTTACCTGAGGATTATTGTCTTCCTGTTGCACATTATCCTTGGTATTGATCGTTGGTGACTCAACGGTCTCATGTGCTTCATTGCTTATCTCAACATTTTTGAATGCCATTTTCAAATACTGCCACAAAAATAAGGGTTAATTAACATATCATATATTATCCCTATACTCTGACCGACCAATTAAATACCAAATAAACTTAGGTAGGTCATACTAGCGAAGGAATTTCCTGTCTCTCTCCTCATTGTTCTTGTCTCACATCTCAGCCAGGGATCATATCCCTAAGCTTTGATACCAACTGTGACGCCCCCAAAATTGGTATACATCACCCATCTTGAGTCGCCAAATACATGGTACAAAATTCAAATACAACTTAATTATACAACAGTTATGTAAAATACGACAAAACATAATCTAAGAGTTTTAATAAGAATATTGTCATCTAGACAATATCCACACTCAATGGAGTCCTCATTACATTTATTGTCACACTATTTTATAGAATAGTGAGGACTACTAAAACAACCATCTGGACCGTCAATCCGTTCCCCGACTCATCCCAGCTATATTCTCATTTCCTAAAGAGAACAGTGAAAGAAAGGGTGAGCTCAACTAGCCCAGTAAGAAATATTATGACTAAGATAATGCAGAATAAATAATCCTTAGCCTTCAACAGTATGACAACTGATAGAATATAATAGACAACAAGTTTTAGATCAACAACAGCAGCAGAATAAAAAATCTATTAGAAGAGTCAAGTAGAACATAAAATCTACTATCTTCTATGATTTAAATTTTTTTTCATCAACTTTATCGTTGAGACTCAGCTTAAAAAATAAAATTGAATCATCCCTGCATCACGGCCAAGGATATTTATGTAATCATTAATGGTCAAGATTATACCGAATAATCCATAGTCATAATCATACCAACAACTGTCAATTAATGAACTACAGGCCAATGAGGACTTTCACCACATCATTCGTCACATTACGGTCATGATTATACCGAATAATCCCTGGTCATAATCATACCAAGTTCATTTAAACACGTAAGCCAAAGATGAGTTTCATCAGAATATAAGCATCATGATGATGACAATGACATAATAATTCAATAAAACAAGTTCAAGGATTAATTTTAAAGATTTATAATTTAATTTATCTAGAAATCAATAACGTCCGAATTGTCAACATGATACTGCTTTGTGGAGTAAAATTCAAGAATGCTCAGAAAAATATTTCCATAAAAAGATACTGGATAAAGCTCATATATCTAGGATATTCTACTAATTTCATGGAGTATAGAAGCCAAAACTTTAACCAACTGAGTATAATAGAATATATGAAACTGCAAATGGATTTTCGCGCGCCATGCGGTAATCTATGTAGACAGATCATTTCCATAATTAAATAAGGAATGAATACGAAGGATCATTCACCATGCATGCGGTAGTCCACATAGACAGGCTATTTCAACAGAATAATAAAGAATGGAATAACAGAAGATGCATGTGGTAGTCCGCGTAAACAAGTTATTCAAAAAGAATAATAAAGAATGGAATAACCAAAGAATTCACCAGGCATGCAGTAGTCCACACAGACAGGTTATTCCAACAAAGTAATAAATAATGGAATAATGAAGAATTCACGGGCATGCAGTAGTCACTTGCAGACAAGTTATTCAACAGAATAATAAAGAAAGGAATAACGAATAATTCACTGTGCATGCATAGAGTCCGCATGCAGAGGCGAGTTATTCAATAGAATAATAAAAAGAATAGAATAATGAAAGAATTCACCGGGCATGCGGAATAATAAAGACGTATGAAAGTCACATGCATAAAAGTTATTCCAACAGAATAATAAACAATGGAATAACAACCCTTACGAGTATTGAATGAAAATAACTCTATTCATGAATACGAAAGAAATAATACCCCTTACCTTAGAAGAAACTGGATACTAGAATAGTGAGGTAGCAGACTTCTCTTCTTCTTTCTCTTTATAATTTCTCTCTATAATAATTGCTCTTGTGAGACTTAGTGAATTATTGAGAATGAAAGAAAAATGAGCTTCTATTTATAGGAAAATATAGTTTCGATAATTGTACATTTTGGGGCTCGAAATATTGCAGTATAATACCTTCCTCTTTTTCTTCATTTTTAATTTAGTCCTGCAAGTATTATCAAACTTTCACCACCTCCCCTAATAGTAAATAATGTGAATTAATAGTGCATTCATGTGACTTAATAGTATAATCATGTGAAAAAACTAATTACAGTATAGTACCTTCATCTATACATCAATTTTTAATTTAGTTATGCAAGTATTATACATCTTGCACCAACTCTCCTAATAGTAAATCATGTGAATCAATAGTACACACATGTGAACACATAGTTATAAACATGTGAATTATTAGCAATTAATTGCTCATTTATCCGGTGAATTACCCAATTATTCAATATAACCTCCAGACATTAATTATTATCAAAATAAATGTCGATTTCCACTAACACTAATAATTCCCACACAATGGAACTATCAATTTCATCTTTAATCAACACAAACTTATTCATCATTAATATTATAATTCAAAATATTTAATAACTAGGTCGTTCCCAGGAAAGAGGGGGCTTTCCGATAAAGATTTCTCCTTATTGGCGCGCAATTAGGTGACCAAACCTTTCCTTGACAGAACTTCTAGACATTGTCAATATTGCAAATAATAATATGAATAACTTTGCCATCTCAATTATTGATTTAATAATATAACATATTATGCAGATGATACTATGATAATAATTGAATCAATAATATGAGAGATATGATGCAGCAATTACTGTATCAGTAATTGAGTATAACTAAGTTACTTCTCACGTAAGCATCAATAATCAATTCTGTGTGCTACTATCCAACCACGCGTATTACTGTACTTTTACTACCGGGCAGTTTAACAGTTTTAACGGTAATACTTTTGCCTTTATTTTTATAAAAAGATAATTATATCGTTTTCTAACTATGATAATACTTCCGTTGTGGGGTCCACCAATGATTGTGCCGTCGTACGAATATTCCCTATTAAAATGAATATTCCCCGACCAATCGAATATTATATAACCACTTGCTTACTTTGCAAAATTTGTAAATATTACCCACAACTATAACATTATATCAAATCCACACCATAATATTCAAAAATATATTTCGAGAAACTTATTCTTTATTCATAAAAGTTGGGGTCTTACAGAACATCTGCCTTTCGTGGATTTCACTTACAACAATAGTTTTCACGCTAGTATAGGCATGCCGCCATATGAAGCGTTATATGGGAGGATGTGCAGGACTCCACTATGCTGGGATGAAGTAGGTGAACATCGGATGTTGGGACTTAAGATGGTACAACAAACGACAGACATGGTAAAGTTAATATACTCGATTAGTAGTGGCTCAAGATAGACAAAAGACGTATGCAGATCCTCATCGTGAGAAGAGGGAGTTTGAGGTAGGGTCGTATGTCTTTCTGAAAGTATCTCCTTGGAAAGGAAAAATACATTTTGGAAAGAAAGGGAAGTTAAGTCCAAGGTTTATAGGACCTTTTGAAATTTTAAGAAGGGTAAGAGAGGTAGCTTATGAAGTAGCTTTACCTCCAGAGATGGAACAGATACACAATATATTTCATGTGTCTTTATATACTACAAACACGTAATATAGTATGAATCTATTCAAGTTGAAAAAGACTTAACGTATGAAGAACTTCTTATTCAGATTGTTGATATAAAGGAACAAGTTTTGAGAAATAAGATAATACATTCGGTGAAGGTAATTTGGAGAAACCACAATGCTGAAGAAGCAACGTGGGAACTCAAAAGTAAAATGAAGAAAACTTTTCCCCACTTGTTTATGTAATTGTATCAAGATTATCGGGACAAAATCCTTATAAGGGGGGAGAATGTAATGCTCGAGAAAAATTGGATTTTTATATGAATTAAATTTTATTTAATTATTTGAATTAAATGATTTTAATTGTTTATTTATGTGAGTAAACTGTTTGAAGGTCGTTCTATGACCTATAATGTGTGGATGTGGTTAGGATTCTGGCTATGTGCTAGGATTAATTGTTTTGAATTTTTAAGACAAAAATAAAAGTTTTTCGAGAAATTTCTTTAAAAATACTATTCATCCATATCTGCTCGGGATTTAATGTTGAATTTTTGAGAAACGCGTAATGATAGAATTCTAAGACAGGATGAAATATCCAATAATATTTCAGCTATGGCAAACAAAGTTTTCGCCTGCAGACTTAAAACCTAAGGGTTAGGGAAAGTGAGTTCGAGAATGAAATGATTGCGTATAATGATTAGGGTTATTATACTGAGAAATATGAGTATGGTATTAGTTATTATACGAGTATAATATAAAGAATATTGTGACATATAATATGAATATCGTACGAATACTATATGAAGAGAATACGAGAATAATACGAGTAGTACACGATGAAGTCTTAATGGACTTTAGCTATTGGACCTAGACATTGTCAAGCCCAATTAGTAGATGTATGAAGCCCAAGAATGAGTTATATCAAAGCCCAATGTTATGTTAAATCAAGCCCAAGATAGGCCTAATACGATCTAACCCTAAGCCTAAACCAAGAAACTGAACCGTGGATCGACCCGATAGATCACCACATGGGTAAAACCCATGGGGGCAACCCATGTGGGACCCAAAAGGCCATATGGGATGGCCACTTGGTGGCCATTTAAAGTGGTTTTAGATGGTAGCTAAGGCATGAATAGTAAGGAGGTGGACCAATTGATCAAATTGCCCTCCATTTGGTTTTCTATATAAAGAAAGCTATGTTGGTTCATTTGGTAATTTTATCAACTTGACCAATGTATATTGAGAGAGAAAAAAGAGTTCTAACAAGTAATCAAGAGCATCCAAAGAAAAACATCAAAGCTTTAGTGAATAACGCGAAGAACGTTAAGGTAATATTACGTAAACCTTTGTCTTCGATCCTTTTCTATTTATTTTTCGAAGAAAAGTATGAATTGGTGGAACATGTCTCTTCTGGGGTAATAAGGATGGCTATTAGTGAATTAAAACATTGATAAGCAATGTATAAGTAAGAATCATAAGCATTTAAGTAAGTTTTATCGAAGGTACCACTAAGTGTTGATTGGTTGTTGATGGACAAATTGAAAACCATCGTATAAAAGTTATGTGCAAATTACTTGGTTAGGTTATAGATAATGAATCAGTGGATTAGTTCCATTTGATTTGGCGTATAAAACTCGATTAACAAAGTTATGGCAAAATTTACGAGATTAGACGTTAAACGCTAAAATCGTTGAATTCTCGAATTAGTAGTCAAAACTCACCGTTTAATTCAAAAACCCTAGTTTTTGATGGCGTAACATAAACCAACATATTTAAGAGTCGTGGACTCAAGAATGGTCAAATTCCGACTTTGAACGGAGAAAATGAGTTATGAACACTCGCAAACGTTAAATGAATATGTACAAATATGTTAAATAGTGAATTCATTGTTAATGGGTTTGAAAACTACTTTTATCCGAATGAAATCGAAGTACATGGAATGTGTAAGATAATGACTTTTGAATGAGCCAATTCTGACTTATAATGACCAAATTATGAGTCCGGGAAGAATTGAATTGGAAAAATTTAATCAGTTTTCAAAGGGTCATGGTAGGCGCCGCAACGCCACCCCAAGCTATAAATCTCGCGCTGCAGCGCCGGGTAAGGGGGAATTAGCTACTACTTAATGGCGCCGTACCACCACTTGTATATAGGAGTCTCGCACAGTTGGCAGCTTGAGATGAGGGCTTAGCTCTCTTTGTTAGTTGGAAATATAAATACCAACATTGTCTGTGAGGATGATATTATAAAGACAAGAGAGAGAAGAGTTGTTTGACTTGGTTATTTTTGAACCCAATTGTTTACTCAATAATGATAGGGCATGTATATACTTAGCATGCATGGTAAGACCATTCTTAATTCACTTATATAGTGATGACAGTAGGAAATGAAGTTGGTTAATAGTAATTAAACAAAGAAAATAAAGTATGAGAATGTAAATCGTATTCAATTACTATGGTATTTAACCAAGGGTCATTGGGTATTTGTCTAGGGACGTGAAGATGTTAACATGTCATAAGGAAGAATAGTAATGTGAATCGAGTTTTATTAATGAAATAAATTTGATTAAGTTATAGAAGAGAAAGAAGTTGGTAAAAATAATGTGATTAGATTGTTTGGTAGCTAATTTCATTGTGCTATGTGAATATATCATGTAAAAATCGAGAATTGGTGAATATTTAATTGTTGAATATTTAATTGAAGGAAAGTTTTCTTAACACTTGTCTAACCTTCGTGTTAGCCAAGTTTCTATAATTCATGTTATAATATGCATGAAATGTTTTATGAAAGAGGCGATTCTAGTTTTAATTCAGCTAGACTAATCCTAAGAGTTTGATTGATTTATTTATAAGTCTATCGATATTAGTATTGTTAACGCTATCTTATGCCAATTGTTTGGTACGGATTCAAAGGTAAGCTTGTGTATGATCAAACGAATGTATTTTCATCGACTATTCGATGGGCATGTGAGGTTGCCAAACTTAAACGTAGATACGTTTAATGGATGAGTGTTGATCAACATAGAGTACTATAGGATGATCACCTAGAAGTGCTCGTAAGATATATCGAACTTACGGACTTAGTGTCGGGTTGTCCTTTTTCATGAATAAAAATCAAAAGAAAATGTTCATAGTCTTTCAACTGGCTTAGAATTCCTAAGCTACTATATGTACTCTTGAATTATTTTATGAAATAAAAAGTTCTATTAAATGTTTCATAGTACTTCATAGCTATTTTTTCAGTTATTGAAGAATAATCATATAATTCTCGATGTGGTATTTCTATTATCTATTGCTAGACTTGTTGGGATAGTTATGCTCACTTCTTTCTTGAAGTATATGATTGCAGCTAAGGCCGAATGAACTAAGTGTCCCAGTAGGGATAAAGGCAAAGCTAAGATGGATAAATAGATTATTCTGTAATAGACTAGTATGTTTGTATGAACTATACTATAATAAAGGAAGAATGTATCGGTTACAAAACTTGGGAAAGGATTTCTTATTATTATTGTAATAAGAATGTAGTAAATACAATCATTTTGATGTTGTTTCAATGGAATGAATGTATAGTTATGAGTACCGTGTAGCACCATATATATGGGTTGAAAGTACCCAGATTTGGGGGCATCACAATATGATTTGATTACATAAACATGTTTCTAGAAAACCTAACAGTGGTATCAGAGCCAATCTTGTGCTAATAATCAGCCTTTGTGATTGCATGTATATACAATATGCGATTGGATCAGATTCTTGGGTAATAGAAAAGTTTTCTATTTCTACGATCGCCTTGCAAATTGTACCACCTCGATTCAATCTGAGCGCAATTTGCTATTACCGATCCAGATTTCTGGATGAATAGCCAATTATTGCTACTTGTCTTGTAATTTGAAAACTTTTGTTTTTCTTTAATTAAATAAATGGTTTATCTAATTGTTTAAAGATTAAAATAAAGGTGTTTATTTTGTCTGAAATATGATTTCAGATTTCTAAAATTAAAAAATTTAATTTATATTTGGTTTTTTGATTAAAATAAAAGAGTTTATTTTGTTTCAAAACTAAAGTTTAGCAAACTTTTGCCCATTAATTGATATTACTGCATATATAGAATGGATTTATTATTAATGAGATGAATGTTATTTATTGATTCATATGTTGATATGTATGATAATTAATGGGATTGATTATGGACTATAACCAATGTGATTGGATTTTATTTTGGATAGATGCTTGAATGTATGAGTTTTATTAAATTGGGTCTGCATACCTCGTATTTTCTGGTTTTCTTCTTGATGTAAATTTTATCAATCTCTCATTAATTCTCCTTGACTGCTGATCAAGGTTTCTATTTAAAATAAATAGTTTATGTAATAGGATTAGTTAGAATTTCTTGAAGAATTGGAGATAAATGAGCAAGGAGCACTTGAAGACTCATTTGTAATGAAGTCCGGGTTTAAATATAATTGTTGTATTTAAATGTTAATTCTTGCACCATAGGGTTTGACCTTTTGGTTCACTTGGTGGCTTTAGTGAACCAAACTAGAATAAAAGTCCAAAATCAATCCGGGTAGAATATAATATTCTATATATGCATGCTAGTATTATATATATATATACACACAAAAATGCTTCACATGTTTAATAATATGACGCGTATTTTATATATATGTGCATGTGCGCTAATCAAGATGAGACAAATAATAACAAACCCCTCAAATAAATTATATTAAATTGTAATGTTCAAATATATTTGGAATATCGAACGTCGCCTTCTAGCATGATAGAAATAATAGAGTATTGAATATTTAATATGAGTTTGTTTTGCACACACAAGGCAAGTATTAAATATTTGAGATGTTTTTATTACATATGATGTTTATAAGAAATTGATCATTATCGCTTTGTTGTGCAGACACAAGGGCTGTAGTTTTCTCTTCACTTATATGGAAATGTTGGGTCTGACTTAACTTAAATCATTTTGGTTTGGATGCGCACACACATGACCATTATGATTTTAAGAGGCAAAATACAAGGAGTTACATGATGATGTAATTGATAAGAGTTGTTTACCTATTTATTTATATATAGTTTGCTGTGCACACACAAGGCTATATTCATTTGAAATAGGATCCTTATTCTCACTAGCATATCTTTATTTAGATATTGCCTAACTATATAATGAGGGTAATATAGTTTGAAGAAAATAGTGGGAGATACCGATTTAAAATAAGACTTAATTTATTTTGGTAATTAATTAAATGAATGTTTGCTAAAAATGTTGTTTTTCACATGCAGAAATTTGAAAATGTCACACTCACTAATTTCACTGCGTAGCATACTTGATGCTAAAAAATTGACCGGACTGAATTTAACGGACTGGTTAAGGAATCAGAGTATTGTTCTCACTACAAAAAAGATTTCTTATGTCCTAAATTTGCCCGAAAAACATGCTGAAATAGCCTCTGAGTAAGATATTGCTACTTTTAAGAAGTGGGAAGATGATGCATCTGTGGCTCAATACATTATGCTCGCATCTATGAGTAACGAGCTTCAACATCATCATAAAACTATCGATGCTCCTGCTATATTGTTGCACCTCCAAAAGTTATATGGTGAGCAAAGTAGGACGGCTAGATATGAGATATCTAAGAATCTCTTCCGATCTCGGATGACCGAGGGCATTGCTATTTAGATTCATATGCAAAAGATGATTAATCTGATTGAACGTCTTGGACAACTTGGGTTAGTCATGGATGGAGAGTTAAGTCAAAATTTAGTCTTGCAGTCATTCCCTGACACCTTCTCACAATTTGTTGTGAATTTTCACATGAATAAGTTGGACGTCAGCTTGCCTGAGTTACTTAACATGTTGAAAACTGCTGAAGGTCACTTCCCATCCAAGAAGAACCAAGTCTTACTAGTGGATGATTCTTCCAAGAAACAGAAGAGGCCCATGGTATCTTTTGAAAAGAAGAAATCCAAGAAGGCTAAGGGAAAGGTGAAAGGAAAGGATAATAAGAAACTTGATCTAGATAGCAAAGGAATCTACTTCCATTGCAACAAGCTGGGTCACTGAAAGAGGAACTGCAAGGATTATCTTGTGGAGCAAAAGCAGAAGAAGCTTTGTAGAAGCTTCGACTCACAATCAAGGTTTTTTTATGATTGAAATTAATTTTTCTAAAAGTAAATCTTCTACTTGAGTATTGAATACCGAATGTGGTTCTCACATATGAAATAATATGCAAGGACTGGTCAGAAGTAAAAAGCTAAACAAGGATGAGGCAGTCTTATGAGAGGGAAATGGAGCAAAGGTTGCTGCATTAGCTGTAGAGACTTATTGTTTAGAACTGCCTATGGGTAAGTTCATTAATTTATATAATTGTTATTTTATTCCATCACATTTTAGAAACATTATTTCAATTTCTGTATTGGATATGTATGGTTTTGATATTATAATAAAGAACAACAGTTGTTCTATTTATTATAATAATGTTTTATATAGTGTTGGTAATTTGCAAAATGGACTTTACATACTTGACTTGCATGAAAATATACTTCAAATTGAACAAACTAAGAAAAGGAAAAGAGATGATGTTAGTTATACCTATATTTGGCACTATAGACCTAATCATATTAATGAAACAAGATTATCCAAGTTAAAGAAAGATGAACTCCTAGTGCTATCGGATTATGAATCATATCCAGCTAGTGAATCTTTTCTCATGGAAAAAATGACTAAATCTTCTTTTAGTGGAAAAGGAGAAAGAGTTACAGAGTTGTTAGCGTTGGTTCACTCAGATGTATATGGACTAATGACAACGAATGCAAGATAAGTGTATTCTTATTCTTTTACTTTCACTGATGATCACTCAAGGTTTTGATATACGTATTTAATGAAATAAAATATGAATCATTTGAAAAGTTCAAAGAGTTCAGAAGTGAAGTAGAGAAGCAAAATTGCAAGAGTATTAAGATTTTTCGATCAGATCGAGGAGGTGAATACTTAAGCGATGAGTTTCTCAATTATCTCAAAAAAATTATATAATCTCACAATGGACTCCACCAGGAACACCACAGTTGAATGGTGTATCTAAAAGGAGAAATTGAACACTGTTTGACATGGTTCATTCTATGATGTGTTTTACCGATCTTCCGGTGTCATTCTGGGGATATGGCCTAGAAGCGGCTACATATCTACTAAATAAGATTCCTTCGAAATCCGTCCTTAAGACTCTATATGAGATGTGGACAAGGAGGAAGCCTAGTCTTAAGCATGATAAGATTTAAGGATGTCCAGCTTATGTGAAAAAAAATTCAAAATAATAAGCTTGGGAGAATATATGATAAGTGTACATTTGTGGGATATCCTAAAGAAAGTTTAGTATATTATTTCTGTAATCCTACTGAGCGAAAGGTGTTTGTTGCCAAATAAGAAGCCTTCTTGGAAAGGGAGTTTATCCTTGAAGGAGTCAGTGGGAGGAAAATAAATCTTAAAGAAATTCAAGAACCACAAATCACTAAAGATCAATTGGATGAACCTGTCCAAGTAGAGACATCTTCTGTACAACACCCTATTCTTAATCTGGAAGAGTACCGAAGATACCTAAAAGGTATGGATTCATTATAGAAGATGACGATGAGGTATGCATCATAGATAATGATGATCCATTGAATTACGAACAAGCTATGAGTAGTAAAGACTCAAAGAAGTGGCTAGAAGTCATGAAATTCGAGATGGACTCCATATATGAAAACCAAGTATGGACTTTGGTTTCACCATCTGAAGGCATTAAGCCTATTGGGTGTAAATGGGTATTTAAAAGAAAGACTGGAGCAAATATAATGAACGAATTTATTGAGTCGTGATTTTGGGGATAGAATCCTTTTAAGGAGGGAAGGATGTAACAAAAGAGAATTTTATATGTAATTTAAAAATATTTATTGGGTTAAATAAATATTTGAATGGATTTATTTATTGAGATAAATAAATATGTGATGAAATTATTGTGCAATAATTTAGTTAAAGTGTGTTATAATAATTAAATTAATGAATGGTAATTTTATGATTTGAAGATTTAATTTAATAAGATAATTAAATTAAATGAATTATTAAATAATTATAATGTTTTTCTAATTTAATATAATAAATAAATTAGAGATTTATTAGTTGTGGAATAAAATTATAATTTATAAAGGAAACTATAATTATAAGGCAATGTTAATTTAAATTATAAATTTAATTAAATTAGTTGTAGAATGAGTGTGACATAAGAACTATATAATATAAGTATTATAAAAATAAATTAAAAGGGGGAGTTTTGTGTGTAGCCAAACATGACCTTGTGGCCTTTGGCATATTGCAACTGACGTAGCTTTTGGTTTTTGTACCTGATGCATAGTGGCTATATAAGTATTTTTTATGCGTATTATTTCCTAAGGCTAAAGAACAAAGAGTTTAGAGAGGAAGAAAACACAGAGTGATTAGAGAAGAATAGAGAGAAGAGAGAATTCTATGTAATTTGTCAAGAAGAAGGAGAAGGATTGTTGGAAACCTTGTCATCATCTTTGCTAATCTACAACAAAGAAGTAAGGGTAATAATCTATTTCTAATTTCTTAGTTTTGATATTCTCTATAAATGAGTCTTTATTAGATTGTTGATATATGTACGTATGGTCTTGCAAAATCTAATAATCATCATATTTAAGTATCTTTTAGTGATCAAATTCTTGAAATTAGTTTGTAAGAAGAAAATTAAAGTAACAATGTTATACCTGTGTGAAAATAGCTTATTAAGAATTAGTGTTATACCAAGAATTTATGTATAATCCCTATTATAATTTGTAAATTGGTTGTGAATTGTGTTAGTATATCAAGAAATGAAAACAATGCAACTGAAATGGCTTATTTTGATTAAGAATTAGTGATTTGGTGATTTAATTTGCTAAATGTATTGCAATTGAAGGAAATGGGAAAAATATGATTTTAATCCTCTAAATTTGATTATGTATGTTGTTTTAGGTGTTAGAATGATTGATTGTATATGTTATGAGGCTTTGGTTAAATTTGTAAAGTAAGGGTTGTCTGTATTGCTGTAGAAATTAGGTAATTGGAATTTTGGTTCTAACAAAGGTCTTTGAGAGTTGCGGTTTGTTTACGTCTACATCTTGGTTAAATCGCTACCGATATCAAAGATGTAAACGGTAACCGCAGCTATATGGGTTTTAGAATCGAGCACCACCAAGAATTGCGCTTGGGTTGCTAAGGCTTGGGGCAAAGACAACCGCACTGCCCCTTAAGTAGAGACAACGTGTATTTTTAGTTGCAGTCTATAATATGTTGACCCAACCTAGCCTAGTATGCATGATAAGATGTTAATCATATTATAATTGTAATAACAGATTGTAATGCATTGTAATACCAAATATGAATATTTTTATGTATTTACTTAACAAGTTATATAATGATGAAAACTAAATGTTTGTAAGAGTTAGAGGTGAAAATTGAATGCTAAAGCTTTACATTATATGATAATGAGTTTTCATATTCTTGTTGTAAGGTTAACCAATATGGTTAGACATTAAGTTAAAGGTTATGACAATTGAACCTATAAGGTTAATGATGATATAACTAATCAATAATGCAACTTTAATTGTATATATAGGGTGTTTGGTGAACATTTATTAAATTTGTGTAGCTTACACACGAGGCAAGTTTCCTAACTTCATTCACTTTATATTGAATGCAAGTTTCATAAATCTATTTACTTTTTGTTGTCGAGCAAGTTCTTTAACCCTAATTTTTCATTATGCAAGTTCATAAACCTTATGTTTATGTTGAGCAAGTTTATTAACTCCATCTTGTTTACGGTTATGCAAGCTCTTGTAGTCTAATTCTTTACATTGAGCGAGTTTCATATTCCTAACTTTTGTTCCTTGCTATTCAAAGCATAAATTGTTAAAGTTCATTGTCCCAAATGAGTTTTCTAACTCTTTTGGATGTAATACTTTGTATATATAATGTCTATTCAATTTTATGTTGATATTCAATCTTTGACTTAAGTATCATTGTTCAATCTTATATTACCATGTTGAACCTTCGAATAGCTAATGAATCATTATTGATTGGACTAATCCATAATTGATGAGTGTTCTAAAATTCTAGAATCACTGTTAAGCTAATTCCAAACTAAAGTTTCTTCAGTGCAAAAATCCTAAAGTCAAACTGAGATGAACAACCCTTATTTTAACTTTACTGTAGACGTATGTTAAAATAATGCATGCATGCATGTAGTCATAAAATTGCATTTTGAAAAGCTCCAGGTAAGAATTTACCACACCCTTTCTGAGGTGATTTGGAGACTTGTTGTCCAGATATTATAGATCCGGATCAGCTGAGTAGTTCCCACAGGACCACTTCTTGTGTACGGAGAAGGGCTTCTGAAGTGCCTCGACCCCATTCTGTTAGACAGCCTCGTTGTTTGGTGGAGGCAGTGATATATCATATCCAGGTTGAAGTGTCGGATGTCAAGGACGAGGAGGAGGATGTTGCAGTTGAGGACCCTGCCCCTGCTGAATGTGTTCCCCGTAGGGATTTGCTAGGCATTCAGGTGGTGAACCCAGAGATTCTAGGCGACTTGAGTCGACACCCTTCAGTTTACCTGGACGCAAACGAGGTATAAAGTTAGATCTTAATCTTTCTTGTATCCTATTGATGAGGAGTAAAGGGTTCTGATGTTGATCTGCATTTGATGTAGGTTCCCGACTTTACACAGCCTCGAGGGAATTGGTTCAACATCCACTCTATGTATCAGGCTTTCCATGATGACTATAGAGCGATTGTACATGGCTGGGGATTCGGGACATTCTTTTCCATTCTTCCCCGTCGTTGTCCCTGGGGTTACCTCGGGGCATTGTCTCGTGCTGGTTTCACTAGACTCGGCCATTTGCATTTCTTTGGGAGGTGAGGTGATGACGACGCTGATGGATTGGAAGTTTATCACAGGTATGGAGTTTGGAGGGGATCCAATGCCTTGTACGGAGGATATCACCCCTATTGTTGTCTGATCCTTGCTAGGAGGGCAGGACTGTTCGTACAGGTTTTTTGAGCGTAGATGATATGAGCGGGCTGTTGAGTGATCCCATACCCAATGATGTGAGAGTTAGGGATCGCATTCTTCGGCGATTGTTCCTGATGATCATTAGGGGCTGCTTCATAGCAGATAAATCTTCTACGGTGTCCTTCACTTTGATCAGTGCCACTCGACACGTGGACCGTATAGGAGATTATGATTACGGTTCCTACACTTTGCCTACTTCCTCAGGGGAATGCGCATACGATCGCAGGGCTTGACCGAGGCTTAGTTAGGATTCTACCCATTTTTGCCGGTAAGTATTTCTCTTATCTTTTCCCATGTACAGGTTAAGAGTGTTGACTGACAACAGATGTTTGCCCTGGTGTTGGCAGTTTTGGGCCAATGAGAGGCTTCAATGTTTGCGTCCTGTGAGCGTGTTAGGTTTAGACACCTATACACAAGGACGGAGATGGCATCATTCCATACTAGCGGAGGTCCCTATTGCTGAGGGTTTCACTCATTGTCGCCTACAGCTGAAGTTGTTGACAGCGGATGTCATCACGTGGGTTCCCTACTCTGGGGAGCATTTAAGCATTAGATTTGATGATGGGTACCCGACTGGTGTCAAGTATGTGATTTCCACTCATAGGATTCCTCTCTCCACAGATGGAGGGTGGGAGCTTTATTTAGGAGAGTGTGCTATCAGGAGCACTACAAGAGAGATTCGTATGCTGATCTTGGCTCCTTCCAGGTGTTGTTGGCCTATTTCGCAGTCACCTGTCATTGATATCCCATTGTTTGGGATTAACGGTTTAACATTATCAGAGGGTCCCTGCACTCAGGAGATGTTCCAGCATTGGTGGTTCCCTCATACCATTGGCGCCCAGACCTGCGCCACTCAGTTTATGGGGGATATGGTTCCAGGACCCGTGATGATGATGGATTGGCTAGCCTCTGTCAGAGATCCGACTCATGTGACACAGATCGACAGTTTGACCCGATAGTTGGATCGGGAACATTTCTTTATCCGGCACTTGGATAGACATCCTTCAGAGGCAGATACTTTTGATCCATCCAGCTCTGACGCTGGCCCCTCAGGTGACCCATATTGTTTTGTCGGTGCAGATCCTCCCTTGTATAGGCCTAACATCCCTGTGGATAGAGATCAAATGACTCAGGAGGAGTTACATCAGGTGGAGAGTATTGATGATGTAGACATTGACACTATTGTCTTCTTCTGAAGTATATTCATGTTATCTCTTTTGATAGGCCTCTTGTTAGATATTGGGTAGCTATGGCCCATTTTCGCTGTGTCTTTTGATAGGCCTCTGTTAGATGTAGGGCAGTCTTGCCCTATTTCCATGTATTTTAGCTATACAGAGATGTATTAGATGATGATATACTTAGGAATGTATGCACAGTTTTTCATTCCCTATATCATATTGCCATCTATTGTATCATGCATGTTATTATATTATGCATATATACATATGTCCAAAGATATTTAGCATTGACCCATGGATGGTCTTATGACACGGCCCGTACAGATGTCTTCTTCGACAGTTAGCTGTATTGATCATACCCCACCATTATTGGTGGTATCTGGTATGCGATCATGGTATGATAGCATGTCACCATCGATTGCGAGTGATTGTAGATCATCTGTTCGCAAAGATACTATGACCCTGTTGATGTTTCAGGTTCCCACAGGATTCGTGGAGGGCATGTTGAAGCACTGGGTATCGGAGAGGCAAGTTATCCTATTTGGGACCAAGGAGTTGACTTCTACTTTGGAGAAGTATTCACATTTGATGATGCTGCCACTGGACAGACTTTGCGTGCATATGGCTATTGGAGACATGAGTAGGTAATTCATGACCCTAACTGGATTAAGGCGTAGGGTGGTGTAGGATGAGCTCATATTTGGCCACGTTATATCCCAGCATTTTCTGTTTGACAGATTTGGCTTTGAGGATAGTTATGCACGGCATTCCGGGGATTTCACCACACCAGAGGATCATTGGCGTTTGTCCAGAGTAGATGTATTGCTATTGTGCATCTTGTCGTATGTCTACATGCCACGGTACATGGATGAGTTGGACATATGAGTCATCATGGCAGTGAGAGCTCTCAGGGAGGGTCACACCATCATACCGATGATCATAGTAGAGACTCCGAGGTCAGCCACATACTGCTGCACTTATCCGACAGGAGTGTTTACAGGTAGCTCAGTCATATTGTACGTGTGGTTTATGTCATACTTGAGACCGATTGGCACTTTCAGACAACATGGGTATTGTTTCACCCATGATATAGCCATGTCATACTCCTTTCATCCTGTGGAGTGTACAGATGTTGCATCTTGGTTAGCTATCCTGGCAGGGATTGGAGATCCGTTTGCTATATTGTTGTGTGCAGGGCTTAGTTCACCCTACAACTTCATCACTCATGCTCCGGGCATGGATTATCTTCCTCTGGCTGGTTTAAGAGGCATGATTACTTACCACCCACTAGCCGTGATGTGTCAGTTTTACCAGTTTTAGGACTTTCATCCTTTTGAGGGGGCTTTGATTCAGCGCTTCACTTCTCGCCATTTATCAGCAGAGGACAGATCCAGGTTGTATGCCTATTGGGATCAGCGTGAGCTAGCTGAGTTTTCCATCAGCCATCCGGGTTGTTCTACAGAGTATTCCGCATAGATGGAGACAGAGACTGCATCGGTTGCGGTAGTATCCACAATGGATTGATTTTGACGATGAGGAGCCAATGGAGGAGGTTGATATTCCCATCGATGAGGTTTTAATTGGTGGGTTCACAACATTTATGATCGATTCTCCCATTACAAGTGTTACTGTGATTCAGCATTCAACACAATATTTGGAGCACAGTCTACATCTAATGACCTTTGAGAGAGATCATTCTAGGGCCTTGATGTTAACAGCTCTTGATGGGAGAGACACAACTCTATTAGAGAGAGATGAGGCTAGATCAGCTAGAGATGAATTAATTATAGAGCGGGATGTTGCCCTATGTGCCCTAGATGTGGCTGTCACAGAAAGTACTTCAGTGAGATCGCTCAAGACTAACATCCTTGCCGATATGAGTGCATATATTGATGAGCATCATGCCACCATGCAGTTAGTCTCGGATCTGCTAGTTCGTGTAGATACCATTAGGCAAGAGCTTGCAGCGTTACCTCCTTCTTCAGAGAAGGATGCTATGTTAGATCTGATAGTCCGCATACACACAGATCCGTAGATAGACTTGTATTTTCCTGCACAGACTAGCTTAGCCATTTTGTCATGTACAGAATATATTGTATATATATCAAACAATATTATATATTGTGAGACCTAGAATTTTATGAAATGAAAGTATTCAATTTTCTTATAATTATTATTTTATTTCATAAATGGTTAAATTGATAAAAGGTTAAAGTTAAGGGTGATATGTGAAAATTTTGCAAAGTATGCAAGTTGTTATAAAATATTCGTTTGGTCGGGGAATATTCTTTTTGTCGGGAAATATTCGTTCGATGACACAATCAATTGTGGGCCCCACAACGGAAGTATTGTCGTAGTAAGAAAATGACAGAATTATCTTTTTTTTTATAAAAATAACGGCAAAAGTGTTACCGTTAAAACTGTTGACCTACCCGGTAGTAAAAGTATAGTAATACGCGTGTTTTCATAGTAGCACACGGTATTGATTATTGATGCTTACGTAAGAAGTCACTCTATTATACTTAATTATTGCTACAGTAATTGTTGCATCATATCTCTCATATTATTGACTCAATTATTGTCACGGTATCATCTGCATAATTTTTTATATTATTAGATCAATAATTGAGATGACAAAGTTATTCATATTATTATTTGCAATATTGATAATGTCTAGAAGTTCTGTCAAGGGGAGGTTAGATAATCTAATTGTGCACCAATAGGGAGAAATCCTTATTGGAAAGCCCCCTCTTTCCTGGGAACGACCTGGTTGTTAAATATTGTGCATTGTAATATTAATGATGAATAAGTTTGTGTTAATTAAAGATGAAATTGATAGTTCCACTGTGTTGGGATTATTAGTGTTTGTGGAAATCGACATTTATTTCGATAATAATTGATGTCTGGAAGTTATATTGACCAATCGGGTAATTAATTGGATAAATGAGCAATTAATTGTTATTAATTCACATGCTTATAAATATGTGTTCACATGTGTGTACTATTGATTCACTTAATTTACTTTTAGGGGAGTTGGTGCAAGATAGATAATACTTGCATGACTAAATTAAAAATGGAGATATAGATGAAGGTACTATACTGTAATTAGTTTTTTCACATGATTATACTATTGAGTCACATGATTTACTATTGATGCACATGATTTACTATTAGGGGAGGTGGTGCAAGCTTGATAATACTTGCAGAACTAAATTAAAAATGAAGAAAAAGAGGAAGGTATTATACTGTAATATTTCGAGCTCCAAAATGTGCAATTATCGAAACTATATTTTTCTATATATAGAAGCTCATTCTTCCTTCATTCTCACCAATTCACTAAGTCACATAAGAGCAATTATTATAGAGAGAAATTATAGAGAGAAAGAAGAAGAGAAGTCTGCTACCTCACTATTTCAGTATCTAGTTTTCTTCTATGGTAAGGGGTATTATTTCTTTCGTATTCATGAAGAGAGTTATTTTTTTCCAATACTCGTAAGGGTTGTTATTCCATTCTTTATTATTCTGTTGGAATAACTTGTCTACGCGGACTATTGCATGCTTGGTGAATTCTTCTGTTATTCTATTCTTTATTATTCTGTTGGAATAACCTGTCTACGCGGACTACCGCATGCATGGTGAATTCTTCTGTTATTCCATTCTTTATTATTCTATTGGAATAACCTCTCTACGCGGACTACCACATGCATGGTGAATTCTTCTATTATTCCATTCTTTATTATTCTGTTGGAATAACCTGTCTACGCGGACTACCGCATGCATGGTGAATGACCCTTCGTATTTATTCCTTATTAAATTGTGGAAATGATCTTTCTACGCGGATTACCGCATGGCGGGTAAAAATCAATTTGCAGTTTCGTAATTTTTTTAACCCTAAAAAATTCTAGAAAAATTGGAAATGATAATTTATTCTGCATTATCTTATTCATAATATTTCTTACTGGGATAGTTGAGCTCACCCTTTTCTTCATTGTTCTCTTCAGGAAATGAGAATATAGCTGGGACTAGTCGAGGAACGGAGTGACGGTCAAGGATAAGTGGCTTTAGTAGTCCTCACTATTCTATGGAATAGTGAGATAATAATTGTAATGAGGACTCCATTGAGTGTGGATATTGTCTAGAAGATAATATTCGTGTAAAAACTCTCAACTTATGTTTTGTCGTATTTTACACGACAGTTGTATTAATAAGTTGTATTTGATTTTTGTACCATGTATCTGGCGACTCAAGCTGGGAGATGTATACCTGTTTTGGGGGCGTCACAGTTGGTATCAAAGCTTAGGGATATGATCCCTGGCTGAGATGTGAGACTAGAACTAGGAGGGGAGAGACGGGTTAATCATTCGCTAGTATGACCTACCTAAGCTTATGTGTTATTTAATTGGTCGGTCAGAATATTGGGATAATATGTGGCATGTCAATTAACCTTTGTTTTGAAGATGTATTCTAGAATGATATCTGAAATACAGGGGATGAGCAATGGGAAAATCATGATATAGAGGAAATAACCGGGAAGGTATAATCCGAATAGAAAGCAAGGTATTCTCATCTCTTTGAACTATCAAGTACGTAAATTTCGAGGGAGAAATTTCATAAGGAGGGGAGATTGTGAGACCTCAAATTTTATGAAATGAAAGTATTCAATTTTCTTATAATTATTATTTTATTTCATAAATGGTTAAATTGATAAAATGTTAAAGTTAAGGGTGGTATGTGAAATTTTTTCAAAGTATGCAAGTTGTTATAAAATATTCGTTTGGTCGGGGAATATTCTTTTTATCGGGGAATATCTCTACAACGACACAATCATTGGTGGACCCCACAACGGAAGTATTGTCGTAGTAAGAAAATGACAATATTATGTTTTTTTATAAAAATAACGGTGAAAGTGTTACCGTTAAAACTGTTGAACTACCCGGTAGTAAAAGTATAGTAATACGCATGGTTGCATAGTAGAACACGATATTGATTATTGATGATTACGTAAGAAGTCACTCTGTTATACTCAATTATTGGTACAGTAATTGCTGCATCATATCTATCATATTATTGACTCAATAATTGTCACAATATCATCTATATAATATGTTATATTATTAAATCAATAATTGAGACGACAAAGTTATTCATAGTATTATTTGTAATATTGATAATGTCTAAAAGTTCTATCAAGGAGAGGTTAGATAATTTAATTGTGCGCCAATAGGGAGAAATCCTTATTGGAAAGCCCCCTCTTTCCTGAGAACGACCTGGTTGTTAAATATTGTGTGTTGTAATATTAATGATGAATAAGTTCGTGTTGATTAAAGATGAAATTGATAGTTCCATTGTGTTGGGATTATTAGTGTTAGTGGAAATCGACATTTATTTCGATAATAATTGATGTCTGGAAGTTATATTGACCAATCGGGTAATTAATCAGATAAATGAGCAATTAATTGCTATTAATTCACATGCTTATAACTATGTGTTCACATGTGTGTACTATTAATTCACATGATTTACTATTAGGGGAGTTGGTGCAAGATTGATAATACTTGAATGACTAAATTAAAGATGGAGGTATAGATGAAGGTACTATTGTGACGCCCCCAAAATAGGTATACATCACCTATTCTGAGTCGCCAAATATATGGTACAGAATACAAATACAATCTTAAATATACAACATGAGCTGTTAGTTTTAATACAAATATTGCCTTCTAGACAGTATTCAAACTTAAAATAAGTCCTCAATACATTTATTATCACACTATTTCGTAGAATAGTGAGGACTACTAATGTTATCATCTGGACCGTCACTCCGTTCCCCGACTAGTCCCTGCTACGTTATCATTTCCTGAAGAGAACAATGAAAGCAAAAGGGTGAGCTCAACTAGCCTCGTAAGAAATATTATGACTAAGATAATGCATAATAAATTTTCATTAGCCTTCAACAGTGTTAAACTGATACAATATAACAAACATCAAGTTTAACTGCAGCGGAATAAGCAATCCATTAGAAGAGTCAAGTAGAGAATAAAATCTAATATCTTCTATAATTTAAAATATTTTTTGTAAGACCCCAACTTATTATTAATGAAATTTAATTTTCTCTATTTATTATTTTAAAATAGTAAGGGTTGATTTGATTAATGTGGATAGTTAGGGGTAAAATACGCAAATACTTCAAAATAAGCAAGTGGTTATAAAATATTCATTGTTGTCGGGGAATATTCGTTTGGTCGTGGAATATTCAGACGACAAATACAGATCATGTGTGGGCCCATAACGAAAAGATTGGATGATGAAGAAAACGATAAATATAAGTGGTTTAAAAATAACTAGTAGTAGTTATTCTACCAATTAATATCTTTGTTAAAATACCCGGTGGTTAAAACACAATAGCATTTGCATTATTGCACCAATTATTGATTCTTACGTAGAAGGCACTACTCAATAATGGTTACGATAAGAATTATCGCTCAAGATTTTATCGAGTTAATAATTGTTGCGTTGATATTTTATATATTTTGTTGTTTCAATAATTGTCATTACACAAGATTTTTCATTATCGAAGCAATAATTCATATTATCCGAATAATATTATTAGATAACATTATTGGCAATGTCTAGAAAGTTACATCTCAAGGAGAGGTTTGGTCACCTAATTGCGCCAAGAAGAAGAAATTCTTATTGGAAAGCCCCCTCTTCCTGAAACCGCCTGGTTGTCAATATTGTGATTACGTAATATTATTTGTGAATAATTAATTATTGATTCATATGATGAGGAAAATATTGATTTTATGTGGATATAGATGGAGAAAATTTTTAATGTGACAATTGTTGAAAATTGAAATTTTATCTTTTTGATAAAATAATTCATTTAAATATATTATAATATTTTAATAATATAATAATGGTGATATTTTTACAACCTAATGTGGGATATATGAGTATACGAGGAGGAAGAGTATTTTTGTTGCAATAAATATTTAAAACATGTTAAACATGTGGTGCGGACCCCATTTATTAGTGAAATTTGATTATAGCTTGTAAAATCGTCTGTTTGTGGATTTTGGTCAATTTCTATTTGAATTTGGAAAAACTTTCATCCGGAAAGTTGTAGAGAATTGAATTTCCTATAAAATGCTGCGAGATTGAATTTTTCGATGAAAGGACTATTTATTATGAATTATTGAAGTTCCAAAGCTTCAAATAATTGATTTTTGGAAGTTTAAAATATTTAAAATTAGAAAAACGTTTTTTTCATTATGGTGTGTTACACATGTGGGTTGAATGAGTGAATTCAGTTCTTGGAAGGTTGGCGAGGAAATTTTATTATAAATAATAATATTATATTAAATTTTCTCGCTTTGGTGTTCTAAAGATTTTCCTATAAATAGGTGCTTAGGTTAGAATTGAAAATCACACTTTAAACTCAAGTTTTCTCTCTATATTATCGAGCGTATTCTTGTGAGTATTTTGAGTATACTTTGAGTATTGCTATACTTGCAAGTTCAAGTCATAGCCTATATCAGGTGTTTCAACTAAAGATCTTGTCTTTTCGAGGTAAGGATGTTATTTTCTTCTCAAATGATATTATTTCTTCAATATCATTATCTTTGAAATATTGGTTGGAACTTTTTATCAAATTTGGAACTTTTTTCATGTCCGGGTTACTATTCATGAGTTACTATTCACGAGTTACTATTCACGCAGTACTATCTACGAAGCGTGAAGATGTTTTTTTTTGGGAAATTTCTATCTTTTGGTGTTGAGTTACTATTCACGATACGACACTATTCACGATATCTGACACTATTCATAGAAAAATAAAGTTTCTTCTTTTATCCAAAATATCTATTCGGATACTAGCTTTGATTGTATCCATGTTTTGATCATTCTTGAATTTTACACCACTATGATTATTTTTGAGGTATTTTGAACATGGATAAAACAAAGTACGAATCTTTAATCCTTAATCCTTGTCATTTTGTTTCACTTTGGATTCGTTTCTTTAAAATATTTTCATCATCTTGGTCTTTAAATGATGATATTATGGAATATCTTTGGCCCGTAGTGCAAAAGACGAATGATTTCTTGATGAATATCTTTGGCCCATAGTGCAAAGATGAAGCAGTGTTGAGATGAACATGATCGATCGATTAATATCTTTGGCCCGTAGTGCAAAAGATGAGCAGTGTTTAGATGAACATGACTAATCGATGAATATCTTTGGCTCAGTAGTGCAAAGATGAATATTTGATTCAGATATATATTGATTGATGTTACTGAGGATAAAATATCGACGATGAACTTTTAAATTCATATATAGAAGATAGTAGTTTGCATTCTCTACTTAACTCTTCTAATGAATTATTATTTTCATTGCGAATATTGATTTAAAATTTGTTGTCTATTGTATTCTATTAGATTTTTCCTGTTGAAGACTAACGATAATTTGTTGTATATTATCTTAGTCATAATATTCTTTATTGGGCTAGTTGAGCTCACCCTTTTCCTTGTTGTTCCATTTTTCTTCTCAAGAGGCGAGAATGTAGCGTAGTACTAGTCGGGGTATGGAATGAAGGTTCTAGAGAGAGTTGTTTAGTAGTCCTCACCATTTTGTAAAATAATGTATCAATAATTATGATGGGGATTTATTTGCGTGTGGATATTATTTTCAGATGGCAAGATTCGTATTTAAACTCATGATTTATATGTTGTAATAATAAAGTTGTAGTTATTTCGCACCATGTATTTGGCATTTCGAATGGGTTGGATGGAATGGACCTATTTTGGGTGCGTCACGATTTGGTATCGAGCTTAGGATATGATCTCTGGCGGAGATCGGGGAATAGAACTAGGAGAGGAGAGACGAGTAAATCCTTCGCTAGTGTGTCCTACCTAAGCTTATTTGTTAGTTGGTCGTCAAGATATAGGGATATTATGTGATATATTGATTTCCTTAATTAACTCTTGTTTTATGACGATGATTTGAGAATGTCGATCGAGAATATTAACAATGGAAATGAGACCGTGGAGACGCTCAGTACTCACCAACGAGGAGAAGAGCAAACAGTCGGGCAATGTTTCCTGTGAACAACACCACCGAAAGCGATGATGAACGAGGGGATGTTTAGAAGCTTTTTGCAGTTCATGCAAAATCGCATTTTAGGAGACTCGTGTTCAAAATCTGGAGGAAATTATAGCAATTCACGGGTTGTCACAACAAGCGATTCAAAGAGTTGGGACCACCGTGAATTTAAGGGAAAGCAGATTCGATCATGGCGGAAACATGGGTCAAGCAAATTACCAAGATATTCGATGTCTTGGGATGCACGGAGGAACGAAGGTTCCATTTGCCACCTTTATGTTCCGTGGCGAAGGCGGATCATCGGGTGGAGTCTATGAAGCGCACCCATCCATACCGCACTCAAGATGTCTTGGGAGACGTTTGAGAACTATTTAATGACAAATACTTTCCCGAAAGTGTTCGTCATATGAAGGAAGTGGAGTTTATAAGATCGAGCGAGAACAACATGACGGTGTCTCAAAGACGAGGCAAAGTTTGCAGAGTTATCCGTGTTTGCACCTCATTTGGTGGAGAATGAGGAACGATGACGCGGATGTTTCTTAGAGGTTTGAAACCCAGATACGTCAAGATCTCATTTCTCATAAATTTTCTCTCTATTCGAGATGTTTAAAACAGGCTCAATTATTAGAGCGAGATAATCTAGTACGGTCAACTGAGGGACCACAACCGGATCGTACTCGAGAGATAACGGTCAATGTAATAATGATAACCAATGGAGAAAGAAATAGACGGACAAAAATGGTAACCACTCTGGTGGTAATCATGGCCATGAAAATAGAAGAAGCGAGTCGGGAGGAGATTTTAAAAAGAGGAGGTTTAACAATGACCATTTGAAGATGACAAAGGTTGGCAAAGAATCGGTTCTGGTGGGAGGAGAAACGACCACCGGCCATATATGTTACAAATGCGGAAAAGAGGGACATATCGGTCAAAACCGCCCACAAGATTCAAGGTATGCTATAATTGTGGAAAGGAAGGACATATCGCTCAAGATTGTATAGTAGCGAAACCTAGTTCAAGTGGGATTCGGTGACTCAAAAGATCGTCCCAAAAGTCAAAGTCAACGATTCCGGAAGAGCGTTTGTTGTGGATTCGGTCATAATCGAGGAACCCAAACGAGGTGATCACGGGTAAGCTATTTATAAATTTCTTTGAAGTTTATACCTTACTTGATACCGGTATACCCATTCATTTATCTCTCTCTGCATGTGCTCAACATTTAAACTTGACTCAGGAGAAATTAGACTTTGACCTATCTGTGGAAACTCCGTTAGAGAAACTTTCATCACATCCATCGCTTATAAATCTTGTTTGATTCAAGTTGGCACCATCACCTTACCGTTGACCTTATCTCTTTAAAGATACTTGCTTTTGATGTGATTTTAGGGATTGATTGGTTAACTACTCATCATGCCAAAATTGATTGTTTTCGTAAGGTTGTTAGTTTTCATATTCCTAACCAACCCTGTTGTATGCGTAATTCAAGCAACTAAACCATTAAAATCAATCATCGTCATATCTAATCATAAAGCTATTCGTTTATTGAAAAACGGATGTCAAGCTTTCTTAGCCCATGTTATGGATTTGAATAAAGACACGCCAAATTTGAATAATATTAGGTTGTTATTGACTTTCCGACGTATTTCAGAAGAACTTCCCTGCCTACCCCGTAACGTGAAGTTGAATTCTTTATTGATCTTGAACTCGTACAAAGCCCATTTATAAAACCCCATATCGAATGGCTCCTATTGAACTTCAGAGTTAAAGGTCCAACTCACAGAATTGTTGGACATCGGTTTCATTCGCCCTAGTACATCTCCTTGGGGTGCTCCTGTTTTTATTTGTAAAGAAGAAAGACGGGAGTATGCGACTTTGTATCGACTATCGGAATTGAACCATGTCACCATCAAGAATAGGTATCCTCTACCTCGTATTGATGACTTGTTTGACCAATTGCAAGGGGCACAATTCTTTCAAAAATCGATCTTCGCTCGGATATCATCGGTGAAGATTAGAACCGAGGATATTCCAAAGACCGCCTTTAGAACTTCGATGACGGGCATTATGAATTCTTAGTCATGTCTTCGAGGCTCGACTAATGCTCCCCTGTGGCTTTCATGGATATGATGAACCGAGTATTCAAGGAATATTTGGATCGGCTTTGTTGTTGTCTTTATTGATGACATCCTTATATATTCCAAAAGTCGTGAAGATCATGAGCACCATTTGAAGCTAGTACTCCAAAGGCTTCGTGAAAACAAACTATATGCCAAATTGAAGAAATGCGAGTTCGGCTTGAGGAAGTAGCATTCCTTGGGCACGTGGTGTCGAAACATGGAGTATCTGTTGATCCGCCAAGATTGAAGCAATACAAAGTTGGGAGCAACCAAGTCGGTGATCAAGCACGTAGCTTTTGGGCTTAGCCGGTTGGTTATTATCGGAGATTCGTGGAAGGTTTTCTCAAATCGCTACTCCATTAACTCAATTAACTCCTAAGGATAAAAAATTCGCTTGGAGCGAAGAATGCGAGAAGAGTTTCCAAGAGCTTAAGAGGAGACTTATTTCGCACTGTTCTAACAATACCATCCGGGTTCGGATGGATTTGTTATCTCTGCCGATGCTTCGTGCAAAGGGTTAGGATGTGTTCTCATGCAACGTGGGAAAGTCATAGCCTATGCCTCGCGACAACTTAAAGAGTATGAGAGGAATTATCCTACTCATGATCTAGAGTCAGCAAGTAATGCGTTTCAAGCGCTTAAAGATATGGAGGCACTATCTATATGGGGAGAAAGTGGAGATATATTCGGACCATAAAAGCCTTAAATATTTCTTCACTCAAAAGAACTCAACACGCTGGCAATGACGTTGGCTCGAGTTATTGAAAGACTCACGACCACACTATTCAATACCATCCCGGAAAAGCTTAACGTGGTAGGCGACGCGTTGAGTAGTAGAAGATCATATGTAGGAACGAGTGCGATGATGTCAAGTATACGATAGAGCCAACTTTAATAGAAAAAGTTAAGGTTGCTAAAGCCACCTTAACCCGGAAATGATGCGTATGAAGAAGAAAGTATAAGAAGGAGCTATTAGGGCGAGAATTGATGAAGAAGGAATACTTGAGTCCACTCTGACTTTGTGTTCCTAATGACTCGATTTAAAGTACAAGATTATGATGGAGGCACACAATACACCATTTGCAATCCATCCCGGAAGTACTAAAATGTATCGTGATCTTCGGCATACATTTTGGTGGAACAATATGAAGAGAGAGATTGCAAAGTTTATCTCAATGTGTTTAACTTGTCAACGTGTAAAGGCGGAGCATCTAGTACCTAAGGGTCCGTTGCAACCACTTGACATTTCGAAATGGAAGTGGGAACACATTACCATGGATTTCGTTACGGGTCTTCCTACGGTTTCTCAGGGCATCAATGTTATTTGGGTTATTGTTGATAGATTAACCAAGTCTCGCTCATTTCTTGCGACATCACGGAGACTTATTCACTTGAACGTCTTGCTAGTATGTACGTGAATGAGATTGTGAGGTTGCATGGCATGCCTGTATCCATAGTTTCGGATCGTGACCCAAGATTCACTTCAAGATTTTGGGTTAGCTTGCAAAAGCTATGGGCACGGATTTACGATTATCTGGCCGCATACCATCCTCAAACCAGACGGACAATCGAAGGACTATTCAAACTCTTGAAGATTTATTAAGACTCGTGTCCTAGACTTCAAAGGCGGTTAGGATAAGTATTTACCATTGGTGGAATTCTCCTACAACAACAGTTATCAGGCAAGTATAGGTGTAGCTCCATTTGAAGCATTATATGGACGAAAGTGTCGCTCTCCAGTATGTTGGGACGAGGTGGGTGAAGCAACAATGTTGGGACCCGAGTTGGTACGTATGACTACGGAAAAGATCCAAATGATTCGACAACGTATACAAACGGCACAAGATCGACAAAAGAGTTATGCGAATCTTCATCGAAAGGACGTGGAATTTAGTGTAGGGGATCATGTATTATTGCGAGTTGCTCCATGGAAGGGAGTTACAAGATTTGGGAAGAGAGAAAAGCTCAATCCACGATTTATTGGTCCATTTCAAATTCTTGGATGAGTAGGAAATGTAGCCTATAGACTCGCGTTACCTCAAAGTATGTCTCGTGTTCATAATGTGTTTCACATATCTCGTACTTCAGTAAATATGTGAAAGACCCGAACCACGTTATAGAGTTAGAACCCAGACGAGATAGCCAAGACTTAACGTATGAGAAGGAAGGTATTGCCAAGATTTTGGATAGGAAGGAGCATGTCCCTACGCAAGAAAGGTCATACCACAAGTTAAAGTTTTGTGGAGGAATCATGCTATAGAGGAAATGACCGGGAATTGGAAACTAAATGAAAGCGAGGTATCCTCACCTTTTGAAACACTGTGTACGTGACGTCAATTTCGAGGATGAAATTTCATAAGGAGGGAGGTTGTAAGACCCCAACTTATTATTAATGAAATTTAATTTTCTATTTATTATTTTAAAATAGTAAGGGTTGATTTGATTAATGTGGATAGTTAGGGGTAAAATACTTAAATACTTCAAAATAAGCAAGTGGTTATAAAATATTCATTCATTTGTCGGGAATATTCGTTTGATCGTGGAATATTCAGATCTTGTCGGGGAATATTAAATGCGATGGGCGCGACCATGTGTGGGCCCCATAACTGAAAAGCGATTGGATGAAGAAAACGACAAATATAAGTGGTTTAAAAATAATAATAGTAGTTATTACTCAATTATCTTGTTAAAATACCCGGTGGTTAAAACACAAAAAGTTATTACACCGGTATTGCACCAATTATTGATTCTTACGAAGAAAGCACTACTCAATAATGGTTACGATAATTATCGCTATTCGAGATTTTATCGAGTTAATAATTGCTGCGTTGATATTTTATATTCTTTCATTGTTTCAATAATTGTCATTACACAATATTTTTCATTATCGAAGCAATAATTCATATTATCTGAATAATATTATTAGATAACATTATTGGCAATGTCTAGAAAGTTACGTCTAAGGAGAGGTTTGGTCACCTAATTGCTACCAAGAAGAAAAAATTCTTATTGAAAAGCCCCTCTTTCCCGGAACCGCTCGGGTTGTCAATATTGTGATTCGTAATAATATTTTGTGAATAATTAATTATTGATTCATATGATGAGGAAAATATTGATTTTATGTGGATATAGATGGAGAAATTTTTAATGTGACAATTGTTGAAAATTGAAATTTTATCTTTTTCGATAAAATAATTCATTTAAATATATTATTATATTTTAATAATATAATAATGGTGATATTTTTACAACGAATGTGGGATATATGAGTATACGAGGAGGAAGAGTATTTTGTTGCAATAAATATTTAAAACATGTTAAACATGTAAATTGGACCCCATTTATTGATCGAAATTTGATTATAGCTTAAAAATCGCCTGCTTGTGGATTTGGTAAATTTCTATTTGGAATTTGGAAAAACTTTCTTCGCAAAGTTGTAGAGAATTGAATTTCCTATAAAAATTCGCGAGATTCAAATTTTTCGATGAAAGGGCTATATATTATGAATTATTGAAGTTCAAGTTCAAATAATTGATTTTTGGAAGTTTAAAATATTTAAAATTAGAAAATGTTTTTTTTCATTATGGTGTGTTACACATGTGGGTTGAATGAGCTGAATTCAGTTCTTGGAAGGTTCATGAGGAAATTTTATTATAAATAATAATATGATATTAAATTTTCGCTTTTGGTGTTCTAAGCATTTTCCTATAAATAGGGTGCTTAGGTTAGAATTGAAAATCACACGTAAATCTGAAGTTTTTTCTCTCTATATTATCGGCGTATTCTTGTGAGTATTTTGAGTATACTTTGAGTATTGCTATATCGGTGCAAGTTCAAGTCATAGCTTTATATCCTGTTTCAACTAGAAATCTTTTCTTTCGGTAAGGGATGTTATTTTCTTCTCAAATGATATTATTTCTTCAATATCATTATCTTTGAAATATTAGTTGGAACTTTTATCAAATTTGGAACTTTTTCATGTCGGGGTTACTATTCATGAGTTACTATTCACGAGTTACTATTCATGAGTTACTATTCACGAGTTACTATTCACGAGTACTATTCATGTAAGCGTGAAGATGTTTTTTGGGAAATTTCTATCTTTTGGTGTCTGAGTTACTATTCACGATACGACACTATTCACGATACTGACCTTTATTCATAGAAAAATAAAGTTTCTTCTTTTTGTCCAAAATATCTATTCGGATACTAGCTTTGATTGTATCCATGTTTTGATCATTCTTGAATTTTACACCACTATGATT
This sequence comes from Panax quinquefolius, assembly GCA_020205615.1. NCBI lineage: Eukaryota > Viridiplantae > Streptophyta > Magnoliopsida > Apiales > Araliaceae > Panax > Panax quinquefolius. The sequence continues at coordinate 57,529,617 of CM035158.1, forward strand.
ATTTTGAGGTATTTTTGAACATGGATAAAACAAAGTACGAATCTTTAATCCTTAATCCTTGTCATTTTGTTTCACCGGATTCGTTTTTTAAAAATATTTTCATCATCTTCAGGCCTTAAATGATGATATTATGGAATATCTTTGGCTCAGTGCAAAGATGAATGATTTCTTGATGAATATCTTTGGCCCGTAGAGCAAAGATGAGCAGTGTTGAGATGAACATGACCGATCGATTAATATCTTTGGCCGTGAGTGCAAAAGATGAACAGTGTTTAGATGAACATGACTAATCGATGAATATCTTTGGCCCGTAGTAAAAAGATGAATATTTGATTCCAGATATATATTGATTGATGTTACAGGATAAAATATCGACGATGAACTTTTAAATTCATATATAGAAGATAGTAGTTTGCATTCTCTACTTAACTCTTCTAATGAATTATTATTTCATTGCGAATATTGATTTAAAATTTGTTGTCTATTGTATTCTATTAGATTTTTCCTCGTGAAGACTAACGATAATTTGTTGTATATTATCTTAGTCAAAATATTCTTTTATTGGGCTAGTTGAGCTCACCCTTTTCCTTGTTGTTCCATTTTTCTTCTCGGGGAGGCGAGAATGTAAATAGAAAGTACTAGTCGAGGTATGGAATGAAGGTTCTAGAGATAGTTGTTTAGTAGTCCTCACCATTTTTGTAAAATAATGTATCAATAATTATGATGGGGATTTATTTGCGTGTGGATATTGTCTAGATGGCAATATCTGTATTTAAACTCACAGTTTATATGTTGTAATAATAAAGTTGTTGTTATTTCTGTACCATGTATTTGGCGACTCAGAATGGGTTGGATGGAATGGACCTATTTTGGGGGCGTCACATTTTTCATCACTTTTATTGTTGAGACTCAACTTAATAAACAATCTACATCATCGAATCATCCCTGCACTACATGCCAATGATATTCTTTAGTATCACGACCACGAATTATCCATGCACTACGGGCCAAAGATAATCGTGATTTCATCAATGGTCCTGATCATGCCATAAAATAACTCATCTTTGCACACTTGGCCGAAGAGAATCCATTGCCATAATCATACTAAAAACTGTCCATCAATGCACTACGGGCCAATGAGGACTTTTTCCACATCATTTGTAACATTTGTAACATTATGGTCATGATTATACCGAATAATCCCTGGTCATAATCATACCAAGTCCATCTATGTACTACAGGCCACATATGACTTTCAACATAATATAAGCATGAGGATGATGACAATTCAATAAAACAAGTTCAAGAATAAATTTTAAAGATTTACAAATTAATTTATCCAGGAACTAATAACATCCAAATTGTCAACATGATATTACTTTGTGGAGTAAAATTCAAGAATGCTCATAAGAATATTTCCATGAAAAGATACTAGATGAAGCGCAAATATCCAGGATATTCTACTAATTTCATGGAGTATAGAAGCCAGAACTTTAACCAACAGAGAATAATAGAATATATGAAACTGCAAATGGATTTTCGCCCGCCATGCGATAATCCACATAGACAGATCATTTCCACAAGTTAATAAGGAATAAATACAAAGGATCATTCACCATGCATGCGGTAATCCACATAGATAGGTTATTCCAACAGAGTAATAAATAATGGAATCATGTCATGCGTAATTCGCACACAGGATATTCAAATAGAATAATAAAGAATGGAACTAGGTCATGCGTAATCCTAACAGACAGGATGTTCCAATAGAATAATAAAGAATGGAACCAGGTCATGCGTAATCCGCATGCATGTGATGTACCAATGAGAATAATAAAGAATGGAATAACAATGAATTCACCGTGCATGCGATGAATCGCATGCAAAAGTTATTCCAAATGTAATAATAAAGAATAGAACCAAAACCAACAGAATCTCGCAGTATGTGATGTTCCAATGAATAATAAAGATTGGAATAACAGAATTCACCAGGCATGCTGTAGCGCCCCCAAATCCTGGTCCTAAATCACCACATATCTGGTGCACAATTTCTATACTATTACGGAAGATATAAACATAATTTGTTTATACATTAAACATTATACACTATCCCCAAAGTCGAGTAACCATAACTTATACACAATTCATATCTTATCTAACATACAATGTTATTATAATAAATTACTTTTACAAATCTAGCTACACACATAGTCCCAAGCTGAGCTTGGCTTTATCTTTCCTCTTATCCGACGCATTCGCCTTAATTTGTAATGTTTTATCATGATATAGCAAGGGTGAGCCTGAAAGTTGCCCAGCAAGTTTAAAATATATTTAAGGATATATCATGATTGAAAGAATCTGAATAATAAGCTGGCTATAATTCACAATGTAGTTATGAATTAGCATGAATAAACTTTTGACTGAACAAGTATTAAACATGAACAATATATCTGAACCGAATGGTAATAAAGTTGATCAGCCTTTCATACCTGACTTATACATACAAGATGTACAGAGTACAATTCTACATGGCAATCAATAATGATTAACCATAAGCATATCTGAATGAAACAACTCTTAGTAGAGTTAAGAAAACTTACTGCAGACAATTGATTCAAGCTATATAAATATAACTTAGCTTTATCCGAAGACATAATATAGATAATATCGATCTCCAAATATTAGAATAATATCATCATAGTATAAAATAACCTAAACACATTACCACATAATCCTATCAGTCTATACAACACATAAGACCTAGTATCAAGTCAAACTATTGCAGTCTGAGTTGAGTTCGGTACAATTATTACATCCCGATAGCTTAGTCGGACAATTATCGAGTTTAAGTTCGATTAAACTCTGGCTAAACACTTAACAATAACTTAGACAATTTCCTAAGTAGTAAAAATAATTTTCATAGACATGTAATAATTTTCAAGCAATTATTAATATTTATCATGATTTTTCAATCATTAATAATGTATTTATATAATTTAAATACCACATAATTCCTTAATCATTAATATTAATTTAATATTGAATATCAATGAAAATCATAACATAATATTATAATATATTTATAATATCACAAAGTATTTTTAATACCTTAAAATCATATTTATATTATTTTTAAACACTTAAATCCATTATCCGATAACCGATATTAATATTAAAATATTAATATTTTTATGATAAAATATCAAAAGTTATACTTCATAACTTAAAATATTTTTATAACACTTAAATTATTTTCATATAATTTTTAAAGTATTAATTCTATTTTTCCATAATTTATCTAATATATTCATTAAATTAATTAACTACCATTAATAATAATTTATTAATGAAATTCATCTAAAATACCAAAAGTCATTTAAAATAACTTAAAATATTTTTTATACCATAATATAATTTTAAATGATTTTTCAAGTATTAAAATCATTTTTAAGTAATTTATTTAATATTATAATTAAATAAATTAAATACCACTTATATTCCAAAATATTAAATATTTATGAAATATACTCAAAATAATTAAAAACTAATTTTCGTGCTTTAAAATAATTTTTCATAATTTATTATGTATTTTAATAATTAAAACTATTTATTTCTAATTATTTATTAAAATAATAATTTTAGAAAATAAATTGTCGCTAAAGGTGTTCTTGAGCATGTTCATCACCAACCTAGAAACTCATGTCAGTTTACAGGGTGGGTAGTTTGACCAACTGTAATTCATAGATCCGGAGGTATCTGGGTTTGATTAAGTGTTCAGATTATAGTATTGATGCAATACTACAACCCTAAACAAACAACATGGCCATCTTATATCTAATCAGAGAGATCCGGGCTCTCAAAATCTTGTCAGAGAGTGTTCTTGAAGTTTCGGGTCGCCTTGTAAACTTAAGTGCCTTCGGAGGGTACAACTTTGTAAATTTTGAATCTTTGCTTTTATGACTTGTTTAATGTGTTATAAAAGTTCAATAATGTAGTGGGGATGTCTGACTACAATAATATATCAACAGATTTGTCTAACATCAACTAATTTACAAGATTCAAGCTGGTCAAAGTAAAGGTCAGAAACGTGTTCATGAACAAATCTGTGTTTTCCAGATTGTTCATAAGGCAGTTCGGTTAACAACGTTTGACCACAAATTTATAATATTTGGCTATGGATCTGAGTGATCTTATGCCTTTAACATGTAGTATTCATGTCAGCCTACAACGACAACACAATAACTTGGCCAAAAGATATAACAGTAGCAAGATCTAGCGCCTGCAAAAGGCTTGTCAGAGGTTACTAGAATTCTGGGAATTTTCTGGGTTTTCCAGAAACAGTTTTCGTGTTCGGTCAACGTACTTTGACCGATCATATCTTGTAATCTAAGCATGCTATTAGGTTGATTCAAGACTCTGATTAAAGACCACATGGCATACAACATATCCATAACATAAAACACCATAAACATTTAATATAGAAGGATCTAGAGGCTCTGACATTTGCTTGTCAGACCTTATTTTTCAATTTTCCCAGATTTTTGAAATCTTTAATTTTGAGCATTTAGATGATATGGATCTGTGATATTACAACCCAAATCACTAATATAAACTACAAACAACATATCTAAACAATTAATCATAACATCTAACATAAAATACAAGGATCTTCAAATTTAGGGTTTATACCTCTTTTAAAGCTTGATCTAGATTCTGATCTTTGATGTTTGTTCTTAGCAAGGTAAAGACTGAATTTGGCTTAACTTATCACTCACTCTCACTCTACATTTTTGAATTTTTAGAGAGAGATGGTCTTGGCTAAGTTGAAAAGTAAAGTAAGTGAATTTTGCTTACTTTTTAACTTTTGATCTTAGGTTCAATGAATTTGTAGGATGCAAGATGGCTGGTATTTTATGATTAAAGTGGGTTACTAGACCACATGTCTAACTTAGGTTTGGTCACCAACCATTAGTAGGGTTAGATCTACACTCCACCTTATTATAATATTAGAAAGGGTAGTTTGGTATTTTGACTTATAAAGTGAATGGCAACTTGGTAACTTCTCACAATCATTAGGTTTAAACCCTTAGGGTTTGACCCTTAGGGTTTAACCCTAAGATTACACAAATTTATGATCTAGTATTTACTAATTAAGATTAGGGTTCCCTAATTATAGTAAAGTTTACTAACCACATTCAAGCTTGCTAATTAGGGTTAAGGTTTCCTAATTAACATTAAACTCTATAAATTAATAATTAGGTTTTCTCTAATTGTACATTAGGGTTTCCAACATTAGAAATTAGGGTTTTCTAATTAATCAATTATGGTTATCCCTAATTATGCTTACAATTAATAACATAAAAACTTTATATTTATCTTTAAGCTTCCCACTTGGGGTTTTAATATTCCAGATTAGGGTTATAAATCCCCGTAACTGAAATTAGGGTTTCAATTGCCGGTAATAGGGTTTCTTATCAGTCTTTAGGATTTTCTAACTGAACGTCGAGGCTCTTAGTATATTATTAGAGTTTGTGACTGTTATAATTTATCCAGTCAACCCTTGACCTTAACCACATACTGCACAAACATATGGCCAAATACACAGATATTCTTAACACTGTAAACCTTCACCAAAAGTTTTTAAATTCACAAAATTCATTCCCATAAATGTGAAATACATAAACTTATTTTCTATCTAGGTCTATTATTTAACCTCTATTCAATTTTTTAAGATTTTATAAAATTTTCTAAATTCTCGGGTTGTCACACTCACCCCTTCTTCTAAGAATTTCGTCCCCGAAATTCAACTTACACCTTACACCATACATACACAACATCACATTTTACCCAATACATCACTCACAAGAGTATAAAATTTCAAATTGTGCTGAGGAGTCATATAGACTATTTGTCTGTCATTTTCGCTAAGGTTTTATGGAAATTCATCCGCAAACCTTCATAACTTACAGACACAAAGGGTGGTTAGCTTGATCGCCTATCTCGCCTTGGCATCTCTCTTTGGTCGGAATAATTTGTTCCTCTTATCCGCCTTAGAGGCACAAAATTTCTTGCCTCAGTCTTATTGAATTCCTCACCAAAACAATTTGGTTCGGGAAATTTCTTTCAATGAACACTTAGAGTTTTCATAACATTTGTCTAGCTGAATTGAATAGCATAGGCTCATATCAATAATTCAATTCAATCGAATTATTTACGTGTAGCCAAACCACGTTGGCAAATTAAAATTTTTGAAAATATTTTTGAGAATGACGTCATGATGCCTTACTGTATTAGCAGTCCGTTTGAGGATGCCGTCATCGTATGACTTTGTCATAACACATCATACAATAGTTGAACAATGATTTTTAGATCGAATTCACACTATGTATTCCTGTATTTATAACTCTATCAACTTTTTATCATCTCTGCACCAGGTTGCATGGTACATGAGTGATAAATAAAAATATATTTTGATATTTCAAATCATTTGCGTCTAGCCAAAATAAGTAGCATAAACTATACTTTAAATCGTTTCAAAAATGATTACGAGTCATATATATATATATATATATATATATATATATATATATATATATATATATATATATAAAGCACATAGTGCGATATTTAGCTTGATGTCAAAATTTCGAAGTCTAGTATAGCTATGAGTTTTGAAAAACTTATATCTCCTCAAATAATCATTTGCTTAACAATCTATCTGTTCTTATAATCCTCAATTCTCTATTAACACAAAACTATTCCCAGTTCGTCAAACTTACCACACTTATAAGTTCAAGAACTTTCCACAATCATATGAGTTTAAGAACTTATCCTAGTCAGACTTTTGGCGTCCATTCGCTGAGGGGTTCATAAACATTTCATATAACCATGAGTCATGAACGTAACATAAGTATGAGTTTTAAGAACTCACACTTAACCTTATATTCTCTACGTATAACCTATCTATCTGTTATACACATGAGAAAGGAATCACCCTCTTAACATTCATATAGCAAATAGCGCGACTCAAACATTTCAATGATTATCAAGGTCAGAAACTAAGTGGTTTTTACACCAAGTACAATTCAACTCCCATACGAAGAATCATACAACTCAGTTGCTGGCATGAGTCCTCAATTAAAATTCCCACCTAAACCTATTCCTTTCTCAATATGAATTTCATTTAATCCGTATTCATAATCCTTTCCTGAATCTATACTAATTCATAGTACAACATACACAGAACAATCTTGCTATAACTTTCCAATCATAAGATTGGTTCTTCTCCATACTATAAACTTATCAGATCACGGGGTGATCTCATCGTATATATTATGATTCATTTCTATATCTTGATCGTTTTGTTTCAAGATCTCCTATCACTGTACTTTTAGTCTTTTAGACTCTATCTATTCATCACTACTGTTCACCTTTATTATTAGAGTTAGGGAACTCCGCATCTTCATAACTCGTCGAGATTCGTCTTTGAATCTTACCGACACACTAACTCTATGTGAGTTAGATCTTATCCTAATCCATGTGGTAATTAGTCTAAGGAAACTCTACCCTAGGTTCATAACCAACAGCTTTGATACCAAATGTAGTGCCCCCAAATCTTGGTCCTAAATCACCACGGATCTGGTGCACTATTTCTATACTATTGTGGAAGATATAAACATAATTTGTTTATACATTAAACATTATACACTATCCCCAAGGTCGAGTAACCATAACTTATACACAATTCATATCCTATCTAACATATAATGTTATGATAATAAATTACTTTTACAAATCTAGCTGCACACATAGTCCCAAGCTGAGCTTGGCTTTATCTTTCCTTGTATCCGACGCATTCGCCTTAATCTGCAATGTTTTGTCATGATATAGCAAGGGTGAGCATCAAAGTTTCCCAGCAACTTTAAAATATATTTAAGGATATATCGTGATTGAAAGAGTCTGAATAATAAGCTGGCTATAATTCACAATGTAGTTATGAATTAGCATGAACAAACTTTTAACTGAACAAGTATTAAACATGAACAATATATCTGAACTGAATGGTAATGAAGGTGATCAGCCTTTCATACCTGACTTATACATACAAGATATACAGAGTACAATTCTACATGGCAATCAATAATGATTAACCATAAGCATATCTGAATGAAACAACTCTTAGTAGAGTTAAGAAAAACTTGCCTATACTATTGATTACCGTTACAAAATATAACTTAGCTTTATCCAAAGACCTAATATAGATAATATCGATCTCCAAATATTAGAATAATATCATCATAGTATAAAACAACCTAAACACATTACCACATAATCCTATCAGTTTATACAGCACATAAGACCTAGTATCAAGTCAAACTATTGCAGTCTGAGTTGAGTTCAATACTATTATTACATCCCGACAGTCTAGTCGGACAATTATCGAGTTTAAGTTCAATTAAACTCTGGCTAAACACTTAACAATAACTTAGACAATTTTCTAAGCAGTCAAAATAATTTTCATAGACTTGTAATAATTTTCAAGTAATTATTACTATTTATCATGATTTTTCAATCATTAATAACATATTTATATAATTTAAATACCATATAATTCCTTAATCATTAATATTAATTTAATATTGAATATCTATGAAAATCATAACATAATATTATAATATATTTATAATATCACAAAGTATTTTTAATACCTTAAAATCATATTTATATGATTTTAAACACTTAAATCCATTATCCGATAATCGATATTAATATTAAAATATTAATATTTTATGACAAAATATCAAAAGTTATACTTCATAACTTAAAATATTTTTATAACACTTAAATTATTTTTATATAATTTTTAAAGCATTAATTCTAATTTTCCATAATTTATCTAATATATTCATTAAATAAATTAACTACCATTAATAATAATTTATTAATGAAATTCATCACAAAATATGAAAAGTCATTTAAAATAACTTAAAATATTTTTTATACCATAATATAATTTTAAATGATTTTTCAAGTATTAAAATCATTTTTAAGTAATTTATTTAATATTATAATTAAATAAATTAAATACCACTTATATTCCAAAAATATTAAATATTTATGAAATATACTCAAAATAATTAAAAACTAATTTTCAGGCTTTAAAATAATTTTTCATAATTTATTATGTATTTTTAATAATTAAAAACTATTTATTTCTAATTATTTATTAAAATAATAATTTTAGAAAATAAATTGTCGCTAAAGGTGTTCTTGAGCATGTTCATCACCAACCTAGAAACTCATGTCAGTTTACAGGGTGGGTAGTTTGACCAATTGTAATTCATAGATCCGGAGGTATCTGGGTTTGATTAAGTGTTCAGATTATAGTATTGATGCAATACTACAACCCTAAACAAACAACATGGCCATCTTATATCTAATCAGAGAGATCTGGGCTCTCAAAATCTTGTCAGAGAGTGTTCTGAGTTTCTGGGCTGCCCAAAAACTCAAGCAGTTCGAAAGGTACAACTTTGCAGCCTTGAATCTTTGCTTTCATGACTTGTTTAATATGTTATAAAAGTTCAATAATGTAGTGGAGATGTCAGACTACAATAATATATCAACAGATTTGTCTAACATCAACTAATTTACAAGATTCAAGCTGGTCAAAGTAAAGGTCAGAAACGTGTTCATGAACAAATCTGTGTTTTCCAGATTGTTCATAAGGCGCTTTGTTAACAACGTCAATTGACCACAAATTTATAATATTTGGCTATGGATCCGAAAGTGATCTTATGCCTTTAACATGTAGTATTCATGTCACCCACAACGACAACACAATAACTTGGCCAAAAGATATAACAAGAAGAAGATCTAAATACCGTAAAAGGCTTGTCGAGGTTACTAGAATTCGGGAATTTTTCGGTTTTTCGTAAGCGGTTTTCGTGTTCTATCAACGATTTTGACCGATCATATCTTGTAATCTAAGCATGCTATTAGGTTGATTCAAGACTCTGATTAAAGACCACATGGCATACAACATATCCATAACATAAAACACCATAAACATTTAATATAGAAGGATCTAGAGGCTCTGACATTTGCTTGTCAGACCTTATTTTTCAATTTTCCCAGATTTTTGAAATCATTAATTTTAAGCATTTAGATGATATGGATCTGTGATATTACAACCCAGATCACTAATATAAACTACAAACAACATATCTAAACACTTAATCATAACATCTAACATAAAATACAAGGATCTTCAAATTTAGGGTTTATACCTCTTTTAAAGCTTGATCTAAATTCTGATCTTTGATGTTTGTTCTTGGCAAGCTAAAGACTGACTTTGGCTTAACTTATCACTCACTCTCACTCTACATTTTCGAATTTTTAGAGAGAGAAGGTCATGGCTAAGTTAAAAAGTAAAGTAAATGAATTTTGTTTAATTTTTAACTTTTGATCTTAGGTTCAATGAATTTGTAGGATGCAAGATGGCTGGTATTTGATGATTAAAGTGGGTTACTAGACCACATGTCTAGCTTAGGGTTGGTCACCAACTATTAGTAGGGTTAGATCTATACTCCACCTCATTATAATATTAGAAAGGGTAGTTTGGTCTTTTGACTCATAAAGTGAATGACAACTTGGTAACTTCTCACAATCATTAGATTTTAACCCTTAGGATTTGACCCTAAGATTACACAAATTTATGATCTAGTATTTACTAATTAAGATTAGGGTTCCCTAATTATAGTAAAGTTTACTAACCACATTCAAGCTTGCTAATTAGGGTTAAGGTTTCCTAATTAACATTAAACTCTATAAATTAATAATTAGGTTTTCTCTAATTCTACATTAGGTTTTCCAACATTAGAAATTAGGGCTTTCTAATTAATCAATTAGGGTTATCCATAATTATACTTACAAGTAATAACATAAAAACTTTATATTTATCTTCAAGCTTCCCACTTAGGGTTTTAATATTCCAGATTAGGGTTACAAATTCCCGAAACTGAAATTAGGGTTTCCATAGCCGGTAATAGGGTTTCTTATCAGTCGTTAGCATTTTCTAACTGAACGTCGAGGCTCTTAGTATATTATTAGGGTTTGTGACTGATATAATTTATTTGGTCAACCCTTGACCCTTAACCACATACTGCACACACATATGACCAAATACACAAATATTCTTAACACTGTAAACCTTCACCAAAAGTTTTTAAATTCACAAAATTCATTCCCATAATTGTCTAATACATGCACTTATTTTCTGTCTAGGTCTATTAATTAACCTCTATTCAATCTTTTAAGATTTTATAAAATTGTCTAAATTCTCGGGATGTCACACATGCGATAGATCGTACAAACATGTTATTCCAACAGAATAATAAAAAAAATGGAATAACAGAAGAATTTCTCCATGTATGCGGTACTTCGCATAGACAGGTTATTCCAACATAATAATAAAGAATGGAATAACAACCCTTACGAGTATTGAAAGAAAATAACTCTCTTCATGAATACGAAAGAATAATACCCGTTACCTTAAAAAGAAGAGTATTCCGATGGGTAGGGCGGGGATATACTTGAAGAAAACTTGCACTATTTCTACGCTCAAAGCTTTCTTAAACTCTAAAGAAATACGCTCAAGATTATAGAAGAAGAATTCTCTGAATTTCTGGTGTGATTTTCAATTCTAACTAAGCTTCCTATTTATAGGAGAATGGAAAGGATACTATGCAATAAAACTTAGTGACTTCTCACGTAAGCATCAATAATCAATACCGTGTGCTACTATGCAACCACGCGTATTACTGTACTTTTACTACCGAGTAGTTCAACAGTTTTATCGGTAAAACATTCGTCGTTATTTTTATAAAAATATTTTTTTCGTTTTCTCAATCCGACAATAATTCCGTTGTGGGGTCCACTAATGATTGTACCATCCTACGGATATTCCCCGACAAAAAGAATATTCCCCGACCAATCGAATATTATACAACAACTTGCATACGTTTCAAAATTTATAAATATTACCCACAACTATAACATTATCTCAAATCCACACCATAATTTTGAAAAAAATAATATTTTGAGAAAATAAAATCTTTATTCGTAAAATTTGAGATTTTACAACTATACTGTAATTAGTTTTTTCACATGATTATACTATTGAGTCACATGATTTACTATTGATCACATGATTTACTATTACGGGAGGTGGTGCAAGTTTGATAATACTTGCAAGACTAAATTAAAAATGAAGAAAAGGAAGAAGGTATTATACTGTAATATTTCGAGCCCCAAAACGTGCAATTATCGAAACTATATTTTCTTATAAATAGAAGCTCATTCTTCATTCATTCTCACCAATTCACTAAGTCTCACAAGAGCAATTATTATAGAGAGAAATTATAGAGAGAAAGAAGAAGAGAAATCTACTACCTCACTATTCCAGTATCCAGTTTTCTTCTAAGGTAAGGGGTATTATTTCTTTCGTATTCATGAAGATAGTTATTTTCTTCCAATACTCGTAAGGGTTGTTATTCCATTCTTTATTATTCTGTTGGAATAACCTATCTACGTGGATTACCGCATGTATGGAGAATTCTTCTGTTATTCCATTCTTTATTATTCTGTTGGAATAACTTGTCTACGCGGACTACCGCATGCATGATGAATTCTTCTGTTATTCCATTCTTTATTATTCTGTTGGAATAACCTATCTACGCGGACTACCGCGTGCATGGTGAATTCTTCTGTTATTCCATTCTTTATTATTCTGTTGGAATAACCTGTCTACGCAAACTACCACATGCATGGTGAATTCTTCTGTTATTCCATTCTTTATTATTCTATTGGAATAACCTGTCTACGCAGACTATCGCATGCATGGTGAATGACCCTTCGTATTCATTCCTTATTAAATCGTGGAAATGATCTGTCTACGTGGATTACCGCATGGCGGGTGAAAATCCATTTACAGTTTCGTAATTTTTCTGACCCTCAAAAATTATGGAAAAATTGGAAATGATAATTTATTCTGCATTATCTTAGTTATAATATTTCTTACTGGGCTAGTTGAGCTCACCCTTTTCATCATTGTTCTCTTCAGGAAATGAGAATATAGCTGGGACTAGTCGAGGAACGGAGTGACGGTCCAGGATAAGTGGCTTTAGTAGTCCTCACTATTCTGTGGAATAGTGTGATAATAATTGTAATGAGGATTCCATTGAGTGTGGATATTGTCTAGAAGACAATATTCATGTTAAAACTCTCAGCATATGTTCTGTCGTATTTTACACGACAGTTGTATTAATAAGTTATATTTGATTTCTGTACCATGTATCTGGCGACCCAAGATGGGTAATGTATACCTGTTTTGGGGGCGTCATATATATGACAAAGAAATATATTTTGATTTATTTCTCTTTCAGTTGTGCCTTGATACTTGTTTGATATTTACCTGTTTCTTTAAGGCTTGTGATCTTGATGAATTCTAAACTCATCCTTGATGTGTGGACATTGAGACGTCGCAAGATTTCTCAGAATAGATCATTGATCTATGTGTATCCCTATCATCTTTGGTGTCTTGGGACTAGTTTATGTATGGAAATGTGAAGAGGAGTTTAGCTTTTCCTCTCTGAGATTGACGACACCACGGATGGTCGCCAATACTTCTATTTGTGAGAAGCCTAGTTAATTCCATCTCTTATAGATTGGTGTTGCTTTTTGAGGCACAACCGCAGCTTAGATGGTCGCCAAATCTCCTATTTATGAGGAGAGGTTAGGTAGTGTCATCCTTTTGGTCTGAAGTCGATGAAATGTGGTGGATTGAAGGTTGATCCCAGTACCGTGTTACAAGTATTTTTGTTTTGGTAGGGGGTTAGACCGAACCATAAATGGCTGCCTACATACTCCTATTGAAGAGGAGATCAAGTCTCGTGTAGTTGAACTCGGTGTAAGAGGTTCAATGCTGAATGTGAAAGGCAGATGGGTGTAGAAGCTTTATTGATGAAGAAGGGTGTAGAAGTGTTTTTGTTGTTTTTATTTTTGTAGAAAAAGGGCAGAAATGTTTCTGTTGTTTTTTGTTTATTGCGACCAGGCCATATAGAATATTGTTGCCTACGTACTCCTGGGTATCAGGGAGATCAGGTAGACGTAGTTCACCCCTCATGACGAATTGTAGCCAAAGAGAAGTATAAATCCTATGTGCAGGCTATACGACGGGGAGAAGAAAGTTTGATCCCATGATTGAGACAAACTATAGGTGTGGAAAAAGTTTGATCCTGTATTCAGGACAAACTGCAATCGTAGAAAAGTTTAATCCCGTCTTCAGGATAAACTGTAGGTGTGAAAAGTTCAATCCCTGGGGGGATAACCGAAATTGTGTGAAAGGTTTGAAATGAGGTGAAACCAAGTTACTGGTTTGAAGTGTATGTTTCCCTGAAGGGCAGAAGAGTATGTAAAAAGGGTTAGAAAACCGGAATGATTGGTGATTTGGTGATTAAAAACCAGGATGTTTGCTTGATGATATCCTCAGACATAGTACCGTTTCACGGTGTCCAAGTTGATAAGCTATGGAAATTCATCGTCATCCATTTCCTGTAGTCTGAGAGAGCCTCTTTTCAATACCTCCTTGACAACAAACAGGCCTTTCTAGTTAGAAGTGAATTTTCCCTTAGATTGATCTTGGTAGTCAATGATCTTCTTCAAAACCAAGTCGTGTTGTTTAAATTGCCATAGCTGAACTTTCCAGTTGTAGGATCTTGTGGTCGTTTACTGATATAACTGACCATGGAAGATAGCCGCGGTTCACCTTTCGTCTATTAGAGACAATTGGTTATACCTTTCTTGTACCCATTGGTCTTCATCCAGCTGAGCATCCATCAACACTTTGAGGGATTCCATTTCCACCTCTATGGGGAGCACTGCTTCTATCCCATATGCTAATGAGTAGGGTGTTGCCCCAGTGGAAGTACGCATTGAAGTTCTGTAGGCTAATAAAGTCAGAGGCAAGAGGTCAGATCATCCTTTGTGATTGGCGGACATTTTCTGCATGATCTTCTTGATGTTTTTATTAGCCGCTTCAACAACACCATTCATCTTTGGACAGTAGATGACGGAGTTAAGGTATTTGATGTGGAATTTACTGCATAACTCCTTCATCATTTTGTTGTTGAAGTTTTTAGCATTTTTTGACACAATGATCTCTGGTTGTCCATATTGACAAACGACATTATTTTTGATGAAAGCAATGATGACTTCTTTGGTAACCTTGGGGAAGGAGGTTGCTTCTACCCATTTGGTGAAGTAGTTGATCACGGTGAATATGAATTGATGTCCATTACTGGCTTTGGGCTCGATGGGCCCGATCACATCCATTCCCCACATTGAGAAGGGCCATGGCGAACTCATATTGTGGAGTTCCCTTGGAGGGCGTGTATAGCATTCCCATGAATTTGACATTGATAGCACCTCTTGATGTGATCATCATAGTCAGCTTTGAGCGTAAGCCAATAATGCCCTGTTATGAGGATCTTCTTGACAAGTTGGGGTCTGCTCATGTGTGGCCCACATACTACACCATGGATCTCATCCATGAGCCTCTGAGCTTGGTCTTTGTCCAGACATCTGAGGTGACCTAATCTTGCATCTCTTTTGTAGAGTGCATCTTCGCTCAAGTAGAATTTCATAGCAAGTCGATGGATTCGCCTCTTTTCAGTCAGGCTCTCCTCAGTGGGTGTAGATCCATCTCGTAGATACTCCTTGATATGCTGATACCAAGGTTTATGGATGAGAGGTAGCTCATTCGATACTTCTTCAACATAGTTCCCATAAGCTGGTGCCTTTTGCAGGGCAAATGTAATTCTTGGCATGTTTTCCTTGTCAGGTATGTGAATCAAGGAGGACAATGTTGCTAGTGCATCCGCAAAGTCATTCCTATTACGAGGAATGTGTAGAAAGGAGATTTCTTCGAACTCCAAAGCCATCTGTAGAACTTTTCGATGGTAAGGCAACAAATGTAGTTCCTTGGTTTGATAGATTCTTGTGGATTGTTTGATTACCAACTCTGAATCCCCAAAGATAGTTAACCGCCTGATACCCATTGAACGGGAAAGTTTTAGCCCCATGATACAGCCTTCATACTCAGCTGTGTTGTTGGTGCTGACAAAGCGCAATTGTGGCTGACGGATATCGCTGCTCCCAGACGGGACACTAGAACTGCTCCAGCTCCAGCTCCAGAGCCTTCTGTGTTAACAGCTCCATCAAAATACATTTTCCACGCATCGACGTATGCATCGTCATCGATGGTGTTCTTTGAATCATCGCGACCCCTTCATCGGGGAAATATGTTTCCAAGGGTTCGTAATCCCCTGCAGGTGCGACGACCAGTTGATCCGTAATTCCTTGACCTTTGACAGACTTTTTCATCATGTAGATGATGTCAAATTGATGTAGGATCAACTGCCATCTGGACAGGCGATAAATTAGTCTGGGCTTACTAAACACATACTTGATAGGATCCACGCGGGATATGAGATGGGTTGTGTGACCATGGAGGTAATGTTGTAACCTCATGGAAGCCCATGCTAAATCACAACAAGTCTTCTCAATTAGAGTGTACTTGTGTTCATTGCAGCTGAATCCTTTGCTGAGGTAATAGATAGCTCGTTCTTGGCCTCTATCGTCTTTTGCCCCAGCATGCAGCCCATAACATTATCATTAATGGACAGGTACATGAACAGGGGAACACCATCCCTGGGAGGAACCAAAATAGGAGCGTTAACCAGTTGCTCTTTGATTGTAAGGAAGGATTTCTGACACTCATTGTTCCATTTCACGGAGGAGTTCTTCCTTAGAAATTTGAAAATGGGCTCACAGGTTGCTGTGAGTTGAGAAATTAACCTGCTAATGAAGTTGATTCTTCCCCAAAATCCTCGTATTTCCTTCTCTGTCTGAGGAATGGGCATTTCCTTGATGGCCTGGATTTTGGTGGGATCTAGCTCAACCCCTTTGTGGCTGACTAGGAAACCTAGCAACTTACTTGATTTAACACCAAAGGCGCACTTGGCTGGATTCAACTTCAAGTTGTACTTATGCAACTTGTTGAAGAGCTTTTAGAGATGGTCTAAGTGGTCTTCTTCCCTTCGGGACTTGACAATGATGTCATCCACATAGATCTCTATCTCTTTATTCATTAAATCGTGGAAAAGAGCCATCATGGCTCACTGATATGTTGCCCCGACATTGATGAGGTTAAATGACAACTGTCTATAACAGAAGGTTCCCCAAGGCATGATGAAAGTAATTTTTTCACGATCCTCCTCAGCAACCATAATCTAATGATACCCCGCAAAGCAATCCGCAAAGGAGTACATGCCGTATTGAGCAGTATTATCTATAAGAATGTGGATAAAGGGCACGGGAAAGCTATCTTTAAAGCAAGCTTTGTTCATATCCCGGTAATCCACGCAAACTCACACCTTTCCACCTGGTTTAGGCACAGGAACAATGTTGGATATCCATTCTCGATATGTAGACACCATGATAATGTCAGCTTGAATTTTTTTCATAATTTCTTCTTTCACCTTTAAACTCCACTCAGGTTTCAATCGCCTGAGCTTCTGCCTGACGGGCTTAAATCCCTCTTTAATAGGAAGACGATGAAGGACAATGTTAGTGGACAAACCCACCATGTCTTTGTGAGACCGTGCAAACACATCCTGGAATTGGGTTAATAGCGCAACCATGTCATTCCGTTAGTTTGGGGTGAGGTCTAAACCAATCTGGATTAGCTTAGGGCTTTCTAAGGTTCCAAGATTGAAAGAAGTGGTTTGGTCAAGGTTGGGTTTAGGTTTGTCTTAGACCCATTCCTTATTCTCCTGAGGTGTCTCAATGTCCTTTTGGATTTCCATCAAGTCTGAGTCAAACTTTTCATCAAAGTTACAGTCCTTGTGGAGAAAAGGCACCTCATCAACAAGTACAAGCACATCTAAATTCAGAGTCCTGAAACAAAATATATTTTCACTTAATATATGAAACTGTTTAATCATACAAAAGTGTTAGCATATACTGATAAAATATTTGATAATACTGTACAGAAAAGTAAGGAATTAAAGTTATCTACAGGGCAGATGGATTTCTGCTTGTTTTACTGTCGTCGACCAATGCATGGAGTGCTGCTCCAATTGTCGAGGGTAAAATCCTGATGGACTGCAGTAATGGAGGGGTTATCATCGTCCTCATTTTCCTGAATGATGACCATAACATCTGGGCAATCTTCGTCTGGGGTATATCTATTTGTATGTTCATAATGGACAATGATGTGTATACCTGACATCATTAGGGAGATGTCAAGTTTGTATTTTTGTTCCCTTTCTTCCACTTTAAGATCAGGAATCAGGACCTCTTTTTCTTTGAATTGTACTGGTTGGGGAAATAGCATGACCATAACATGGGCCAACACCTTTTCCGGAGACTGTATCTGTAAGACCCCAACTTTTATGAATAAAGAATATTTTTTTGAAATATATTTTTGGAATATTATTGTGTGGATGTGATATAATATTATAGTTGTGGGTAATATTTACAAATTTTACAAAGTAAGCAAGTGGTTATATAATATTCGATTGGTCGGGGAATATTCGTTTAAACAGGGAATATGCGTACGACGACACAATCATTGGTGGACCCCACAACAAAAGTATTGTCGTAGTTAGAAAATGACAGAATTATCTTTTTATAAAAATAACGACGAAAGTTTTACTGATTTAAACTGTTGAACTACCCTAGTAGTAAAAGTAAGAATGTCTGGCGTGGTTGCATAGTAGCACACGGTATTGGTTATTGATGCTTACGTGATAAGTTACTCAATTATTGCTACAGTAATTGATGTATCATATCTCTCATATTACTGATTCAATTATTGTCACAATATCATCTACATAATATGATATATTATTAAATCAATAATTCAGACGACAAAGTTATTCATATTATTAAATTGCAATATTTACAATGTCTAGAAGTTCTGTCAAGGAGAGGTTTGGTCATCTAATTGCGCACCAATAAGGAGAAATCCTTATTGGAAAGCCCCCTCTTTCTTGGGAATGACCTGGTTGTTAAATATTATGAGTTATAATATTAATGATGAATAAGTTCGTGTTGATTAAAGATGAAATTGATAATTCCATTGTGTGGGAATTATTGGTGTTAGTGGAATACGATATTTTTTTTCGGGATTAATGGATGTCTGGAAGTTATACTGACCAGTCGGGTCAGATAAATGAGCAATTAATTGCTATTATTTCACATGATTTTAACTATTTGTTCATATGTGTTTACTATTGATTCACATTCTTGTTACTATTAGGGGAGTTGGTGCAAGATTGATAATACTTGCATGACTAAGTTAAAAATGGAGGTATAGATGGAGGTACTATACTGTAATTCGTATTTTCACATGTCTAGAACTATTGAGTCACATGATTTACTATTGATTCACATTATTTACTGTTAGGGCAGGTGGTGCAAGTTTGATAATACTTGCAGGACTAAATTAAAAATAAAGGAAAAGAGGAAGGTATTATACTGTAATATTCTGATCCCCATAATGTGCAATTATCGAAACTATATTTTTTTAATAATAGAAACTCATTTCTTCATTATTCTTCACCAATTCACTCAAGCTATAGAGCATTTATTATAGATAGAAATTATTGAGAGAAATTATTGAGAGAAAGAAGAAGAGAAGTCTACTACCTCACTACTCCACTATCCAGTTTCTTTCTAAGGTAAAGGGTATTATTTCTTCCGTGTTCTTTAAGAGAGCCATTGTTATTCCATCCCTTATTATTCTGTTGGAATAACCTGTATATGTGGACTACCGTATACATGGTGAAATTATTCTGTTATTCCATTCTTTATTTTTATGTTGGAATAACATGTCTATGCGAAGTACTGCATACATGGTGAAATTCTTCTGTTATTCCATTCTTTATTATTCTGTTGGAACATCACGTCTGCATGCGTATTACACGCATGTCCCGGGTTCCATTATTTATTATTCATTGGAATAACTTTTATGCATGCGAGGCCTATCGCATGCATGGTGAATTCTTCTATTATTCCATTCTTTATTATTCTGTAGGAATATCCTCTCTATGCATTTACGCATGACCTGGTTCCATTATTTATTATTCTGTTGGAATATCCTGTCTGTGCGTATTACGCATGACCTGGTTCCATTATTTATTATTCTGTTAGAATAACCTGTCTGTGCGGTCTATCGCATGCCTGGTGAATTCTTTTGTTATTCCATTCTTTATTATACTAAGTTGGTTAAATTTTTGACTTTTATAATCAATGAAATTAGTGGAATATCCTTGATATTTGTGCTTCATCCAGTATATTTCATAGAATTATTCTTCTGAGCATTCTTGAATTTTACTCTACAAAGAAGTATCATATTGACAATTTGGACATTATTGATTTCTGGATAAGTTAGATTATAAATCTTTTATTCTTGAAGTTGTTTTATTGAATTCCTATATCATTGTCATCATCCTCAAGTTTATATTCTGCTAAAAGTCATCTGTGGCCTGTAGTGCATAGATGGACTTGGTATGATTATATTGAGAGACTATCTCGATTGTAATCATGAGTAGTAATGTTACAAATGATGTGGTAAAATCCTCGATTGGTAGTAGTGCATTGATGGGCCGATTGTTGGCATGATCATGACCATTAATGAATACACAACTATTCTTGGCCCGTAGTGCATGAATAATTGTGTGTCGTGATACTAAAGAATATCCTTGGCCAGTAGTGTAAGGGGTGATTCGATGATGTGGAATATTTATTAAAGTCGAGTCTCACTATAATAGTGATGAAAACCTTTTAAATCATAAAAGATAGTAGATTTTATTTCTACTTGACTCTTTTAATGGATTCTTTGGTTCATTTGTAGTTAAACTTGATGTTCATTATATTTTATCGGTTTACTAACGTTGTTGTAGGCTAATGACAATTTGGACGTTAATAATTCCTGGATAAAATAATTCTTGAACTTGTTTTATTGAATTCTTATATCATTGTCATCATCCTCATGTTTATATTATGTTGAAAGTCATCGTGGCACTCAGTAGTGCATAGATGGACTTGGTATGATTATGACCGAGAGACTATTGATTGTAATCGCTTAACCGTAATGTTACAAATGATGTGGTAAAAGTCCTCATTGGCCCATAGTGCATTGATGGACAGTTGTTGGCATGATCATGACCATTAATGAATACACAAATATCCTTGGCCCGTAGTGCATGGATAATTTATGGTCGTGATACTAAAGAATATCATTGGCCGTAGTGCAGGGGTGATTCGATGATGTGGATTATTTAGTAAGCTGAGTCTCAGCGATAAAAGTGATGAAAAACCTTTAAAATCATAGAAGATAATAGATTTTATTCTCTATTTAACTCTTCTAATGGATTGCTTGTTCCGATGCAGTTAAACTTGATGTTTGTTATATTGTATCAGTTTAACACTGTTGTAGGCTAACGATAATTTATTCTGTATTATCTTAGTCATAATATTTCTTACTGGGCTAGTTAAGCTCACCCTTTTGCTTTCATTGTTCTCTTCAGGAAATGAGAATGTAGCCGAAACTAGTCGGGGAACAGAGTGATGGTCCAGATGATAGCATTAGTAGTCCTCACTATTCTGTTAAATAATGTGACAATAAATGTAATGAGGACTCCATTGAGTGTGGATATTGTCTAGATGACAATATTCTTATTAAAACTCTTAGATTATGTTTTTTCATATTTTACACAACTGTTGTATAATTAAGTTGTATTTGAATTTTGTACCATGTATTTAGCGACTCAAGATGGGTGATATATACCTATTTTGGGGGCGTCACGGTATCAGCTCATGTGGTGCAGGTAGAGAAAATCGCCTTGTGGAGGAAGCTTGAGGAATCTGCTTATGCTTATGACTATTCCTGTGACTTGAACTGGCAGAATAGCCTAGTCCGGCTGTCCCAGTTTGACTGGACACTTAAATTGGGTGCTTATTACCCTGCTAATTTTACCAAGCCTTTGTCCAGGCTGATGACCCAATGACATCATTTCTTGAGTGGCCGACATAACCTCGATAGAAATCTTGGGTACGGGAAGTGGTGCTCTAATAGGATTGTATTGCGTGTTACTCACTTCCAAAGTATGGAAACTGGCCGGCTCAGTGTTCAGGACATTCCGGCTCTGTGTTGATAGTGACTAGACTATTGTTGACAATGTATTTGAGTTATTGATGTAGTGTAGAAGGGACGGATCTAGCCATGTGGATCCATTGTCTCCCCAATAGAAGGTTGTATCCTGAATCTATCTTGAGGACATGGAAGGATACATTGAATGTGTTTGGACCAATTTCAATTGACAGCCCAATCTCTTTAACCGAATTTTGCCGGGATCCATCAAAAGCTTTGATAACCGTATGGCTGCTTCGAATCCGTTTGAGATTGATGTTCATCTTCACCAAGGTGGCATAAGGACATATATTCAGAGACAAACCTCCATCTATCAGAACTCCAGCTAATATATACCCGGAGGACAAAACTGCTATGTGTAATGGCTTGTAATGACCAGTCCCTTCGGGCGATATATTGTTATTAGTGAAGGATATCACATTGTTGTTAAAAATATGATCAACCAGATGTTGAAATATTTCCACATCCACTGATTTCGGAAAGTAGGCTTATTTTAACACCTTTAATAAAATCTTCCTGTGATCCTCGAAAGAGAAAACCAAGTCCAGTATTCAGATCTGATGTGGAGCTTCTCTTAAGCTTAGAACCACCTTGGCTTCATTATGGCCTATAGTGCGGAAGAAATTTTCAATTTTCTCCATGGGAATCTTTCCCTTTGCTTTTAGGGCGGGCTTCATCACCCTCTGAGGAAGATACAGTGGATTTTCCTTCGACACTGTAGCAGTAGTATGAGATGTGGATCCTTCAGCTTCTCCATAATTCCAGGGGACTTTGTGTAAGTTGACAACAGGATACGATGGTCTGAAGGGTAAAGAAATTTTCTCTGGTGCAGCCACTTTCAAAGGATTATCAGCTCCTTTGAGTTGAATTGCTTGTATGGGAAATGGTTTGACAGTCTCATCATCCTCAGTGGATATAACTGCAACTAGCCCCTTCCATTTGGTAGGACAGGTATTCCCACTCTCGAGTATCACAGTGTCATCGTCTGCCAACTGCAGGACACCGCTATCAATTAGATTCTGAATAAGGTGGTGGAGTGCCCAGCATTCTTCTATGTTGTGACCACGGGAATATGAATGATATTGACATACTCCATCGGAGTTGAACCGTCTTAAACGGGGATTAATTGGAGGTAGAAGGGAGGTAATTCTTCCTTTATTGATTAACATATAAATATCTCCTCCATAGGTTGGCCTAGGTATGTAAATTCCCTTTGATTGGCAAAATCCCAACGGGCTTTAGCACTTGCTCTCTTCACAACTTTATCCTCCATAGCTTCGCTTTCTGAAGGTGACGGTGGAGCATTCATAACAAAAGGAAGGAGATAGGCATGCTCCTGACTAATTAACTGGCGTGTGACTTGATGTTGATGGGTCACCAGTTCTGCCAATTGTTCAATTTTCTTACAAAGAGATTTCATCTTTCGTTCCATAGCAAATTGGAACTTTGCATAATCCCATTTGTTAACACCGTCTTTGATGGTCTGGGATGATTCACCATTAAAATTGGAACTCTGCCCAGCGCTTCAACTAATCATGTTGACATCTTCTTCTTTGTGTTAAGGAAGAGGGTTGTCTTGCACATGAGGTTGATCTGGTTTGGTAACCACGATCTCACCGTTATCTATTAAATCATGGATCTTGTGTTTCAGGGCCCAACAATCTTGAGTATCATGTCCAGGTACCCCGGCATGATAAGCACACTTCTGAGTAGAATTGAAACCCCTCCCATTAGGGCTGGCTGGTGGAACAAGAAGCGTGATTTTCTTCTAAGTAGTCAAAAGAGCAAGAATATTCTCGAGCGAGTTCCCTAAGGGTGTGAACGTTTGAGGGCGCTTTCCATCACCACATTTAGGCAATGGAGGGTTTGAAGACTATGCTTGGAAATGGGAGTAGTTTTTCCTCTACATAGGCATTATCTGACTGCCTTTTTGACCTTGTAGTATTAAGGAAACATCCCCCTCTTTCATTTTATGGACCCTCCGGGGGTTATTTCCATAAGATTCGGATTGGATGTGCTAAGAAACTGCTTTAAGAGCGGCTAGGTCTTGAATATTTCCTGACTTCAATCCCATCTCAGCCATCTCTCCGTGTTTGATCATTTCAGAAAATGGTTTGCCAATACCAGCTAAGACTCTTTCATAGAAAGGAGCTTCTTGTATGTCTATGAAAGTCATGACCAATTCTGACTCTGTCATAGAAGGAATAACTTTAGCAGCAAGGTGCCTCCACCTTTGAGCGTACTCTCTGAAAGACTCATTAGACTAATTCTTGACCTTGGTAATCTGGTACCGGTCAGGAGCCATCTTAGATTGAAAACTGTATTGAGTGAGGAAGGCGTGAGCTAGCTCATCCCAGCTATGGATCTTTGAGTTGTCTAATCTAGTATACCATGAACGGGCTTCTCCAATCAGACTCTTCTAGAACAGTTGCATTCTGAACTTCTCGTTTTCTGCATAAGATCCAAGTTCTCCAATGAACACCTTCAAATGTGTGTAAAGATCCCCTAATCCGTCATACTTTTCAAAGTCAGTGGTTTTGAATTTCTCTAGATAATGAACACCAGGGAATATGCAAAGGTCAGCATATAAAACACTTCCATGTGTTCCAATCCCTTTGAGAGAACAGATAGTTTCTTCCATTTGAATGACTTTCTTCCTGATATCACCGGTGTTTGGATCTCCTTTGAGAAGGGTGTTTTTCAGGGTCTTTGTTGGGCGTATCCAACTGAGGTTCTGGATTTATTTTATCCAAACCTTGTATTCCTCCTTGTGTAGAGGATTCTGTATGTGTGGACAATTTTGAGCCCAGAGTAGACTGATCCAATTCTTTAAGCAGAATAGCCAAATTTGTATTTTGTTTACTTAATCCGTCAAATTCTTCTCTAGAAACGGCATTAGAATGGTCAAAAGAAGACATAATTAGCTGTAGGCACGTGGCCTTTTTGGATTTTGAGCGGGTAACAGGCCCAATTGTTTCCCTACAAAAGACTTATGTAGTTTAGTCTTAGGGATAATGTAAATGCTGTCATAATGTGTCCATTTTAGGAATATTATCCTTCAAAAATGATTGTTATTTGATAGCATGTCATGTATGCACAAATATCCTTCATATTTTCCATTACATAAAGATGAACATGGAATAAAATTACAAGTAAATGCTTTTAGAAGTAATTAAAAGTGGAAAGTATGAAGAGACTTCCCTCCGCGTTTGGTTTATCAGAGGTTGGCCTATCTTAGTGTTACTCTCGTGGCTTTTTGGCATGAAGGTCCCCAGATCATCGCAATTTACTTGACGGGAAGTTAATCCGGTCCTTCCACTAGAGCGAATCTGGGTGGTGCCTTTCCTGAGCCTCGTTGGAATTAGTCTTCCTACGAGTCCATTAATCAAACACCGAAAGGATAGCCTCCTGGTGGAGGAACCACAGAACATACATTCACATACAACTGGTCTCACCGTTTATGAAAATGATGACATGTGCGAAGCACTAATATCACAAATAGATATATTGTAGTGCAGTAAGTAAAATGCATTCATACACATTCATCATAAATGTAAATGCAACATTTACACACAGACATATAACAGTTTTGAAAAGGTTGTAGTAGCAGCTTAAACCCTCTTACTGGTGTCCCTAACAGAGTCGCCACCTATTGATGTTGGGATTTTTATTTTTCCCTTTTCGTTTCTTGTTCTTTGGTGTTCTCGGGTTATGTGAGATTTGTTTGAAAAAATAAGTGAAAAAGGTCTGACATGTATCATGTCAACGATTTGACTGTAAGAGTCGCCAGTTGGTGTTTTTAACTGGTTGCACTAACACAACTGAGAAAAGGTTTGCACATTGACCCAGTGATGTGACACTGCTAAACAGGTCTGTGAAACCAAGATTCATTTAGGTTCGAGGGCTTGATTATGCGGAGTAAAGGTGTTAGGCACCCCCCGACATCTGTGTTTCCATGGTGACCGCCACTTTTCAAGAAATTGTTATATGAATGTGTGTGTGTGTGTGTGTGTGTGTGGATCAATGTGCAATTTATTTGGAAGTAGTGCGAGGTCTCGTGCGCACCTATATACAAAGGGTTTGAATTTGTAGAAAAAATCAGTTTTAAACATGATATAGCAGTGAAGTTTTGTAAAAGAGGTTTTTCAAACCCTGTGCTCAATAGTAATTAAGACCTTTTCATACTTCCATTTTATTATTAAATGTTCGGCTTGTTTACTTTTATTTTTGAGATGCGAGGCATCTTCGAGAAAATAATATACAGCGATGGCGAACTCCTCATGGGCATGAAAGCCATCTAAGGAAATTCGGACAACGTAAATAATGTACAAGCTGGTTACAGCTGAAAATGTCCATCACGGGAACCGAATCTAGATTCAGTAGATTGAATCTGTGATCACATGATTACTAGGCTCGCATGATGCCGCAATTTATAAGAAAAGTAGTAAGCAGTTATATATATAAAAGCTGAAGCTGTAAAATATATATATATATATATATATATATATATACATGATCAACCACCACGACGCACCTCCATGGGGGATAAGAAATGTAAATAAAGTAATAAATGCGATCAATAGCCACGAAGTAAACTCCAGGCAGGACGAAATGTAAAGAAAGCAGTAAAAGGCCACGAAGTAAACTCCATGCCTGACAAAAATGTAAATATTTATATATATATATATATATATATATATGAACTATTGTCGAACTTTGTTCGATGAGCATGGGTTTCATAGTATATATATATATATATATATATATATATATATATATATATATAAGCAAGTAAACGCTTCAGACATAAGTCTAGGCTCAATCGAGGCATAACTCGATAATGTTAGTCCATATATAAATATATACATATATAAGTATATATATACAGACAGAAATGAAAACCGCATACCGAAATCTGGGTATACACACACAACACGACTCTTAATGTGAAGAATAGTGTGTGCAAAGATTAAGAGAAAGACTTTATAGAATGTGAGAAGGCTTACAGTGGGCAGCCAAGGCAGGCTTCTATGACTCTAGATGGATAAACACTTAGCTCCCGCCAGTAAAATATAGCTATATGTGAGGTAACAGGTGTTTAAAATGAGAAAGCAATCATTATGGGGTGTGTACAGAGCAAATTGGACAGGGCTTTCTTGCCTTTTTTCTCTTACAAATGGCCACCCCAAGCTCTTTATTTATAGAGCTGGGAGCCGCAGGTATACCTGCAGCAGTCGCAGATGGACCTGCGGTTGCCTTGGGTGCCCCGGGCTCTGTGGGTCCCACCATCTCGAAGTACGTTCACTCGTGCACTGTGATGTCCGCTTGAACTTACAGAACTTCAATCCGAGCATCCGAACAAGGTGTACAAGACCTTCTTCAGTCCGCTTTTGTCGAGAGTTACGCAATGATATGGGATTAAAGGTTGTACGAAGTCAGGAAAAAAGGACCATGCCCATGGTCTTCAAGCTTCAAATTCTATTCGGTGTGCTACCGCGTGTAATAGTCACTCGGGATTGGAACTCCTTGGCTCTTGTCGGACATTATTGTATAGAAATGTATGTATGAAATGTTGAGACGGCGCACTGGGTTTGAGGTGGCATGAAGACGATTTTGCCCCTCACCGGGGTTATCTCCGGTTTGGGTTGATAACAGACGTTGCACAGGGTTACATCTGAGATTGGACTGCTGCAAATGTTTGAATTCCACAAGGTCATCTGTAAGTGTGCCTGTGTTCTCGGTGTTAGCTCCGGGTCTTTTATATGAGTGCCTCGACAGGAGGTCTGAGATTGAAGCTGATTGTATGCATTTGAAACAAGCATTTCCGGGGTTATCGCCGGAACTGCAACGACATTCCTTGGGGTTATCTCCAAGGACGAAACTCAGGGTTATCTTTGAGGTTGGAACTGATACTCCCGGTGTGTGTTCCGGGGTTTAAACTGAACCTCCAAAATGGATGTTAGCTGTCTTCTAGGGTTATCTCCGAAAGACGAATCTGCCATCCTGCAATGTTAGTAACAGGTGTGCAGAAAATTTCAAGTGTCTACATCTAAAATACATAACCACATACCACATTAGGCCATATATAATTAAATATGTTTACTACTATATCTTACCCTTCTTCTCAATCTAATCATGCCTTAGATTGTTTATCATTGGTTCCAGCTTGTCGTTATGTTTTACCTCGTTCTTACGTTCACGTTCAAGTAAGTTATATTTAACCTTTAGTGTATTACTTAAGGTTTAACAATGTCTTAAACAATGTCACATTAAGTTAATTAAGGAAATTTAATTTAACTTAACCAATTTACTTCCTTTCTTTGTTTATAAGCCTTCCTTACTATTTTCATTCTAGTGTTGGCGCTACGACGCCAGCTTCATACACAAGACCAACGCTGCAGCGCCACTATCTAGTGGCTTTCACCCGATCCCGACGCTACGACGCCAACTCCAGTTCAAAAGGCCGCGTTGCGGCATGAAACTCTAGTAGCTCATGGGTAAAGCTTAGCTCTGCAGCGCCACCTATTTAGCTCTGTGCACCAGATAGTTTGACAGATTTCTTTACACAACGAACTTCCCGGACTCTTTATTTGATCAATTTAAGTCTGAATTGGATCGTTCAAAAGCCATTAGGTCACAAATCACATGCTCTAAATGTTCATGTAAGAATTTTATATTTTCGAATCCCTTAACTAGAAATTCACCTTTGAGTTCATTTTTAACGAAAATGATAAATATTCGTGAACGTTCAACGCTCGTTTTTTCGTTCTAAGTTGGAATTTGGTCATTTTTGAGTCCGCAACTCTAGAATACCAAATAAGACTATACTCCATCAAAAACTAACGTTTTTGAGCTCAATGTCAAAATTTGACTTCCATTTCAAGAATTTTACTATTTCGATGATTATCATCTAAACTCGTGAATTTCACCATATCTTCGTTACTTGACATTTTTAAACCTTTTCAATTGGATTCATTCCGTTATACTAACATCCTAACCAAACATATTTCAATAACTTATACACATGATAAGTTCTTACATGTTCTTCCTTAGTTCACAACTTATATAAGTATAAATTACTTATCCATAGCTTATTAAGTTTTAAGTTCATTGATTAGCCATTCTTATTACTTCTTAGCATACAGGTTCTACCACTACTCACTTCTCTAACAATTGAAGAGCGGGAGAATAATGGTTTAGGATCATTACCTTTGATGATCTCTTACATAGTCTTTGTTCTTCTTCTTGCTTCTTGAACTAACAAATTCTAGCTTTTCTAGCTTTTTCTCTCTAACAAATAAGCACTTATAATGTTGGTGGAAATTTAACAACTAACAAATGAACTAGCTAGTCTTCTAATTATAGAAAAAGGAAGATTAGGGTAGTTTGGTCATAAAGACACTCCACCTCCTTAATCACCTCCTTAACCACTTCCTTACTATTCATTACTTGGTCTCCACACATCTTATCCTTTGCTTGCTCTCCAATATCACCCATGTGATCATGGGGCCCACATGGGTTGCCCCATGGATCATCTTTACCCATTGGATCGATCCACTGATCTGGTTCTTAAGTTGGGATTTAGGTTTATTTAGCTTAACTTATAGTTTGGGCTTGCATTAAACAAACATTTGGGCCTTAACATTAATAAGCATTGGGCTTTATCATAATTCTTGTCGAACTTTACAACTTCCTCCATAATCCAACAAGTCCATTACACTTGGCTCAAAGCCTTATAACATATTATCTACATATTAATCTCATAGTCTAACTCGTATACTTATTCATCATATATGACATACCATCATTCATACATACTCGTATAATACCTCGTATCATACTCGTATTAATTACCTCATATAATACTTACGCATCATACGATCATCGTTTAACTCATTTACGCTTTACGTTCCTTAACGTTCTCAAATTTAGTCCGTAGGAGAAATACTGTGTTTACCATACGTGAATTATTATTACATAATCCATCTTCTCTCGATATTCTATCGTTACGTATTTCTCGGAAGTTCAAAAATAATTCCCGAGCAAAAATCAGTGAATAGTGTTTTTACAGAAATTTCTCGAAAAACTTTTATTTTCATCTTGGAAATTCAAACACTTTAATTCTATCACATAGCCAGAATCCTAACCACATCTGCACATTCTAGGTCATATAACGACCTTTAAATAGCTTACTCACATAAATAATCAATTAAATTCATTTAATCCACAAAATCAAATAAAAATTTAATTCTCATAAAAATCCGATTTTCTCGGGCGTTACACTGTTCCCCCTTATAAGGATTCTGTCCCCAGAATCTCGCTACAATACATAAACAAATGAGGAAAATTTTTCCATCATTTTAATCTCGAGTTCCCACGTTACTTCTTCGGCATTGTGGTTCCTCCGATTCACCTTCACCAAAGCTATTATCTTATTTCTCAAGAATTGTTCCTTCCTATCATTAATTTGAATTAGAAGTTAAGCACTTACTAACATATTACGCTATCTCTCTTTTCATATTGGGACAACCAAAGATTTGTCGAAGGTCTTAATACATCTCAGTACTACCTTGATGTATCTAACACCACGAACTACGGCCTCACTCACTATTTTTCTTTTAACTTTAGAATTATTTGGAACTCAAATTCCTCCTTCAAAACAAGATTATACTTGGTCTTCTCTTCATCCTTCATCTTCTTTTTCATTCATTTTCACTCCTTTCTACCTAGTTGTACTTCCGTAACTCATTCCATTTTCGTGGATTAAGTCTACATTGTGAATAACATTTCTACCACTTCATTCCGTAATTTGACTTCTAACTCCGTTCTGGCCATCTCCGTTATTAACTCATTCTGAGTCGTTAACATCGATAGCTTTTCCCTACCCTTCTTACTTTGGCTACTACGTTTACCTTCCCTGTATGATATAGGATATCACAGTCGTGATCCTTTATCAATTCTAATCACCTTTTCTACCTCAGATTCAACTCCTTTTCTGTGAAGATATATTTCAGACTCTTATAGTCTGTGTATATCTCACACATCTCCCCGTATAAATATTATATTTATATTTTTAATTCAAAAACTACAGCTGCCAATTCTAGATTATAAGTAGGATAAACCTTCTCATAATCCTTTAACTGGCGTGATGCATACGCAATGACCTTGCCATGCTACATGAGCACCCAACCTCATCCTCTACGCGAAGCATCGCTACAAATTACAAAGTTCTTCGTATCATCTTGTAAAGATAATACATGAGCCTCATGTGATGCCCCCAAATCCAGGTCTCTTCCAACCCGACATATGGTGCTACACGATGCTATAGTTCACATAAACATTCAATTGAAATGCCTCAAAAGAATGAATATGTCTTATAAATATTCCAAAACAATACTAACATCTCC
The DNA here is from genome assembly GCA_020205615.1 of Panax quinquefolius. Classification (NCBI taxonomy): domain Eukaryota; kingdom Viridiplantae; phylum Streptophyta; class Magnoliopsida; order Apiales; family Araliaceae; genus Panax; species Panax quinquefolius. Next base: position 57,561,300 of record CM035158.1, read on the forward strand.
CAGGTTCTTTATAACCGTTACATTTGTTCTTGTCATAATATTAAATATTATCATTACAAACCTATACTATTACATAAGTAACCTACAGGTTCGCCTTAGCCTCTCCTTTATCCTTGTCGAATCCTTCGGTCCATTCGGTCTAAGCTGCGTTAATATGGTTCAAGCAAGAGTGAGCATAACAAGCTCAACAAGTACAACAATTTCTTTTAAATGACATGCTTGAAACATAAGAATCATATATCTTCAATAACTGGATAAAAGTTACGAAGTACTATCAATAGTTCAAAATAGCACTTCTTTTCCTTCAAAATGTTTTACAATGACAATATTTAGTAAAACATCAATTCTGGTCCAAGACCATAAGCGTTTCATAATTTCTTTGAAAAGGACAACCCGACACTAAGTCTGTAAGTTCGGTATATCTTACGAGCACTTCTGGGTGATCAGCCCATAGTACTCTATGTTGATCAACACTACATCCATTAAACGTATGTACGTTTAAGTTTTGGCAACCTCGCGTGCCCATCGAATAATCGATGAAAAATACATTTGTTTATTCATACTCAGGCTTACCTTGAATCCGTACCAAACAGTTGGCATAGGATAGCGTTATCAATTCTATATTGAAAGAGTTGTAAATAAATCAATCAATCTTCAAGATTAGTCTAGCCAAGGTAAAACTGGCATCGACATTTTCATAAAATAATTCATGCGTCTTATAACATGAATCACTAATAATTGGCTAACACGAAGGTTAGACAAGCGTTTAGAAAACTTGCCTTCAGCGTCTGCTACAGTAAAATTACTTTTCCTTTGAGTCTTTACAGTCTCTACAATACATGATCATATAACGTACCACATTAGGTCATATATAATCAAGTATGTATACTATTATATCTTACCCTTCATCTCAATCTAAATCCTGACTTAGATTGTTATTATTTGTTCCGGCTTATCGTTATAACTTACATCATTCTTACCAACTTTTTTCTCTTCTATAACTTAATTGAAATTATTTCATTAATACAACTCATTTCAAGTTAATCATCCTTCTTCACGGCTTACTAACGTTATCACATCACTAACCGACACTCGATCGTTATTGGTTACGTACACTTATTGCTTACCATTCACATTCACATTCGATTGACTTATATTCAACCTTTAATCATTATACATTAAGTGTCTAACAATGCCTTAACAATGTTTTATTAATACTTTAGTTCATTACTAATGAGTTATCTTTCATTTTATACTTGTAAACATTCTTGTCTGTCAAAACTCTGGGATTGGCGTCGCGGTGCCACACTTAACTCTGTATCTCGTGCCACGGTGCTAGTTAGCAATAGGTAATGACACTATGCCCGGCGCTGCGGCGCCACCATTTGGCCTTGGGTTGGCGCCGCGGCGCCAACTCTGTGCCTTAGAAATTTTTTACAGATTTTAAATTTTGTGAACTTCCCGGACACATAACTTCTTCGTTATAAGTCCGAATTGGCTCGTTCAAAAGCCTACGGTTCACAAATTACATACTCTATACGTTCATGCAAGAATTTTATCTATTTGACTTTGTTTTCTCAAAATTCACTTATTGGTTCATTTTTAACGAAAACGATAAACGTTCGTGAATGCTCAACGCTCGTTTCTTCGTTCTAAGTCGGAATGCGGTCATTTTTGAGTTTGCAACTCTATAATGCCAAATATGAATTGTCTCCATGGAAAACCAATGTTTCCAAGCTCAATATCAAAATTCGACTTCCATTCCGAGAATTTCATGAATTCGACGATTATCGTCCAAACTCGTAAATTTCGCCTTAACTTCATTTCTTATGATTTGTTCAACACTTTAAATGGATTCAATCCATTATATTCATATCTTGACATACATAACTCATTCACTTATAAACATGATAAGTTATTAGTTGTTATTTGTGAGTTTATAACTTATAAAAGTATAAACTACTTATGACTTCCTTTCTCATGGCTTATAATAGATTAAGTCTTTTAACCACCATTCTTGCTTCTTATTATCATACAATCTTATTAAAGTAAACATATGAGTAGTTCATATAATGCTTCTCATAAATTCATAACTTAATTAAGTTTGAATTACTTATTCATGACTTATTCGGCTTAAATTCATTGATTAATCATTCTTATCATGCCTTAGCATATATGCTCTACCACTACCCCCTTCTCTAACAATTGAAGAGAAAGAGAATTATGGTTTATGTTCTTACCTATGAAGATCACTTGGTTAATCTTTAATCTCCTTCTTGCTTCTTGAATCCTCAAAAGCTAACTTGTTCTAGCTTTTGTAGCTTATTCTCACTTATTCTCTCTAACCAATAAGCTCTCAACTTATTAGATGAAATGAACAACCAGCAATTGAGCTAGTAAGCTTCCTATTTATAGGACTTCCTAAGTTAGGGTATAATGGTCATAAAGCCACTCCACCTCCTTAATCACCTCCTTACTATTCATTACCTAGCTATTAAGTAAACTTGGCCACCACACTTACTTAGCTCTTAAGTATACTTGCTTAGCACATAGCTTATCCTTTACTTGGTCATCACATATAAGCACTTTGCTTGTTCATCACACATAAGCACTTTACTTAGCCTTTAAGTTACTTAGCTTATCCTTTGCTTAACCCTTAAGTCTACTTGCTCATCACACAAAGTTCTTGATCACCAATTCACCCATATAATCATGGGTTGCCCCATGGATCCTCCTAATCCATTGGATTCTTACTTTGAGCTTTACCTTCAATTAGCTTAATTAACTTATCTTATACATTGGGCTTGTAATTAAACAAACACTTGGGCTTGTTCAATAATTTATGTGACGCCCCCAAAATAGGTATATATCACCTATTCTGAGCCATCAAATACATGGTACAAAATTCAGATACAAACTTAAATATATAATATGAGCTGTGAGTTTTAATACAATCATTGTCTTCTAGACAGTACACAAACTCAAAATAAGTCCTTAATACATTTATTATCACTCTATTTCACAGAATAGTGAGGACTACTAATACTATCATCTGGACCGTCACTCCGTTCCCCGACTCGTTCCTGCTATATTCGCATTTCCTGAAGAGAACAGTGAAAGAAAGGGTGAGCTCAACTAGCTAAGTAAGAAATATTATGACTAAGATAATGCAGGATAAATTATCATTAGCCTTCAACAATGTTAAACTGATAAAATACAATAGACATCAAGTTTAACTGCAGCGGAACAAGCAATCCATTAAAAGAGTCAAGTAGTGAATAAAATCTACTATCTTTTATGATTTAAAAAGGTTTTTCATCACTTTTTATCATTTGAGACTCGACTTAATAAATAATCCACATCATCCCACACTACGCCAAGGATATTCATTAGGGTCACGACAACAAATTATCCATGCACTACGGGCCAAGGATATTCGTGTATTCATCAATGGTCATGATCATGCCAACAACTGTCCATCAATGCACTATGGGCCAATGAGGACTTCTACCACATCATTTGTAACATTACAGTCATGATTACACCGAATAATCCCTGGTCATAATCATACCAAGTCCATCTATGAACTACAGACCACAGATGACTTTCAACATAATATAAACATGAGGATGATGACAATGATATAAGAATTCAATAAAACAAGTTCAAGAAATAATTTAACTAGGAACTAATAACGTCCAAATTGTCAACATGATACTTCTTTGTAGAGTAAAATTCAAGAATACTCAGAAGAATATTTCCATGAAAAGATACTGGGTGAAGCGCAAATATCAAAGATATTCCACTAATTTCATGGAGTATAGAAGTCAAAACTTTAACCAACTGAGTATAATAAAGAATGGAATAACAAAAGAAATCACCGGGCATGCGATGGATCGCTTTTACGAGTTATTCCAACGTAATAATAAAGCGGAACTAGGTCCGGCGTAAAAGCGCATGTGACAGGATATTCCAGCAGAATAATAAAGCGGAACCGAAGTCATGCGTAAAGCATGCATGTGATGTTCCAAATGTAATAATAAAGACGAAACTAGGTCTTGCGTAAAGCACAGACAGGATGTTCCAACAGAATGATAAAGAATGGAATAATAGAAGAATTTCACCATATATGCGGTACTTCACATAAACAGGTTATTCCAACATAATAACAAAGAATGGAATAACAGAAGAATTTCACCAAATATAGGGTAGTCCGCGTATACAGGTTATTCCAACAGAATAATAAAGAATGGAATAACAGAAGTTCTCTTCATGAATAAGAAAGAAATAATACCCCTTACCTTAGAATAAAGTGGATACTGGAATAGAGAGGTAGCAAACTTCTCTTCTTCTTTCTCTCTATAATTTCTCTCTATAATAAATGCTCTATAGCTTTAGTGAATTGTTGAGAAATGAAGGAAGAATGAGCTTCTATTTATAGAAAAATATAGTTTTGATAATTGCACATTTTGGGGCTCGAAATATTACAGAACAATACCTCCAACTTTTCTTTTATTTTTAATTTAGACCTGCAAGTATTATCAATCTTGCACCAACTCCCCTAATAGTAAATGAATGTGACTCAATAGTACACACATGTGAACAAATAGTTGTATAAGCATGTGAATTAGTAGTAATTAATTGCTCATTTATTTGATAAATTACCCGATTTATCAATATAACCCCCAGACATCAATTATCATCAAAATAGATGTCGATTTCTCCTAACACCAATAATCCCAACACAATGGAACTATCAAACTCATCTTTAATCAACACAAACTCATTCATCATTAATATTATAACTCATAATATTTAACAACCAGGTCGTTCCCATGAAAGAAAGGGCTTTCAATAAGGATTTCTCCTATTGGTAGCTTGATTAGGTGACCAAACCTCTCCTCGCGTAACTTCTAGACATTGTAAATATTGCAATTTAATAATATGAATAACTTTTGTCGTCTCAATTATTGATTTAATAATATATCATATAATGCGAGATGATCTTTGTGATAATAATCGAATCAATAATATGAGAGATATGATGCAACAATTACTATAACAATAATTGAGTATAAGCGAGTGACTTTCACGTAAAGCATCAATAACCAATACTGCAGTGTGCCACTATGCAACCACGCAGCGTATTCTTTGTACTTTACAATCGGGTAGTTCAACAATTTTAACGGTAAAACTTCCGTCGTAATTTTCATAAAAATATTTTTGTCGTTTTCTCAATCCGACAATAATTCTGTTGTGGGGTCCACCAATGATTGTGTCATCGTACGAATATTCCCCAACACAAATAATATTCCCCGACCAATTGAATATAATATAACAACTTGTATACTTTGCAAAATTTACAGATATTACCCACAACTATAATATTGTATCAAATCCACACCATAATATTCAAAAAAAAATATTTCGAGAAATTTAAATCTTTATTCATAAACTTTGGGATCTCACAATCTCCCCTCCTTATGAAATTTCGACCTCAAAATTTACGTACGTACCTGGTATGCTGAAGAGGTGTGGATACCTTGACTTCATTTCATATTCCAACTCTTGAGGTATAACCTTGAATTCCTTTATCGTCGAAAACATTACACGTTGCATACGTACATGCCTGATGTCCTCTGATTGCCTCTGAATGCACATCAGTCCCTAAAAGAACCATTTTAGGCCTTGATACTGACCTCAAATCTCAAAATATAAAGAATGAAAGTTATAGATCTACTCGTTATCTTTCCGAATCATCCTAAATCACCTCAAGCGGAGTTCGTATGAAAATGTTATGCCCAATTTACTAAAAGACGTCTGGACAGATTTTGGCTTAACACTTGACCAGTGCTTAGGCGCCCAAATTTGGCCTTGGGCAAGTGCCTAGGCGCCCAAGAGCAGAATCTAAGCGCCGAGCCTAGCGCCTAGGCGCTCGACCCTTGGCACTTAACTCCAATTTTCCAGATTTTGCAACTTTTGGCACACATACTTCAAATCTTCATAACTTCTTCGTCCTTTATCAGAATTAGTCCGTTTTCAAGGCTATGGAAAGCTTGTAACATGCTCTATAAAATCCCCATGATTTCATAATTTTTCAGCTTCATTAATTATTCTGAAATTTGGCTCCAAAGTTCCCCAAGACTAAGTTTTTACTAACAACGATACGTGACAAACGTTATGAACATGCGACCTACTTGGCGCTAAAACGAGTCTATAGGCCACAGATCCTACTCGATTGAGGATTTCAAATGGGCCACTTAAATCGAGGGTTGAGATTTCCTCTCTTCGTCGATTCTTGCTTCTAGAATAACGCCCTCTTGAACCTCTTGTTCACATTCATCAGCTCCGGGTGTGTAGCTTGAGTGGCCTTTAACTTTATCGATTAGAGTCGATTCTACTCATATATTTGATATCACCATGTGGGTCCCTAGATTTTTTTAACTCTATCTTCATCATTTGTAAGTTATACGAAATGGGTTTTTGTGTTAACAACGTCACACTTGTAACCGCATACGATCTTCTACTCAACGCGTTAGCTACCACGTTCGCTCTGCCACGATGATATTGAATGGTATGGTTGTAATATTCAACAGCTCGAGCAAACGTCTTTGATGCATGTTATGTTTGTTTTGGTTGAAGAAATATTTAAGGGTTGAAAAAATGGATTTTGTACTGGGGTCAGTACAAAATTCGATTTCACGCTCTAGGGTAGGCCAAGAAGTCTTCAGGAATAAGTCAGGAAATTTATTAATAATAGAAATATCATTCAAAACTGTGACCCTCATCTAAGACTTGGATAACACCTCACATTGATATCTATCAACTTGTCACCGTTATTCACGACGTCCCCTACGGATAGTTTGGCTTCGTTGCATTCCACACAAGGAAGTCAACAACGAAAGGATCGGGGCTCTTTACTTATAGCTTGATATGATAATGATTGACTTTAGTGGTTTGGTTGCTTGAATTCACATAACAGGTTGGTTAGGAATATAAAAGCTAACAACCTTACGAAAAGCATGATGATTAGCTAACCAGTCGATTCCTAAAATCACATCAAAGGCAAGTATTTTCAAAGAGATTAAACCGACAGGTAACGTGAAAGTGTCGATTTGAATCAAACAAGATTTATAAATAGTGGAGGTAACGAAGGTTTCTGCTAATGAAGTTTCAACCAATAGGTCAAAGTCTATCTTTTCCTGAGTTAAATTTAAATGTTGAGCGCAAGCAAGAGAGATAAAAGAATGGGTAGAACCGGTATCTAATAAGGTATAGGCTTCGCAAGAATTTATAATTAACTAACCCGTGCTAACTTCGTTCGGGTTACTCGCTTTTTGAGGAGTCACGAAAAACGCTCTCCCTTGCACTACCGGCTTTGACTTTTCTAGGACGACCTTTGGTGCCTGTAACGACCGAGAAATTCGGACTTTATGTAAAATGATTTTATTAAATTAAATAATAATAAAATTATATTATATGTGTTATCAAGATGGTTGTCATTTTGTAACCTATTGATATCGGAATGTTGTAGTATTGAAGCTACGAGAAGGAATTAATGTGTTTGAATTTCTAAGACGAAAATAAAAGTTTTTTGAGAATTTTTCCAAAAAACACTATTCATCGTTATTTGCTCGGGGTTATTCTTGAATTTTCGAGAAATACGTAATGATAGAATATCAAAGTAAGATGGATTATGTAATAATAATCTAGTTATGGAAAACATAATATTTCGCTTGCGGACTTAAGTTATAAACGTTAAGTAAAGCGAAATTGGAATAAGTAAAGTAATAATTGTATGATACATAGGTATTGTACAAAGGAATGGAAACAAGTATAATACGATGTATTATACGAGTTGTATGAAGGATGAATTATTGTATATAAATTCTATATGAGTTAAAATACAAGAATGATACATGAATTATATTTATATGTATTGTGTAATATGAATGGATTTGTGAAGATTGATTAAGATCTTGTGCAAGCCCAATTCAGTTAAGTGTAAGGCCCAACTATTGAGTTAATAAACAAAGTATTGTTTGTTAATGCAAAGCCCAAAGGTTAAGATAACTAAGCCCAAGCTAGAAGCCCAAGAGTTGTGTGATCCATGGAGCAAAACCATATTAATGTGTGGTTAGCAAGTCTAAGGAGTAATGACCAAGTTAAAGGATTGATGGCCAAGTAAAGGATAGATTTTGTGCCATTCAAGTAATGAATAGTAAGGAGGTGCAAAAGGAGGTGGGATGATGGAATTGACTAAATTGTCCTAAACCTTGCAACTTCTATAAATAGAGGAGCATTGTTAGCCAAGTATCAATTGTTCAAGCAATTAAACAATTATAAAGTGCTTAATTGGTAGAGAGTATAAGCTATAAATAAGTTACTTCTATAAGCTAAGAGAAAGAAGAAGCTACTTATCAAAGACTTCAAATGTAAGAATCCTTCTCCAATTATCTTCTATCTATATCATGATAGGTTGATAAGAAAAGTTGGGATTAAGGATCATGAATGATAAAAAGTAAGAAGTATGTGTGAGTAATGAACTTAAGCCACATAAGTTGGTAATAAGTCATTTAAGTTAACATAAGTAACAAACTTATGTGAAAGCATTAAGAACTTGAGATAAGTTTATTAATGCAAGTAATATGGAAGTAAAAGAATTTGTATGATTATATGTATCTAGAATACATGAGTAAAGCTATATGTTAATAACATATATGGATGATGATGGAGAAAATTTGATGATCATAGGGTCTTGAATGGTAAGTTCATAAGTAGTTTATAAATTGACAAGTTATAAGCTCATGAAAGAAATAAGACAAAATCCAACTTGAACTATAAGTTGTTGGAATTTGCATGTTAATATGTTCACATTATGAATCAAATTCATTTATAATGTTGAACAAATCATAAGAATGAAGATTTGCCAGAAATCGCACGATTAGACGATAATCGTCGAATTCGTAAATTTCCCGGAATGGAAGTCAAATTTTGAGTTTGAGTTCGAAAATGTTATTTTCCAATGGAGGCAAGTCATGTTTGTCATTTAAGAGTTGTGGACTCAAAAATGGACGAATTCCGAATTAGAACAAAGAAACGAGCGTTAAACGTTCACGAACGTTTATCGTTTACGTTAAAAATGAACTAATAGGTGAATTTTTAGCAAACAAAGTCAAAAAGATAAAATTCTTGCATGAACGCGTAGATTGCTTAATTTGTGAACCGTAGGCTTTTGAACGAGCCAAATCGGACTTATAACGAAGAAGTTATGCGTCCGGGAAGTTCACAAAATTCAAAGTTTGAAAAATTTTGTTGGTGCACAGAGTTGGCCGCCATGGCCAACCCTAAACCATTCGACCGCCGCAACAGGAGGTCCGGGGCTCATGCACTACTAACTCTTCATGCCATGATGTGAGCTATAAAGGGAAAGCCGGTAGCCGTGGACGCCTGTGCTCAAACCATGGACAGTGAAGAAGAGTTACAAGTAGAAGGAAAGGTTTATAATTAAACATTGAATGTAAGCATACATGAAGGAATATAAGATAACATTGTTAAGCTTTATAAAACCTTAAGAATGTGAGTAAAGGTTGAAACAACCTTGTGTAATATAAATAAATGTGAATGAAATGGGAATGAATAATAATTAAGTCTAATATGCAAATTAGATTGAGAGGAAAGGTAAGATACAGTCGGATACATACTTGATTATATGTGACCTAATGTAAGGCATTATGTGATCATGTATTGTAGAGACTTGAAAGATTTGAACGTAAAGTAAAATACTCAATGAGTGACGCTAAAGGCAAGTATTCTAACTCTTGTCTCGATTTCAATCGAACAAGTTTTGACGTTCATGTATTCTTACGCATGAATTGATGTGCAATAAAGTAAAGCCAGTTCTTTGGCTAGACTTGATATATTAAATGGATTTCTGATAATCTATTCATCTGTTATCAAATGTTATGATCTTTTGTCAACTATTTGATATGGTTTTCAAAAGAAGACTGAAATGTTAAACAAATATTTTGTCGGTAAAACGACAGGCACGTGAGGTTGCCAAATGATTAAACGTACATACGTTTAATGGATGTAGTGTTGATCAACATAGAGTACAATAGGCTGATCGCCTAGAAGTGCTCGTAAGTAATACTGGGCTTACGGACTTAGTTATGGGTTGTCCTTTTTAAAGAAAGAATGAATACTCAAGGTCTTTGATCGAAGTGAATGTTTTACTGAATATTATTCATTGTGAAACATTTTGAAAGAAAGATAAAGTACTATTTTGAATTATCAATAGTACTTCATATCTATTGTTCAGTTATCGAAGATATACGATTCATATGTATCGAGCTTGTTGTTATTGAAATTGTTATACTTGCTGAGCTAGTTATGCTCACTCTTGCTTGAACCATATGAATGCAGCTAAGACTGAACGTCCCGAAGGATCAAATAAGATAAAGGAAAAGCTAAAATGATTATTAAAGGCGTCTTGTAATAGTATAGGTCAATTGTTGTAATATAATGAATATTATGACAAGGAACCTTTGTAACGGGTATAGAACCTGGGAATTGTAAATATTACTTTAAATAAATATAGAAGTATGTTCGTTCTTTGAGGCTTTTCAATTGAATGAATGTATGAATGTTGTACAGTATAGCTCCATCTATCGGGTTGGAAGATACCCGGATTTGGGGGCGCTACAGTGCCTCCATCCTAGCTGAACTTGTCTTCGGTGAATGACAAAATCGAGCTAGGTGGCCTTCTCTTCCACAATTATAACATGCTTTGTTCGGCATCACGCAGTTTGGACTGATGTGTCCCTCCCCTCCTCATTTGAAGCATATGATAGGTGGTCGTTCTCCTTCCTTAACAACGGCATCTTGGTCTTTGACGTCTTTCCATCATTGTTGAATCTCCTCTTCTTGAAATGTCCATTCTTATTATTTTGGCCATGATTACCTCCGAAGTGGTCACCATTTCTGGCATGTTGATTCCCTCCACGCTTATTGTCACCGCTTCGATGACTGCTATCACTAGTATTATCATTTTGTCGGCTGCTCTCTTTTGGTTGGGTTGACTCATTATCACGCTCCAATAACTGAGCCCTATTAACAACATCTGAATACAAACATCATTTATGAGAGATAAGATATTGACGTATCTCGGGTTTCAAACCTCTTAGAAACATTCGCGTCATTCTCTCCTCATTATCAACCAAATGGGATGCAAACCGGGATAACTCAGTGAACTTAGCTTCGTACTGTGACACGGTCATGTTATTTTGCTCCAGCTTGATGAACTCTACCTCTTTCATGTGACGAATACTTTCGGGAAAGTACTTGTCGTTGAACAATTCTTGAAACTTCTGCCAAGTCAGTTTTAGTGCGACGAGTTGAGAGCACGCTTTTCTGATTCCCACCAAAGAATCGCCTCTACTACTGCAACATGAAGGTGGGAAAGGGAACCTTTTGCTCCTCGGAGCATCCCAAGACATCAAATATCTTGTAGATCTATTTTATCCACGTCTCCGCCTTAAGTGGTTTTGGCTCTCCAAAAAGCTCCGGTGGTCCCAGTTCCTTGAACTGCTTAGTGGTGACCGTCCGAGAGTTTCCAATGTTTCCACCTGCATTTTGGACAGGAGACACTTTTTCCTGATGTTGCATGAATTGCATCAAGCCTCTGAACATTCCATCGTTCATCATCTAGTCAGTGTTATTGTTTGCATGAGGATTGTCGCCTTCGTGATGCACATTGTCCTGGTTATTGATCTGTGGAGACTCAATGGTCTCCTGTTCTCCATTGATGTTCTCAACATTCTCGGATGCCATTTTCGAATACTGCCACAAAACAAGGGTTAATTAACATATCACATATTATCCCTATACTCTGACCGACCAATTAAATACCAAATAAACTTAGGTAGGTCATACTAGCGAAGGAATTCCCCGTCTCTCCCCTCCTAGTTCTTGTCTCACATCTTAGCCAGGGATCATATCCCTAAGCTTTGATACCAACTGTGACGCCCCCAAAATAGGTATGCATCACTTATTCTGAGCCATCAATTACATGGTACAAAATTCAGATACAAACTTAAATATACAACATGAGCTGTGAGTTTTAATACAATCATTGTCTTCTAGACAATACACAAAATCAAAATAAGTCCTCAATACATTTATTATCACTCTATTTCATAGAATAGTGAGGACTACTAATACTATCATCTGGACCGTCACTCCGTTCCCCGACTCATTCCAGCTATTTTCTCATTTCTTGAAGAGAACAGTGAAAGAAAGGGTGAGCTCAACTAGCCCAGTAAGAAATATTATGACAAGGATAATGCAGGATAAATTATCATTAGCCTTCAACAATGATAAACTGATAAAATACAATAGACATCAAGTTTAACTGCAGCGGGACAAGCAATTCATTAAAAGAGTCAAGTAGAGAATAAAATCTACTATCTTTTATGAATTAAAAAGGTTTTTCATCACTTTTTATCGCCAAGACTCAACTTAATAAATAATCCACATCATCCATGCACTACGGCCAAGGATATTCATTAGGGTCACGACCACAAATTATCCATGCACTACGGGCCAAGGATATTCGTGTATTCATCAATGGTCATGATCATGCCAACAACTGTCCATCAATGCACTACGGGTCAATGAGGACTTTTACCACATCATTTGTAACATTACGGTCATGATTACACCGAATAATCCCTGGTCATAATCATACCAAGTCCATTTATGCACTACAGACCACAAATGACTTTTAACATAATATAAACACGAGGATGATGACAATGATATAAGAATTCAATAAAACAAGTTCAATAATTAATTTAACCAGGAACTAATAACGTCCAAATTGTCAACATGATACTTTTTTGTAGAGTAAAATTCAAGAATGCTCAGAAGAATATTTCCATGAAAAGATACTGGGTGAAGCGCAAATATCAAGGATATTCCACTAATTTCATGGAGTATAGAAGTCAAAACTTTAACCAACTGAGTATAATAAAGAATGGAATAACAAAAGAAATCATTAGGCATACGATAGACCGCACACGCAGGTTATTCCAATGAGAATAATAAAGCGGAACCAGTCCAGGCATAAAACGCATGCATGTGATATTCCAACAAAATAATAAAGGCGGAACCAGTCATGCGTAAAAGCGCAGCATGTGATGTTCCAACAGAATAATGAAGACGGAACCAGGTCATGTATAAAGCACAGACAGGATGTTCCAACAGAATGATAAAGAATGGAATAATAGAAGAATTTCACCATGTATGTGGTCCTTCGCATAAGCAAGTTATTCCAACATAATAACAGAGAATGGAATAACAGAAGAATTTCCCCAAGTATAGGGTAGTCCGCGTATACAGGTTATTCCAACAGAATAATAAAGAATGGAATAACAGAAGTTCTCTTCATGAATAAGAAAGAAATAATACCCCTTACCTTAGAATAAAGCTGGATACTGGAATAGAGAGGTAGCAGACTTCTATTCTTCTTTCTCTCTATAATTTCTCTCTATAATAAATGCTCTATAGCTTTAGTGAATTGGTGAGAAATGAAGGAAGAATGAGCTTCTATTTATAGAAAAATATAGTTTCGATAATTGCACATTTTGGGGCTCAAAATATTATAGAACAATACCTCAAACTTTTCTTTTATTTTTAATTTAGTCCTGCAAGTATTATCAATCTTGCATCACCCCCCCTAATAGTAAATCATGTGAATCAATAGTTCTAGACATGTAAAAATATGAATTACAGTATAGTACCTCCATCTATACCTCCATCTTTAACTTAGTCATGCAAGTATTATCAATCTTGCACCAACTCCCCTAATAGTAAATGAATGTGACTCAATAGTACACACATGTGAACAAATAGTTATATAAGCATGTGAATTAGTAGTAATTAATTGCTCAATTATCTGATAGATTACCCGATTTATCAATATAACCCCCAGACATCAATTATCATCGAAATAGATGTCGATTTCTACTAACACCAATAATCTCAACACAATGGAACTATCAAACTCATCTTTAATCAACACGAACTTATTCATCATTAATATTATAACTCACAATATTTAACAACCAGGTCATTTCCAGAAAAGAGGGGTCTTTCCAATAAGGATTTCTCCCTATTGGCGCGCAATTAGGTGACCAAACCTCTCCTTGGCAGAACTTCTAGACATTATAAATATTACAATTTAATAATATGAATAACTTTGTCGTCTCAATTATTGATTTAATAATATATCATATAATGCAGATGATACTGTGACAATAATCGAATCAATAATATGAGAGATATGATGCAACAATTACTATAGCAATAATTGAGTATAACTGAGTGACTTCTCACGTAAGCATCAATAACCAATACAGTGTGCCACTATGCAACCACAGCGTATTCTTGTACATTTCTTTACAACCGGGTAGTTCAACGCTTTTTAGCGGTAAAACTTCCTGTAGTTATTTTCATAAAAATATTTTGTCATTTTTCTCAATCCGACAATAATTTTGTTGTGGGGTCCACTAATGATTGTGTTGTCGTCATTTAATATTCCCCGACACAAAGAATATTCCCCGACCAATCGAATATAATATAACAACTTGCATACTTTGCAAAATTTATAAATATTACCCACAACTATAACATTATATCAAATCCACACCATAATATTCAAAAAAAAATATTTCGAGAAATTTAAATCTTTATTCATAAACTTTGGGATCTCACAATTTACATTAGACTTATCATTACAAACATTTGGACTTTAACATTAATTCGTATTGGGCTTTATTATTATCCCAATTAGACATTACAATTTCCTACACAATTCTACAAATTCAATAAATTTGGCTTAAAATCTTATAACGTATAATGTACGTATTTATCTCGTATTCTAACTCGTATATTATTTAATATAAGATATTCTATCATTCATACTTGCTTGTATAATACCTCGTATTATACTTGTATTCAATACCTCGTTCAATACTTACGTATTATACAATCATTCCTTTAATTCATTATACGCATTTAAATTTCTTCTCAGAATTCATTTTCCTTAATCGTTAGGTTTTTAGTCCGCAGGCGAAAAACTGTGTTTGCCATAACTGAAATATTTTTGGATATTCTATCTCACCTCGATATTCTATCATTACTTATTTTTCGGAAGTTCAAAAATAATTCCCGAGCAGAAATGCATGAATAATGTTTTTCGAAAAATTTCTCGAAAAGCTTTTATTTTCGTCTTGGTAATTTAAACACTTTAATTCTACCACGTAGCCAAAATACTACGACGTTAAGACATATCTAGGTCATAGAACGACCCTCAATTAGCTTACTCCATAAATAATCAATTAAATTTTCATTTAATCCACATAATAAAAATAAAAATTTAATTCTCAAAAATCCAAATTTTTTGGGGCGTTACATTCTTCCCCCTTATAAGGATTCTGTCCCCAGAATCTTGCTAAGACTACATCCACCATTGAGGAAAGATTTTCCTTTATTTTAATCTTGAGTTCCCACAATGTTTCTACAACATTGAGGTTCTTTCATTTCACCTTCACCGAAGGTATTATCTTAATTCACATGACTTGTCACTTCCTATCAATACTCTGAGTTGGAAGCTAAACCTTTACTCACCCATTACGCTATCTTCCTTTTATTAGTCCTTCTTTTAATACCAAATTATATGAAACTCAAATTCCTCCTTCAAAACAAGATTATACATGATCTTCTCTTTATCTTGCATCATCTTCTTCACTCGCTTACACTCCTCGTTACCTAGTGGTATTTAATTAACTCGTTCCATTATCGTGGATTGAGTCTACGTTGTGAATAACATTTCTACCTCTTCATTCCACAATTTAACTTCTAGCTTCGTTTTTGACATTTTCGTCATTAACTCATTCTGAGTTGTTAACATCAATAACTTTCCCTACCCTTCCTACTTAACGTGTCGTTTACTACTTTTACCTTCCATGTATGATATAATATATCACAATCATAACCTCTTAATCATTCTAATCACCTTCTCTACTTCATATTCAACTTCTTCTGTGTGGAGATATATATCAAACTCTTAGAGTCCGTGTATATCTCACACTTCTCCCCGTATAAATACTATCTTCCGATTTTTAATTCTAAGACTACAGCTGCCAATTTTAGATTATAAGTAGGATAATCCTTTAACTGGCGTGATGCATACACAATGACTTCGCCTGGTCTTACATGAAAGCCTTAATCTAAATCATTCTGCGAAACATAGAGATACACTACAAAATTCCCCGTATCATTTGATAAAGACAATACAAATGCCTCACTTAATCTTCCTTTTCGCTCCTAAAAACTATTTTCTCACTTCTCATTCCCAACATACTTCTTAAAAACAAATTTATCTATCTCTTTAAACTATAATTCACACGTAGTGAATTTCGTATCCAACTTCTCACTCCGTAGTGTTTCTCACACTATCTCCAAATGTTCAGCGTGATCTTCTGACGTCTTAAATTAGACTAGTATATCACCAATGATCATTACGACACCGTCATCCAAATATTATTTGAACACCCTGTGATGCTAATGGTACTTTCAACCATAGCACCTCACAAGAGTACCTATCAATTTTCCACCGACTTGCTTAACACCCATTACAGAAAGTCTAACTTCCGCACATTAGTTAACCCAAATGACATAACCAGAAACTTGTCATAACTATAACGAGTTTTGAATGTCATCTTAGGTACCTCCTGAAAGTAGTATGCACACAAGCCAATCATGTTTGATGATAAAGCATATACTTTGTAACAATCTTATTCATTTATTAATAAAAAGTATTAATTTATTAAAGGCTTTTAATTATCTACATGATGTTGTTTTATAATATGTGATAAACCCATTGTTTTAAGCAACGCTTTTAGAATAATGATGATGATCATTCTAATGAGATCTAAATTCTTTGAAAGCTTAAAACTAAAATAGTTCCCAATCGTTGGATTACTAAATTGGGGATTAGTGAATCCGGATAGATTGGTACATACGTTGCTTGCTCATTGGATGAGGATGATTGATCTCATGATCATTTGTGTGGAGACACTAAAGCAAGTATGTAGGTGCTTATTAGAGAATAAGTTCACTGAACGTGGCTCGCTAAGGAATACCTAATGGAGTTTTATTTATCTGTCAATAGGAATTCCTGTAGTGATAGTAGTACAAGTGATCTTTGGACTTAAGATCATCATAGTATCTTGTGTATGAGGAGTTATAATTTGACTTATTCCTTAAGACCCTTAGGGTATATCAAAGGGTATGCTTGGGTATAATAAGTTGTATATGGAGATAATGTATGATCAATAAAGAATCTACCACTTCTAATAAAAGAAGAGAAATGTCCTATGTGATTCGATAAATGACAACCCAGTAGTCCTTGGCCAAGGCAGAAGGAAATTAGAAAGGAGTTTCTAATTTGCATTATTTGAAGTTGTGCATTTAAGGATCGAAATACATATAATTAAATAAAATAAGACTTGATAGTAATTCCATGTCTTATATTTAATTGGGACATTGTATGGTGGAAGGATTGAATTATGTCGAGTAACTATTTACTCAAAGGTTCTTTTATGATTAATGTTGAAATCTATATTATCCGGAAAGTCGTTGATCGCTAGGGAGGCTTATCCCTATTGTAGAATAAATATTATTTATTTAAATAAATTAATTGTTTAATTTATTTATTTAAATAAGATTAGATTTGTTCTAATTGATTTATTCTGGCTTAGGTTTAATATGGAGAACCTAAAGGGTCACACCATAAGAGGAAGAATAATTATTTAAGAAGTTAATGGCATAATCGTAATAATATGTTATGTATATTTAATTTAATCTATGGTGATAGAATAAATTAAATAGCTTAATATTTATTATTTAATATTTTAGAAATATTAAATATAAATTAATAAGAGGAGTCTTATTAATATTATTACAATTATTATTATTTTAATTTCTAAAAGAGTTTAGGAATTAATTTAATATAAGTACTCTCATTTATTCCTAATTGGATTAGGAAGGAAAATTAGTTAAAGGAGTTTAATTAATTATCCCTAATAAGATTAGGGAGCTTAATTAATTAAAAGAATTTAATTAATTAAATAAATCTCAATTCCTTAATTGTTAAGGTGGGTTGCCCACATCTATAAATAAGAGGAGTCTTATTATGGGTGTGGTGGTTGTTGTTGACTTTTACAACATACGTAATAATTCCAATTAGTTGGAGAGTACACCCTTTTTCTATACAGATAGGAAAAACTAGGGTTTGAGCCAATACCCCTTATTCTTGAATCATTATTATTCCTTGGTGGATCATCTCTAGAGACCAAACACTTGGGTGGCTAACGTTGATCAAAGGAAGGAACCAAACCCGGTGAATTCAAGGAGATCGCGGAGAAGTAGGAGGTGAACTCGTACCTTGAGGAAGCTCGTTTCTACAAGGGTATGATTTCATAATTTCTTATTCTTCGTTTAATTAATAATTGTGCATAAAGGGTGATCCGGGTATATGGTTTGTAAATTTTTAAACTCTGATTTTTTACACGTTTTCGCTAATTTATGCAATTTGATTGTGTTCAAGAATATTACAAACCTAACAGTGGCATCAGAGCCAAACCTTTATGTAAATTATTAATTGTTTTAATTTAATATCTATATTGATATGTGTTTAGAACAATTTAATTGGGCATAATTTGTTTGTATAAAATTAAAAAAAAAAACGCTAAATGCTAATCCGTGGCTGAAATCGGTACTGTTATTAAAAGGAAGCAGGCTGATGCACGGAAATCGAGGTGGTTGGTATCCAAATGATTTTTTTTAATAGTTTATTGCAACGTGGCCCATGTAAAGAAAAAAAAAAAATTCGGCAGGAGCATGTATAGTTTTAAAGGACACGATTTTTTATATTATATAATATATATATATATATATATATATATTGGTTATTATATTATATATATATATATATATAATAGTTATATATATATATATACTATATATATATATTATTCTTTATTATTTTATAATTAAAATAAAATGTTTATTTTAATTTTAAAATAAAAAGTTTATTTTAATTTTTAAAAGAAAAAAGATTTATTTTAATTTTAAAATTAGAATTTCATGCTAACTAATTAGAGTTGGAATTGGATTTCAAGATAACTAATTAGAGTTGAAATTGGATTCTATTTTTCCTTAAATAAAGGAGTTTATTTTATATGAAATTAGATTTCATATTATTCAAAAATAAAAGGTTTATTTGTGAAAAGGAAAGAGAATCATAATTTTCTTAAATAAAAGAGTTTATTTAGATATGAAATAAGATTTCATATTATTCAAAATAAAGGAGTTTATTTGTGAATAAGAAAAAGAAAATCCGTGTTTCCTTTAATAAAAGATTATTTTTTTTTACATGGAATTGGATTCCATAATTAATTAAAATAAAGAAGTTTATTTTGATTAAAGATTTTGATTAAAATAAAATAGTTTATTTTATTCAAAATTGGATAAATTAAAATAAAATAGATTTATTTTGATTTAAATTTGGATTAAAATAAAGGAGTTTATTTTGATTCAAAATTAGATTTTATACTAACTAAATTTGCCCATTAAATGATATCAATATATACATTAAATGTTTATTATTCATAAGATGAATGTTATTAATTGATGCATATGATGATGTGTATGATAATAAATGGGATTGATTATGGACTATTGACCAATATGATTGGATTTTATTTTAGTTGGATGCATGAATGTATGGGTTTTATTAAATGGGGTCTGCGTACCTCGTCTTCTCTAATTTTTCTTAATATAAATTCTATCTCCCTCCTATGTACTTCCCCTCGATCAGCGATCAAGGTTTCTATTTATTTTAAATAGTTTTGTAATAGGAATAGTTAGAATTAATTTTGAAGAATTAGAGATCAAGGAGCAAGGAAAGGGCGCTTGAAGAGGCCGTTTGTAATGGAGCAGGGTTTAAATGTAATAGTTATATTTAAATATTATTTCTTGCACCCCTAGGGTTTGACCTTTTGGTTCACTTAGTGGCTCTAGTGAACCAAACTAGAATAAAAGTCCATAATCAATCCGGGTAGAATATAGTATTCTATATGTATATGCTTATACTATATATTTTATATATTATGCAAACATGCTTCGCATGTTCATTAATATGACGCGTATTTTATATATATATAATGCATGCTGGCGCTAAACAAGATGAGACAATTTAATAACAAACCCCTCAATTTTTATATTAAGTCCTAAGCGTTCAAAGATATTTGGAATATCGAACGTAAGCTTTCTAGCATGATAAAATTAATAGAGAATTAAATATTTAATATGAGTTTGTTGTGTCACCACAAGGCAAGTATTAAGTATTTAAGATGTTAATTTATCACATTTGATGCTTATAAAGAAAATTGAACAATATTGTTTTGTTGTGTCACCACAAGGATGATATTTTTTTTTTTGAATATATGGAGTGCTAGGTCGGACTTAACTTGGATAATTTTGATTTGGATGTGCCACCACTTGATCAAAATAATCTAAGAGGCAAAATACAAGGAGTGCATAGTTGATGTAATTGACAAAAGTTATCTACCTATTTATTTATATATAGTTTGTTGTGTCACCACAAGGCTATATACATTTGAAATGGGATCCTTATTCTCACTAGCAAATCTTTAATTAGATTTTGCCGAACTATATAAGTGAGGGTAATATAGTTTGAAGAAAATAGTGGGAGATACCAATTTAAAACAAGACCTAAATTATTTTGGTAATTAATAAAAGAATGTATGTTAAAATGTTGTTAATTACAAATTCATTTCTGTAATTTTACAATGTCTAAAATTACTATCACTGCGAAGCATATTAGATGCTAAATTAACCAGACCGAATTAAACGGATTGGCTAAGGAACTTGAGAATAGTTCTCATAGCTGAAAAGCTATCTTATGTCCTTAATACGCCTATCCCTGCAATGGTTGTAGACAATGCCTCCGAGGAAGAGATTGCTATTATTTTTAGAAAGTGGCAAGATGATGGGCCGGTTGGCTCAATGCATCATGTTCGCATCCACGAGTAACGAGCTTGGCGTCGGCATGAAACTATGGATGCTTCTACTATATTCCCGCACATCAAGTAGTTGATGGTGAGGAAAGTGGGGACCGATAGATATCGAGATATCTAAGGAGCTCTTCCGATCTAGAATGGCCAATGGCACTATAGTATGCAGAGAAAAAGTTCTTAACATAATCAATTTGATTAATCAATTAGACAACTGGTTTTGTCATGGATGGAGAGTTGAGCCAAGATTTGATCTTGCACTCACTCCGGGACTCCTTTCACAATTGTTGTGAATTTTCATATGAACAAACTAGATATCGCCTCACCGATTTGCTTAACTATATTGAAAAATGTTGAGAGTCACTTTCCAACCAAGAAAGATCAAGTCTTATTGGTAGGGGCCAAAGGATCTTACGAAAAGAAGAACGATTCAAAGAAGGTAAGCGTAAAGGCGTAAACAAAAGATAATAAGAACAAAAGCGATATGGATAGCAAAGGAGTTTGCTTCCCACCGCTATAAGCTTTGGACACTAGAAAAAAAAGCTGAAGAAGCATCTTGCAGAGGCTAACCAAAGAAGTTTAGTGAAGTTTCGGTTACAATACAGTTTTTGTTCATGATTTAAAATAATTTTTTCTTTAAGTCAAGGTTCTACTTGGGTATTGGATACCGACTTTGGTTATCATAAATATAGATTTATGAAGAGACCAAACAGAAGTAGAAAGTTAAACAAAGATAAGTAATCCTATGTGTGGAAAATGAAGCAAAGGTTGCTGCATTAGCTATAGAAAAATCTATTAAGTCAATAAGTTGTTATTGTATTCCAATTCTTGTTAGAAACATTATTTCCATTTTATTGTTGGACAATAAATTTTTTGGTATTATAATGAAGAACAATTGTTGTTCTATTTATAATAATAATGTTTTGTATAGAACTGAAATATTACTTAATGGATTTTGTATACTTGATTTACGTGAAAAATATATTTTGCAAATTGAACAAACTAGTATAAGAAAAGTAGATGATCATTCAAAGAGTTGAATGTGTGTATTTGCTGAAATACAAGTATGAATTATTTGAAAGGTTCAAAGAATTCAGAAGTGAAACAAATTGACAATGTATTAAGATTCTTTGATTAAATCAAGGAATAAATACTTGTGAAATAAGTTTCTAGATCATCTTAAATGGTTTTCTCATAATGGACGCCTCCTGATATGCAATAATTGATTGATGTATTTGAATGGAAAAATCGTACCTTGTTGGACATGGTGCGGTCCATAATGATTTTACCGACATTTCAGTATCCCTCTAGGGTCACGTCCTAGAAATGGTTGCATATCTACGAAAAGGTAACCTCAAAATCCAAATTTCAAGACTCCATGAAAGTTATGGGATGGGAGGATTCCTAATCTTAAGTATGTTAAGATAAGGGTTGTCCAACTTATGTGAAAAGGTTTCAAAGGATAAGCTTGGGACAAGATTTGACATGTACTGATTTGTGGGACATCCTAAAGTAAGTTTAGGGTATATGTTCTATAATTCTACTTAGCAAAAGGTGTTTGCTTTCTGAAACACGCCGCCTTCTAAGATAAAGGTGTTTATCATTAAAAGGGGCTAGTGGGAGGATAATAGATCTTGAAGAGTTCAAGAACCACAAAATACTATAAGTCAAATAAGAGGAACACGTAGATAGACCTATTGTACACTCACAAATAAATAAATCTGGAATAATCTTGAAGATACCTAGGAGGTATGGATTCATCATGGATGATGATGATGAGGTACACATCATAGAAGATGATGATCCAGTTACATACGATGAGGTAAGTGTTGTAGACACTCAGAGAAATGGATTGAAGCAAGTTTCTCAAATATGGAACATTCGTTTTGATGAGGCAATCAAAAGAGTTTGATTTTATCAAAAATTAGAATGAACCAAGTGTGTACAAAAGGGTCAGTGGGAGCATCGTAAAATTTCTAGTATTATATGTTGATATACTACGGATGAGGAATTACATACCAATGCTACAATCAGTAAAGATAAATTTGTCTAAACATTCCTCCATGAATGGTTTGGGAAGAGTATCTTAATTGGGGATAAAATCTATATAGATAGATACAATAGGATGCTCGACTTAACCCAAGGAATGTATATTCATTTGATGCTAAAGTCGTTTAGCATGGCAAACTCCAAGAGATGTCTCATGTCGATGAGCTATGGAGTGTATCTCTCTTAATAGTCCCCACAGAATCTTGAAAAGAGAGGTCGCATGAATGACAATCATGCATGCAATGAAATGTACGCGACCTGATGTTGATCAGTCATATTATGGAGAAGTTCACTATGAGTCAGTAAAAAAACATCTTAAAGTGCTTAACCGGCACTAAGGATGTGATCATATTCATGGTGGGTCTTAATTAAAACTAGAGGGCTTAACAGACTCAAGTTTTTCGAGATGCACCAAGACGACAGAAAAATCCACTTTAAGGTAAAGGTTACCTTGAGCGAGTGGTGCGATGAATTGGAAAGGTTCCAAAGCAAAGAAAGAGTTCTTTGGTTTAGTGATAAAGACAAAGTATATAGCTATAAATGAAGGCGCAAGTTGATTGTTTGGATTAAAAGTTCATCACGTAACTAGGAATAGTTCCTAAGTCTCATCTTGGATCTAAACATGTGTTGTGGCACTTTCATTTGATTATTAGAATCATTGAAAGATGGGAAATCACTATAGAGATAGTGGACTCTCATGAACAACATTACATATCCATTAACTAAAGCTTATCCAATGGCCAGGATAATCGTCACTTAGAGAAGAAGAGTATAAGATACCATGACGATCGGCTTTTATCGCAAGTGGGAGATTGAAAGTAGTATGCACACAAGCCAATCATGTTTGATGATAAAGCATATACTTTGTAACAATCTTATTCATTTATTAATAAAAAGTATTAATTTATTAAAGGATTTTAATTATCTACATAATGTTGTTTTATAATATGTGATAAACCCATAGTTTTAAGCAATGCTTTTAGAATAATGATGATGATCATTCTAATGAGATCTAAATTCTTTGAAAGCTTAAAACTAAAATAGTTCCCAATCGTTGGATTACTAAATTGGGGATTAGTGAATTCGGATAGATTGGTACATACGTTGCTTGCTCATTGGATGAGGATGATTGATCTCATGATCATTTGTGTGGAGACACTAAAGCAAGTATGTAGGTGCTTATTAGAGAATAAGTTCACTGAACGTGGCTCGCTAAGGAATACCTAATGGAGTTTTATTTACCTGTCAATAGGAATTCCTGTAGTGATAGTAGTACAAGTGATCATTGGACTTGAGATCATCATAGTATCTTGTGTATGATGAGTTATACTTTGAATTATTCCTTAAGACCCTTAGGGTATATCAAAGGGTATGCTTGGGTATAAAAAGTTGTAAATGGAGATAATGTATGATCAATAAAGAATCTACCACTTCTAATAAAAGAAGAGAAATGTCCTATGTGATTCGATAAATGACAACCCAAAGTAGTCCTTCTTGGCAGCGCGTAATGAAATTAGAAAGGAGTTTCTAATTTGCATTATTTGAAGTTGTGCATTTAAGGATCGAAATACATATAATTAAATAAAATAAGACTTGTGGTAATTCCATGTCTTATATTTAATTGGGACATTGTATGGTGGACGGATTGAATTGTACAAGTAACTATTTACTCAAAGGTTCTTTTATGATTAATGTTGAAATCTATATTATCCGGAAAGTCGTTGATCGTTTAGGGAGGCTTATCCCTATTGTAGAATAAATATTATTTATTTAAATAAATTAATTGTTTAATTTATTTATTTAAATAAGATTAGAATTGTTCTAATTGATTTATTCAATAGGTTTAATATGGAGAACCTAAAGGGTCACACCATAAAAGGAAAAATAATTATTTAAGAAGTTAATGGCATAATCGTAATAATATGTTATGTATTTTTAATTTAATCTATGGTGATAGAATAAATTAAATAGCTTAATATTTATTATTTAATATTTTAGAAATATTAAATATAAATTAATAAGAGGAGTCTTATTAATATTATTACAATTATTATTATTTTAATTTCTAAAAGAGTTTAGGAATTAATTTAATATAAGTACTCTCATTTATTCCTAATTGGATTAGGAAGGAAAATTAGTTAAAGGAGTTTAATTAATTATCTCTAATAAGATTAAGGAGCTTAATTAATTAAAAGAATTTAATTAATTAAATAAATCCCAATTCCTTAATTGTTAAGGTGGGTTGCCCACATCTATAAATAAGAGGAGTCTTATTATGGGTGTGGGGGTTGTTGTTGACTTTTACAACATACGTAATAATTCCAATTAGTTGGAGAGTATGCCCTTTTTCTATACAGATAGGAAAAACTAGGGTTTGAGCCAATACCCCTTATTCTTGAATCATTATTATTCCTTGGTGGATCACCTCTAGAGGCCAAACACTTGGGTGGCTAACGTTGATCAAAGAAAGGAACCAAACCCTGTGGATTCAAGGAGATCGCTGAGAAGTAGGAGGTGAACTCGTACCCGAGGAAGCTCGTTTCTACAAGGGTATGATTTCATAATTTCTTATTCTTCGTTTAATTAATAATTGTGCATAAAGGGTGATCCGGGTATATGGTTTGTAAATTTTTAAACTCTGAATTTTTACGCGTTTCCAGTAATTTATGCAATTTGATTGCGTTCAAGAATATTAAAAACCTAACACCTCCTCCTTCTTCCTTACTTTCAACCGACTATACCCCATACACAAATCTATCTTAGAAAAATTATTTACCCTCTTCAACTGGTCAAATTAATCATCGATCCTGGGCCATGGGTATTTATTCTTAACCGCTAACTTACTCCTATTACGATAGTCGATACGCAACCGTAACGACTCATCCCCTTCATTAACATCCTCCTAACTTGCGTCACCGTTAGACAACAAGAGTGTCAAGGTATTTTATTACCGTAAATTACTACCTTGGATTTTCTTTGAAAACCGAAGATTCATACTTTATTCAAACAATTTATTAAAGTTCTATGTTTAACCAACACATTCATACCGAGAATTACTTCAAATTCTCTCAACATTATCAGTGCTTATACATCAACACTTGCTTAACATTACTATGCATGAAACCATTTCCACAAATATTATCAACAAAAGTTATTTTCCCCCCCATTCTCTACCTTAATGTATAAAGGTATTTATAATCCCTTTCAGACAGACTCCTAGATGAGTCTTTCCATATGTCTTACACGCTTCGATCTTACGCTTAGGATCCCCTTGTCCCACTCCAGTATTTCCGGAGTTAAAATTCTTTCTTTTTGGCATACTACCACTAGCATTCTTGGGCATGATTCCTCCCTCTCCCTTGCTCTTATTCTTTCTCTCTTTGTTGTATTGGGTTAACACCTCATTACCACCCTTGGTTATAATCACCTTCTCCAGAATGGTCCCATAAGAAACACTCTGGAATACATAAATCCTACTATAGAGCCAGGGTTTCAGACCCTGCTCAAACCTACAAGCCTTCCTCTCCTCAGTGTCCACTTGATGTGGAGCAAACTTTTCCAATTCATTGAATATGGCCGCGTATTGGGGAACCGTCATGTCCCCAAGTTTAAGTTCTAAGAACGTAATCTCCCTCCTCCCTTGCATACTTGTAGGGAAATAATTCTCGAAGAAAACCTTCTTGAATTGTTCCCACGTTACCGCATCTGTTATAGCCCCACCCTGGTGAGCCTCCCACCAAAAGTTGGGTTCCCCTTTCATCATTCAAGTCACAAAAGAAATCTTTTGCACCTCACCTACGATTATAATAACAAATGCCTTCTCTATTTCCTTTACCCATGTCGGGGCTTCTAATGGGTCCTTCGTTCCCTTGAACTCCGGGGACCTTCACTTTTAAATTCTTTAAAGGTAGTCATCCTGACTAACCTAGGTTCGGCGGGTACTCTACCCCCGGTTTAGTTAAATGCAACTATTAATAAATTAACGAACTCTTGCATAGGGTTGTTTTGACCCCCTTGATTTTCATTACGTGATTCCGATTTCTGATTACGTTGTCTTCTCCTTGGCGGCATTTTCTAGTTAAATAAATAGAATTTCATTATTATCTATTTACTTACTTCGTTATTATTTGCTATATAACAACTCATACCATAACAAAGTATATTAAATGAAAACTTCAGTATATTCATATGCTTGTTCATAGTTTGAAACTATTTACACTTTGCTCCCATAGCCAGAAGCTATTACATTTCTATCCCGTAATTGAACTTCTCAAAAGATGGGATTTACAAAAAGACGGTTTTACGTCACTACACACATTTTTATAACTCTAGACTTCTAATAATGCATAACAGCGTCCTCGTGTTTCTCATTCGCAATCATCGCTACAGTATCCCGACTAATAGTGTGACGGGTTTGTCCTGACTCCATGGGATGACAAGCAACTTTTAGCTTGAAATCCTTATGAGCACTCTCATGAATGTAAGACATTCGTGCTATCTTCCGGTCTCTCTTAATCAGTTTCTTACGAAGCTTATCGGCCTCTTCCTTATAGTCCCTAGCCTGCTCTGTTATGAGCACCTGCCTATCGTGCTCTGACTCAAAATCTGCTTTTGCAAACACCTTAGCTTCATGGAGATAATTAATCTCTTTACTCTGATTCTGCACAACTATACTCAGTTGCACATTCCTATCAAGCACTACCAGATACAATGCTCTCATTGCATCTGGAGGTATTGACTCTAGTGTAGGTACCACCATATTAACCGATGTTACCTTCATTTCCTCCTCCTCATAGACCATCATATTAAGATATGACGCTATATCCATATCTCCCTCGGAGTAGTCCTCCTCAGAAAAGTACTCCACTGTCTCCGACTCCTGTAGAATCACTAATGGTACCTCCGCCACCGGCATAGGTACAGGCTCTACTCTGTTCACAACTTCTTCGCTCACCGCGTGTATATCTCTATACATCAAGCTATCGATCGACATCCTACAATAACACATAACATGTTGATTAGTACATAACACACCATAGTATAAGCACAAATCATATTTAATTTATTTAGGGTTACTTTCCATCCTTTAAATCTTTTGGTACTAAGTTTCCTCAATACCTTATTAACTCATTCGACTAAAGTAAAGCTTGATTTTACTTCCTTCGGACTTTTCTTCCTTAACAAGGTTATTAGCCTAAGGTTCTTCCACCCTTAAGTTTTATAACCTAATGCTTTGATACCAACCTGTGACGCCCCCAAATCCGGGTCTCTTCCAACCTGACATATGGTGCTACACAATGCTAAAGTTCACATAAACATTCAATTGAAATGCCTCAAAAGAATGAATATGTCTTATAAATATTCCAAAATAATACTAACATCCCCCAAGTTCTTTATAACCGTTACATTCTTTCTTGTCATAATATTAAATATTATCATTACAAACCTATACTATTACATAAGTAACCTACAGGTTCGCCTTAGCCTCTCCTTTATCCTTGTCGAATCCTTGATCATTCGTTTTGTCTAATTCGCATTCATATGGTTCAAGCAAGAGTGAGCATAACAAGCTCAACAAGTACATCAATTTCTTTTAAACGGCATGCTTGAAACATAGGAATCGTATATCTTCAGTAACTGGATAATAATTACGAAGTACTATCAATAATTCAAAATAACACTTCTTTTCCTTCAAAACGTTTTACAATGACAATATTCAGTAAAACATCAATCCTGGTCCAAGACCATAAGAGATTCATAATTTCTTTGAAAAGGACAACCCGGCACTAAGTCGGTAAGTCCGGTATATCTTACAAGCACTTCTGGGTGATCAGCCCATAGTACTCTATGTTGATCAACACTACATCCATTGAACGTATGTACGTTTAAGTTTTGGCAACCTCGCGTGCCCATCGAATAATCGATGAAAAATACATTTGTTTATTCACACTCAGGCTTACCTTGAACCCGTACAAAACAGTTGGCATAAGATTGCGTTATCAATTCTATATTGAAAGACTTATAAATAAATCAATCAATCTTCAAGATAAGTCAAGCCGAGGTAAAACTGGCATCGACATTTTCATAAAATAATTCATGCGTCTTATAACATGAATCACAGAAAACTTGGCTAACACGAAGGTTAGACTAGCGTTTAGAAAACTTGCCTTCAGCGTCTGCTACAGTAAAATTACTTTTCCTTTGAGTCTTTATAGTCTCTACAATACATTATCATATAATGTACCGCATTTGGTCATATATAATCAAGTATGTATACTATTATATCTTACCCTTCATCTCAATCTAAATCCTGACTTAGATTGTTATTATTGGTTCCGGCTTATCGTTATAACTTACATCATTCTTACCAACTTCTTTCTCTTCTATAACTTAATTGAAATTATTTCATTAATATAACTCATTTCAAGTTAATCATCCTTCTTCGCGGCTTACTAACGTTATCACATCACTAACCAAGACTCGATTGTTATTGGTTACGTACACTTATTGCTTACCATTCATGTTCACATTCGATTGACTTATATTCAACCTTTAATCATTATAAATTAAGTGTCTAACAATGACTTAACAATGTTTTATTAATACTTTAGTTCATTACTAATGAGTTATCTTTCATTCTATACTTGTAAACATTCTTGTCATCGAAACTACGGGGAATTTGGTCTTTGCGCCACACTTAATCTCTGCATCTCGCTATGGTGGCGCTTGAGTTAGCGATAAGAGGGCAATGACATTTTTGTGCTCGGCGCTCTTGCGGTACCACCATTTGGCCTTGCGTTGGCGCCGTGGCGCCAACTCTTTGCCTTAGAAAAATTTTGAAGATTTTAAATTTTGTGAACTTCCCAGACGCATAACTTCTTCGTTATAAGTCCGAATTGGCTCATTCAAAAGCCTACGGTTCACAAATTATATACTCTATGAGTTCATGCAAGAATTTTATCTATTTGACGTCTTTTGCTCAAAATTCACCTATTTGTTCATTTTTAACGAAAACGATAAACGTTCGTGAAAGTTAAACGCTCGTTTCTTCGTTCTAAGTCGGAATGTGGTCATTTTTGAGTCTGCAACTCTATAATGCCAAATATGACTTGTCTCCATTAAAAACCAATGTTTCCAAGCTCAATATCAAAATTCGACTTCCGTTCTGAGAATTTCACGAATTCGACTATTATCGTCAAAACTCGTAAATTTCGCCTTAACTTCATTTCTTATGATTTGTTCAACACTTTAAATGGATTCAATCCATTATATTAATATCTTGACATATATAACTCATTAACTTATAAACATGATAAGTTATTACTTGTTATTTGTGAGTTTATAACTTATAAAAGTATAAACTACTTATGACTTCCTTTCTCATGACTTATTATAGATTAAGTCTTTTAACCACCATTCTTGCTTCTTATTATCATACAATCTTATTAAAGTAAACATATGATAAGTGGTATTTTTACCTACTTATTGCATACCAATTCATGCGAATTGTGCCCATCTTAAGTACATTTTATTGTGTTTTAGTTGCATTTCATGTTATTTCGCATTACATTTACTTAAAACTCCTTTTGGTGAATAAGTGCCAGAATCGGCTTAATTTTGGTGGTATTAGAGGGCACGAGGTGAATGGATGCGTAAAGGCGAAGCAAAGGCAAGGATGTGCATGGCATGGAGGTACAATGAAGCATGGAGACCAAACAAGCAAGAGGATCAAGCATGAATGAACAAAGCGAAGCAATGCAGCATGTGAGAACCGAACACAAGAAGTACTGGCAGCGTGATGGCAAATGCGGTAGCGCCATGAGACAAGCTTAGACTTCATGCGCCCAGAGAGTACATGGCCAAACAATAAGGATCTACTGCAAGTTAAGCGACTGCGAGGGAAGAGACGCGTGCCCGCAAGGTAGAAGATGCGCGCCCGTGTGAGAGGCCGGCAGGATGGCATACCATCGCAAGTCTCGCTCATGAGACCGAGAAGCTATAAGAGATGCGCGCCCCAAGGCTGATCTTCGATCTTTGTAATTTTGTTTTATTTTTAATTCTTAATTAAATGATGTGTAATTGTTTTTAAACGATTCTGATGGGTGTTAGAGATAGACTTGATATCTTTTAGTGTATTCTTTTCATAAAAACTAGGGTTTACACCTTGCGAGAGATTCCAACGTAGAACGAAGCCAAAACGTCTACTTCTCTACTTCTTCTTGGAATTCTCTGTCATCGTGGATTTTGATTATTATCTATTGGATTTCTATGAGGATTTAATAGTTAATCATTGGTTTCTATTCAGCGATTGGGTTTGATCGTTTTATCTTTCTTACTTCAATTGTTTATTTATTAATCATGTTTAGCGTTGATGCCATAATGGCTTTTGGTTCAGTCATGAACTAAACTCCATTATGGGATTCTAACGGATTTTTATATGTAGTTTGGTTGTACACTTAAATGCTAGGTTTGTTTCGCATATCATATGGGATATCTGTCATGGTTTTTTTACATGTATGAATGCTTGATCACCATTCGTTTCAGTATTTGTATGGAATTGACAATGAACATATAAATAGGGATTGTAATCATGCTAGCATGCGAATATGGGGCTGTTATAATGGCTTGCGTATTTTGTGAACCAGGTAGACATATACTGTTTCACCGTATGAGCTAGAGTAAGGGCTTGTGCTTAAACTCCATAGGATTGCAATTTCGCATAGACATGTGGTGATTGTGATTGTATTGGTGATTATATAGAGTCTAACATCTGTAGATGCTGTGTAAGTAGGTTATAGTGCATTGAAAAATGGCTATAACTCTCTTCGTGCTCTTAGCTATTTTTCTGTGATATGTGAACACTTCTTGCATGATAGTGGCGATTAGATGAAATATTGAATGAAGTTAGGATCCCATTATTTCCAAATTATATTTATTTCATTATTATCCTTATTTTTAGTTGGTAATCATAATTAGTTTAATTCAACAATTTTAGTCAATTGTCTAAGCATATAAGTATAGTTAGTCAATTAATGCATAATAGTTTAAAATTAACAACTTTCTCTGTGGGATTGATACTTTACTTACTCTGTATTACTTGTTGACACATGTATGCTTGCATGAGTTAGAGCTCTTTTATTAGAATTATAAAAGGGGCAACAAGTTTTTGGCGCCGCTGCCGGGGAAAAGCGTTAATTTAGATAATTATCATTATTTTAAAGCTATATTGTATGACTTAGACAATTCTGATCATTTCTCATTTCTATTTTTATTTTGTTTTTTGGTTACAGGCACTTGTGGAGTTTTATGCACACGATCATCCAACTCAGAGTTAACACCAGCTCAGACTAATATAAACGGAAAAGGTTGGAAAGCGAGTGTGCGGAGAAATTTGAAAGCGCAATTAGAGAGCCCTACA
The DNA here is from genome assembly GCA_020205615.1 of Panax quinquefolius. NCBI lineage: Eukaryota > Viridiplantae > Streptophyta > Magnoliopsida > Apiales > Araliaceae > Panax > Panax quinquefolius. Next base: position 57,593,931 of record CM035158.1, read on the forward strand.
GTTAGTATGGCGGAAGAACAGAGAATTGAGCAAAGAGAAGAGCATCGGGCTCTAAGGGACTATTCCATGCCAAACATAAATGGATTACAGTCTAGCATAGTCAAACTGGCGATAGCAGCCAACACCTTTGAAATCAAATCGGGCACGATTCAGATGGTACAGAACTCGGTTCAGTTTGGGGGTGCTGCTACAGATGATCCGAATGAGCATCTATTGAGCTTTATCGAGATCTGCGACACATTCAGATATAATGGTGTGACGGAAGATGCCATCAGACTACGGCTATTTCCATTTTCATTGAGAGATAAGGCTAGGAGTTAGCTACATTCTTTGTCGTTAGGGTCAATAACCACATGGGAAGACCTAGCACATAAATTCTTAGCCAAGTTCTTCCCAATGGCCAAGACTGCAAAGATGAGGATAGTTATCTCTCAATTTGAGCAACAACAGGGCGAGTCCTTATATGAGGTATGGGAGTGTTACAAAGAGATCCTCAGAAAATATCCGCATCACGGTATGCCAGACTGGATGGTGATAAATTCCTTTTATAATGGGTTAGGATGGCAGTCGAGACTGATTGTGCATGCAGCTGCAGGAGGGGCATTATGGGCAAAGAGCTATGATGAGGCCTATACGCTTATCGAGACTATGGCTGCGAATGATTATCAGAATCCCACAGCCCGGATGCAACAGCCCAAGGTTGCAGGTGTGTTGGAGGTTGATGTCATTACACAGTTGTCGGCACAAATGGCAGCTATAGCTAAGAAGATAGATACTTTGGCAGAAAACAAAGTGAAAATAGTTGCCTTCTTTGTGAGATTTGTGCGGGGTCACACTCCACGGATCAATGTGCCATCTCCAGTCGATCTGATATGTGAGCAGCAATTCTGAAAAGACCAAGGTCAATTCCAGAACATATACCACCCCAACAACCGTAACCACCCGAATTTTAGCTGGTCAAATAATCAAGGACAACAAAGAAGAAAATCGGTTTCAAATAAACCATCGCCAAATTACGGTCATCACAACCACAGTTTACATCAAAACCACCGTTCCCACCAGGATTTCCTCAACAGCAACAACATCACACTCTTGCTACACCACAGCCAGAGAAGAAATCAGAGATGAAGGAGATGATGTTGAAATATATGGCAAACACTGAAGTCATGATCAAAAGTCAAGCAGTGACTATCAAGAATCTTGAGACTCGGATGGGGCAGATGGTGAGCATGTTGACCAATAGGCCCTGAGGATCATTGCCAAGTAACACTATGACAAATCCAAGGAGAGACTGGAAGGAGCAGTGTCACGCAATTACATTAAGATCTGGGAAAGACTTGACAGACACTGCAAGTCGCATGCCGGCGCATGAGTTACAAGGGGACATCGCGCGGCCGCGTGAGGTAGAACAGTTGGATGGTGAGGAAGAAAAGTTAAAAAAATCTGAGGTTCAGCAGGAAGAAAAGAATAAAGCAGGTTCAAAAGAGAAGGTAAAGAGTCTAGTACAACCATTGCATCCTCAAGTACTATATCCGCATAGGTTAATTAAGCAGAAAGATGACAAACAGTTCAGCAAGTTTCTGGAGGTATTTAAAAAACTGTAGATCAACATACCTTTCGCAGAGGCATTGGAACAAATGCCAAGTTATGCAAAGTTCGTGAAAGGTATATTGTCAAGGAAGAGAAGATTAGATGAGTTCAAAATAGTAGCCTTGACAGAGGAATGCAGTGCAGTGCTCCAACGCAAACTACCTCCAAAGCTGAAAGATCCGGGCAGCTTCAAAATTTCGTGCACCATTGGGAAGATGAACTTTAGCAAGTGTTTATGTGATCTGGGGGCAAGTATAAACTTGATGCCCCTGTCAGTGTTCAATCAGTTGGGACTGCCGGCTCCAAGGCCAACAAACATTTCATTACAGTTAGATGACAGGTCCATCACATATCCCCGAGGAATTATTGAAGATGTGTTGGTTAAGGTGGATAAGTTCATTTTTTCGGCCAACTTCATCATTTTAGATTTCGAAGAGGATAAGAGTATATCGATCATACTAGGGAGACCATTCTTAGCTACGGGCAGGACTTCGATAGATGTGCAGAAAGGGGAACTAACCATGCGTGTACATGACCAAGAGGTCACCTTTAATGTCTTCAAGGCAATAAAGCTCCCAACAGATGCTGAAGAATGTTTTTTGGTTAACCTGGTGGATTGGAGCCTAAAGGATGAGATACAGAAACCAAGGAAGGATGAACCGTTAAGGTGTATAATAGGCAAAAATTTGGAATTAAAAGAAGAGCCGTTGATGAAAGCCGAAGTCATTAAATTTTAGGGTGCCGAGGACAACAAGGAAGGCACCTCAATTCTTGATGTGAAGTGAGATTCAGAGACAGTCAAGCTAATTGACTATAACTTAGCGCTGGATGGGAGGCAACCCATCATTTCTATCCCCCATTGATTTTTTCTATTTAGTTATTCATTTTGGAGTATTTTAATTAGTATGTCTAATTCATTGTTAAAAAGATGCTAGATGTTCATGCTTAAGTGAGTAGCATGAATTGTGTGGCGAATATTTGCGCAATAATAGCATAATGTGGCCACTAATTCATGCCTTAACCATATGCCTTAATATCTGTGTAGGTACCATTGTTGGAAAGCATCACTGATGAGAAGAATGAAATCAAGCTTCAGAATGGAAGATACTAGGATCGCGCGGCCACGCGGTCCATGCAGCATAAACTCGCGCGCTCGGGCGCCAAGCCAATCTGACCGTCAACCCTTCTATAAGTCTCACGCCCGCGCGCTTAGTGCACTACATTCTCGCGCGGCCGCGAGCGGCACCGAATCCAGTTTGATCGGAACATTCTTAAAAGAGAGTCTTGGCTCATTTGGACTCTCATTTACGATAATAACAGATGCGAAACTCTCTCACTCTCCATAACTCACGTCTCTATCTCTCTATCAGTTACAGATTGAAGCCGTATATCTCTCCATCAAATCTCCACGATTTCCTCCACGTTCAAAGCTCATCCACCTCTCATCCCTTCTATAAAGCTAGGGTTCTCAATTGGGTTGGCAAACACAAAGGTGAAGGTTATCAATTCACAAATTTCCATTCTCTCTCTCAGTAAGTTCATCTGCGATCTATATCAACAATCTCAAATGGGTCCAAAGAGAGCACAACCATCTTCATCTTCCTCCTCCTCCTCCGGCAGTCACGAGGAGGACATTGTCAACCACACCAAGTTCTTGTGTCTAGAAGCTCAGTAAGAGTACTACCGCATTGTAGCAAAGACATTCATCAAGGAAAGAGGATTCAGACCCAAAAGACAGGACGGACAGCTCTGCGCCATGATCCATGAACGAGGTTGGGGTGGACTAACTGCCTCACCCACGCCCATTCCGATGAGCATAGTCTGAGAGTTCTATACCAATGCCAAAGTCACCATGAACGATACCTCTATGGTTCGTGGTGTCGAGATAGATTACAGGCCCTCTGCCATCCGAAATGTGCTGAGAATCATAGCAAGACCACCAACAGGGGTGACAAATTGGATCACAGGGGCACATCTGGAAATGGACTTAGAGCTTGTTATCGCTGAGTTGTGCGTGCCAGGCACGAAATGAACTTACAAAGTTGGCACGACCCAACCTCGAATATTTCCAGTAGCCGCACTAAATCGATATGCCAAGGCGTGGAATCTATTCATTTGTGCCAAGCTATTGCCTTCATCGACCCAACATGAGATCACGGCGGAAATGGCTATAATTCTGTGGGGCATTATTACTGGCGAGTACATTGATGTGGGGTATTTAATTCATCAAAATATTGTGAAGTATCTGAAGGGAACTACCACTGGGAGCATTCCACATGCTTCAGTGGTAGCCATGCAATATGCACAGCAAGGGTACAATTGGGGCAACGAACAAATACAATATCCAAGTAAAGACATCACACTTGCCACCATTGCTAAATTTGAGGACTGGGAAGGTGGTGAGCCACACCCGCATGGACGAGGATTCATTCTCCGTCCCACATTCCCAGAGCCATCCCAGCAGTCCCCTCAGCCTGATGAGGCAGGACCATCCACCCGAGCATACCCGGTTCCTAGCGATCGACAGCTCTGAAGGTTGGAGCGCAAAGTTGATGCCATGTATTACAATCTTCGAACATTTGCTATGGGACTCACTAGGGCCTTGGCCGAAGCCTTCGCGCAGCAAGGAACAATGCTCGAATGGCCGCATATTGGGACCGCTGTGCCGTATCCACCACCAGATTCACCACCCGAGGAGGGTGGTCAAGCCGATCATTAGGGGAGTTTTTCTTGTACCCTTTACCTTCATTCAATGAGGACATTGAATACTTTAAGTTTGGGGGTATTGGAGTACTTGCATAGTAGTATAGATTCATTTTGTTTTTGTATGTTTAGTTTGGTTTTGCATGTTTAGGTGTTAGATAAAATTTTGCATAAATTTTTTTACTTTTTATTCATTATGGTTTGTGATAGTATGTTTTAGTTGCATGTCTCACACAAATTCTTGCTTAATAGAAATTTTTGCCTAGCCGATGATGATAGTAAATTGTGAAAGATTCTAGAGTATTTTATATAACATGAGCTGGGATATAATGTTTTACACGATGAGATTCATGTTGCTGTTTAAATGCTTTCGGTATGCACGAATATATTCACAATCACTTGTAGGTTTAAGAGGCGTGTGTTGCATTGCTTGATAGAACATAGAGTTGTAAATAGAGAAATATGTGGAACATGCATGTAGATTTGAAACATTGACATTCAAACTTTGGGAAAACATGGGCATGCCTGTTATTGGGACGAGATGGAGCGTAAAACGCACTCATTTAAATGAAAATTGGAAGTGAGATGGAGCGTAAAACGCACTCACTATATAAATAAAAGGAAAGAAAAATAGCAATAAACACCATGGGAAAGTGTGAAAATTGCCCTCATGAGTAGAAATAAAGCATTGAGCCCATTGTTGAACCTTAGTTTGTGTTGATATGTTGGAACAGACTGTGTTGCATGAGTATACACGAGTCTTGATTTAGACTATAAGTTTCTGTTTGGAGCAATGTAGCATATATATTCTTTGCTTAGATCAAGTTTTTGGTGAACACCACACACACACAGCATTTCTTTAGCATATATGAATTATCTGAGTGTAGGATGTTATGCCTATAGTTTGGTTTGAAATTGTATTCATGGATCCGGATAATTCACTGAGGTAATTTGGGCTGGAATTCTGTTATGGCAGAGATTATGTGAGACCAGTATGCATCATGGAGTAGTTGCACAGTTTAGTAGTTTCATTTTCATTGTTCATTAGTATGCATTGCTTGAGGGCAAGCAACAGTTCAAGTTTGGGGGTATTTGATAAGTGGTATTTTTACCTACTTATTGCATACCAATTCATGCAAATTGTGCCCATCTCAAGTACATTTTATTGTGTTTTAGTTGCATTTCATGTTATTTCGCATTACATTTACTTAAAATTCCTTTTGGTGAATAAGTGCAGGAATCGGCTTAATTTTGGTGGTATTAGAGGGCACGAGGCGAATGGATGCGTAAAGGAAAAACAAAGGCAAGGATATGCATGGCATGGAGGTACAATTAAGCATGGAGACCAAGCAAGCAAGAGGATCAAGCATGAATGAAAAAGTAGTAGCAGTAGCATGACAAAACCAAAACAAGAACGCAGAAAAAGTACAAGGTACAACAACAATGCATGCGTGAAACAACTTTAGACTCACAGCGTCCGCGTGAGTAAATGGCCAAACAATAAGGATCTACTTCAAGTTGAGCGATCGCGGGGGAAGAGACGCGCGCCCGCGAGGTAGAAGACACGCGCCTGCGTGAGAGGTCGGCTGGACTGAGCATACACACTACAAGTCTCGCTCCCACGAGACTAAGAAGCTATAGAGGCGCACGGCCGCGCGCAATGCTGATGTTGTAATTTTGTTTTATTTTTAATTCTTAATTAAATGATGTGTAATTGTTTTTAAACGATTCTGACGGGTGTTAGAGACAGACTTGATAACTTTTAGCGTATTCTTTTCATAAAAACTAGGGTTTACACCTTGCGAGAGATTCCAACGTAGAACGAAGCCAAAACGTCTACTTCTCTACTTCTTCTTGGCATTCTCTGTCATCGTGGATTTTGATTATTATCTATTGGATTTCTATGAGGATTTAATAGTTGATCATTGGTTTCTATTCAGCGATTGGGTTTGATCGTTCTATCTTTCTTACTTCAATTGTTTGTTTATTAATCATGTTTAGCGTTAATCCCATAATGGCTTTTGGTTCAGTCATGAACTAAACTCCATTATGGGATTCTAACGGATTTTAATATGTAGTTTGGTTGTACACTTAAATGCTAGGTTTGTTTTGCATATCATATGGGATATCTGTCATGGTTGTTTTACATGTATGAATGCTTGATCACCATTCGTTTCAGTATTTGTATGGAATTGTCAATGAACATATAAATATGGATTGTAATCATGATAGCATGCGAATATGGGGCTGTTATAATGGCTTGCGTATTTTGTGAACCAGATAGACATATACTGTTTCACCGTATGAGCTAGAGTAAGGGCTTGTGCTTAAACTCCATAGGATTGCAATTTCGCATAGACATGTGGTGATTGTGATTGTATTGGTGATTACATAGAGTCTAACATCTGTAGATGCTGTGTAAGTAGGTTATAGTGCATTGAAAAACGGCTATAACTCTCTTCGTGCTCTTGGCTATTTTCCTGTGATATGTGAACACTTCTTGCATGATAGTGGAGATTAGATGAAATATTGAATGAAGTTAGGATCCCATTATTTCCAAATTATATTTATTTCATTATTATCCTTATTTTTAGTTGGTAATCATAATTAGTTTAATTCAACAATTTTAGTCAATAGTCTAAGCATACAAGTATAGTGAGTTAGTTAATGCATAATAGTTTAAAATTAACAACTTTCTCTGTGGGATCGATACTTTACTTACTCTGTATTACTTGTTGACACGTGTATGCTTGCATGAGTTAGAGCTCTTTTATTAGAATTATAAAAGGGGCAACAACATATGAGTAGTTCATATAAGCTTCTCATAAATCCATAACTTAATTAAGTTTGAATTACTTATTCATGATTTATTCGGCTTAAGTCCATTGATTAATCATTCTTATCATGCCTTAGCATATATGCTCTACCACTACCCCCTTCTCTAACAATTGAAGAGAAAGAGAATTATGGTTTAAGTTCTTACCTATGAAGATCACTTGGTTAATCTTTAATCTCCTTTTTGCTTCTTAAATCCTCAAAGGCTAACTTGTTCTAGCTTTTGTAGCTTATTCTCACTTATTCTCTCTAACCAATAAGCTCTCAAATTATTAGATGAAATGAACAACCAACAATTGAGCTAGCAAGCTTCCTATTTATAGGACTAACTATTTATAGACTCATAATTTGATCAATTTAATTCTGAATTGGCTCATTCAAATGCCATTTGGTCACAAATCACATGCTCTAAGTGGTCATGTAAGAATTTTACATTTTTGAATCTATTAACTCAAAATTCACCTTTAAGTTCATTTTTAACAAAAATGATGAATGTTCGTGAACGTTCAATGCTCGTTTCTTCCTTCTAAGTCAGAATTTGGTCATTTTCGAGTCCGCAACTCTAGAATACCAAATAAGACTATACTCCATCGACAACCAACATTTTCGAGCTCAATGTCAAAATTTGACTTCCATTCCGAGAATTTAACTATTTCAACGATTATCGTCTAAACTCGTGAATTTTGCCATAACTTCGTTACTTGAGATTTTTAAACTGTTTCAAATGGATTCATTCCATCATACTAACATCCTAACCAAACATATTTCAATAACTTATACAATGATAAGTTCTTACATGTTCTTCCTTAGTTCATAACTTATATAAGTATAAATTACTTATTCATGGCTTATTAAGGTTTACGTTCATTGATTATCCATTCTTATTACTTCTTATAATTAGCATAAAAGTTCTACCACTACTCACTTCTCTAACAATTGAAGAGAGGAAGAATCATGGTTTAGGATCATTACCTTTGATGATCTCTTGGTTAATCTTTGTTCTTCTTGTTGCTTCTTGAACTAACAAATTCTAGCTTTTCTAGCTTTTTCTCTCTAACAAATAAGCACTTATAATGTTGGTGGAAATTTAACAACTAACAAATGAACTAGCTAGTCTTCTATTTATAGAAAAATCAAGATTAGGGTAGTTTGGTCATAAAGCCACTCCACCTCCTTAATCACCTCCCTAACCACCTCCTTACTATTCATTACTTGGTCTCCACACATCTTCTCCTTTGCTTGCCCTCCAAGATCACCCATGTGATCATGGGGCCCACATGGGTTTCCCCATGGGTCATCTTTACCCGTTGGATCGATCCACGGATCTGGTTCTTAAGTTGGGCTTCAGGTTTAATTAGCTTAACTTATAGTTTGGTCTTGCATTAAAAAAACATTTGGGCCTTAACATTAAAAAGCATTGGGCTTTATCATAATTCCAATCGGACTTTATAGCTTCCTCCACAATCCCACAAGTCCATTACACTTGGCTCAAAGCCTTATAACGTATTGTCTATGTATTACTCTCGTATTCTATCTCGTATACTTATTCATCATATACGATATACCATCATTCATATATACTCGTATAATACCTCATATCATACTCGTATTCATTACCTCGTATAATACTTATGCATCATACGATCATCGTTTAACTCAATTACGCTTTAATTTCCTTTACGTTCTCAAATTTAGTCCGTAGGCAAAAAACTGTGTTTGCCATACGTGAATTATTATTACATAATCCATCTTCCCTCAATATTCTATCGTTACGTATTTCTCGGAAGTTCAAAAATAATTCCCGAGCAGAAATTAGTGAATATTGTTTTTACGAAAATTTCTCAGAAAACTTTCATTTTCGTCTTGGAAATTCAAACACTTTAATTCTACCACATGGCCAAAATTCTAACCACATCCGCACATTCTAGGTCATAGAACGACCTTCAAATAGCTTACTCACATAAATAATCAATTAAATTCATTTAATTCACATAATCAAAAAAAAAAATTAATTCTCATAAAAATCCGATTTTCTCGGGCATTACAATCTCTGAGAAATTTGAGAAGAAACTTGGAGGAATCAAGGAAGAAGAAGAAGGTTTCTCATCATCTAATCAAGTTTAAGAATAATCAAAGGTATTCATCTAGTTCTAAAATTCTAATTTATAGTTTTTTAAGTTCTTCACTTAAAAAGCTATTTTGGTTGGGTGATTTGAAGAGATGTTGTTTATATATGTGTATGGGTATATAATCTGGTATATATAGCCTCTTTAAATTGTTCTAGAGTAATCAAAATCATAAGAATATGTTAAAGATGAAAAACTTTGGTTTTGATGGCATATGTATATTTTAGATTATGTTGGAGTCAAAATTGATGGATAGAATATGAAATTGACGATAGATATTGTTAGTATGTTGAAAAATGAAAACAACAAAGTTTAAACGGATTGATTTGGTTTGGAATTTAATCTGTAGTGAATGATTAGTCTAAATATGTTTAAAACATAAAAAATAGCATGAACGCTGAATTGAAACCCTTAAAATGAATTGTTAATGTTTTTGAAGTGTTATAATTATTATATAGATGAGTATTTTTGTGTTTCACGAGTTCATAGAGCTGAAAACAAACTAATTTTTACTTAAAATGAAGAAGTTATGAAGATTTGAAATAAAAACATCGTAAAAACTGTAATCTGGGAGAAGCTTAAGTTGTGCCATATTTGCTTGAAGTCTTGCAAGACCGCCTTAAAAGCACGGCACATCGTCACTAGGCATGAAAGCGTACTGGAGTGTGAAGGAAATGGGAGCGGCCGCGCCCAAAGTGTGTTAAGTGTGACTACTTTGACCTGTTTTGGTAAAACGACCATAACTTTTTCATACAAACTCCGATTGAGGTGATTCAAGATGATCCAGAATGAGGAAGAATAGACCTAAACATTTATTTTTTAAGTTTTTCAATTTTAGGTCATTAGAAGGGGTCAAAATGGCCATCTTTGGGACTGTTGTTTTTTCGGAGGCAATAAGAGGGCATCGGGCATGTACATATGCAAGTGTAGTGCTTCTGACGATAAAAGATGAAAATTAGTAAATATAATGATGCTTAACGTTAATAAATGATGTATTAGATAAGTTGTATAAGCATACTAAGCAAACACAAGAGAGACAAATTGGGGGTGTGACGAATGAATGTCGAAACTTAGTGACAAGTGTTAATGAATGTAAAAAGTATTTTAAGTCAAATGAAATGAATATTATAAGATATAAAATGGGGTTATTATAAAACCAATAAGTAGTCCTCGCAAGACTTAAACATTTGAATGAACTTCGGGTGTGACTTAAGAAGAAATATAGTGAGATATAAGTCGAAAGTTAACACAATCAAATTGAACATTGTGTATTGATAATAGGAAGGATTATGAGATATATAGTAAATTTTACATTACAACTATTATGCATTTCTATGTGACTAATAGTTGATGTGCATGATTATATAATTGTGTAGGGCACGTGAAGTGCAGAGAGCTGTAAGCTATTAAACTATTATTGGTAAATAAGGATCAAGACAAGTCTTTCAGTTCCTATTTGCTATGTGAACTTGATGATTAATTTTTTAAAATCTTTATTGCAAAGAGCATGATGTGTTATATATATGTTGAAAGTATGAAACGTTAAAGTCAATTTATGACTACGTTGATTGAGTATTGAATGTTGATTGGGTAATGAACTCAATCTTTATACTTGTTGTGTGAACTGCAGCATGTATGTTATGTTAGTCCAATGATTATGACATAAATGTTGACCATGTTATTATGTGCTACGTGATGCATGAAAACTTTTAGATTTTGCTGGGCTGTCGAGCTCGACCTTGCAAATAACCACTTTTGTAGGTTAAGGATTCAAGGTAACACTATGTGCTACTTGAAAGACGTGAATTAGGTGTAATGCATTAAGATTTAGATACTTTAGCTAAATTTTTATTTCTTTAAACCATGATTAGGGTTCATTAGATATACTAAATATTTTATGATGTATATTTTATGTTGAGTTGTAAAGATAAAGTTTAAGTTTTCCAATGTATAAAGGATATCAATTTGTTATGTAACTATATATACATTAACTCTGATAAAGTGAATCATGGATTATATATGATTCAATGATATGTAGATGATAAAGGCTTTGATTTAGGGAATTAAAGTAAGAAGATAGAAAAATCTAAATTATTCCATATTTTTTTAAGTTTAACATCGAATAATGATGTAAAAATCAAAAGTTAGACGTGTTATTAATGATCGAAGTCGATAATTGAATTGTCTAAATTTTGGGGTCGTTGCATCATTTATGATGAACTAATTTACTTTTTAGGCTTATAATGGATCTTTGGGTTGAATGATGATTATGTAGTTTTGATTTTTAGTTTAATAATCTATCTTTTAGTTTATCTATATAGATTTGTGCTTGATTCTATGAATTGCTTGATCACCAATTCTATGTGAACTTATATGGATTTGAGAGAGGAAATGTGAGTCTAGACCTAGTCATTATACCATGTGTTCTTGAATTCCGTGATTGAATGGAATCTTGATGAATGTTAGGATATAGATATGCCTAGCATCGCATGTAATCGGATAGAGAACTTATAAGTAAACCTTTTTTTATTGTAATTCACATAGAGATATAGTGAATTAGTTAACTAATGTGTTTAGCTTAGTTCTATCTAATTTATGGATTTAAGTTAATATGGTATTAGTGCATCGAGAGATGGCTAGTTCTACTTGAGTGTTCTTGATTAATAAACTGGGACAATGAATTAAAATGGAATAAAGGGTAATAATCGGAGTGATACTTAGAGTGAAGTTGTAAGCTTAATTCTCCAATATTTGTTTGAAATTATAGTTTTTAAGTTTGTTGATTGTTTGGTATTCTTAGTATATAGGCATCGTACAATGTAAACTCAAGACATCCAAAAATAAGCTAGATCCAATTAAAATCAAACAATTACCAATATTGAGGGTCAACATGGGATACTTATGCTTCATTTTTCATCTACGGGGCTTTTGCTCTTATTTCCCATTTTATTCCTTTTTTTTGTTTATATACACATAGCTATGCAATGTCTTATTCCCTTAGGCTTTTCAATGCTACCTTAACAAGCTTTCGACCAAAGACTCCCAGACCATTAAGACCTTAGGGCGCTAGGTATAAAGTCAATCCCCTCGGGCTTACTTACTCAAGTAACAAAGGCCACAAAACTACACAAGCACGCCACGGTGTTTATTCATATTTTTTTTTCTTTTTTTTATATAGCTTATATACCCCAAATATTCCCCCAAAGTTAGGTTCTTGTCTAACCTTAGCCATAACAAAATATAGAGGTATGATTGAATCTTTACTACATTTAACTACCTCTAAACCTGATATAATGTACAGTGTTTGTCTATGTGCTCTCTTTTAAGCAAAACCCAAAGAATCACATTTACAAGTTGTTAAACGAATATTTAAATATTTGAGTGGTACTACAAATCTAAGATTATTTTACCCAAAATGTTACAATTTTAATCTAATGGGTTACTCAGATGTTGACTATGCAGGTTTTCAAATAGATAGAAAAAGCACAAGCGGTGCTTGTACATTTTTGAGACAAAGTCTTGTCTCATGGCATAGTAAAAAGCAAACATTTGTTGCTCTATCCACCACTGAGGGTGAATATTTAGCAGCAGGGAATTGTTGCTCCCAAATTTTATGGATTCGTCAAACCTTATGTGACTTCTATATTGTGTGTGAAAATGTGCTTATATATTGTGATAATACAAGCGCCATTGACATCTCCAAAAATCAATTTCTACACTCCCGTACAAAACACATAGAAGTTTGACACCATTTTCTTAAAGACAATGTGTCTAAGGGACTAATCAAATTAATATTTATTCCCACTAAGCACCAATTAGCAGATATATTTACAAAACCTCTAGGGGAAGAAAGATTCTATACTCTAAGAAGAGAACTCGCGATGTGTCTGGTATAGATACGATCTGCATGCTTTAAGGAAATTAAACAGACAAATTAGATATCACGACATGACTTGCTACCATAAATACACTAAATAAATATATTCAGATTTCCCTTACCAAACAAGGCGCCACGACTTCCCATATCTCAGTAACACGCACTCACGTTAAAACAAAAGTTACTTTACTCTTTCGGCTTCATCCTTATCACTACAGTATTCCAACTGTCTCTGTAACCATCCATTACTCTCAAACCCTTTCTAAGACAATGTGAACCAGACGTGCTAGACGGCTTCGTGATGAGTTTGACAACGAGGTATCACTGCCTTCTCCACCCCTCTCAACCTCCTGCTACTTGAAAACTAAAAAGGAAGCAACCTTCCATCACGACTATCTCTGGTGACTCATCCCCTGCAGAATCTGAAGCGAGTTTACCATCCCCTCCACCGATTGGGACGTCTACTGGCACCAAACATCACAAAATCAAATAATCATCACCAGGATCTCCTCCGATGACGGTAATCCCTTTATCTATCTCCTTATATGATGTTCTTGAAAACTTCTTTAGAGGTCATAATTTTGAACTTCGTTTTAAATCTTCTATCTGTCAAAAATCCTTTGTTTATGAAAAATCAATTGATACGTACTATTATCAAAACTTCCCACTTCAACATCTTCTTGAATCTTGTGGTTTGTCCCCTCTAAGTGCTCCTCCCTTTGTGGCCTATCCAAAGTTGGTTCAACAGTTCTATAAAAACCTCGAAAATAATGGTGACTATTATACCTCATTTGTTAAAGGCAAATCATAGTTTTTTACTGCTATGGATTTAGGAAGCATATTGTACATTCCTTTTATGGGTGACTATCCATTTACCCTTAAAGGACCAGTTTATTCTCCTTTGTCCCCTCTTGACCAACTTTAAACTATCATGGCTGACCCCACTCTGTCTTCAATCGTTCTTCCAATGACCATTGATGTGTCCCCTATTGCTATAGTTCTTCACAAATTACTGAGATATAATCTTCTTCCTTGTATTGGTGGTGGGGCTGAATTCACATACCAGGACTTGGTCTTAGTTGCTCTGATAATGAAAAGGAAACCATTCTATTTTTCTCTTATGATGCTCAAACATATGGTTAACTGCATAAAACATTCCAAAAAATGTCTACCTTATAGTTGTTTTCTCAGAAAACTGTTCACTCACTTTCAAATCCCTCTCGACAATGAAGGTTCAGTCACAATTACAGATTCAATCGATTCAGTAAATCTTAAAAGTTCTCATCTCACACTGGTAGATGGTAAGTTCATGCGCATTGCCCCAGACATTCCCTCTATTCCTTCAGTACCAAATTCCATTCCTCTTGCTCCACAACCTCCTTCTCCTGAGATTCTTACTCTTCTCCGTACCATTGCTACCAATCAAACCTCCCTCACTGCTGATGTCAAAGATATCCAACACAGTCTCTCAATGCTAGAAAAAGGCAAACTCCCCATCAGTCGCACTGAACTAAACATTATTTTTTGCACCATAGAAAATGAATTCATCAATCTTCAGGCAGGATTCGTACTGAATACATGGGCTATGGTAGAAGCCCTGCAGAGGAAAATGAACCGTAATGCATGCCAATTAAGCACTGAACTCAAATTCATCAGCAATCAGATTGGGCCACTCAAACTATTCACCGAGCGGCGCATAAATGATCTCAGTGAAGAGTTCCAGGCTGAACAAGTCAATTCTCGTATCCCTGAGTGGCCCGAATGCAACTAGATGGCTGAATACCAAGGAGATTTTTTGGATATGCCTCTACCTCCTCCTACCTTCATAGCACGACCTCCATGATTCACAGACACATTATCCTTGGAGTAAATTGAACATCGTCGACTCCATCGCCCTTACTTCACTAGTCGAGCAGCCAACCATGTTCAAATCGATGAAGAAGATGCCTAATGGTCTCATCTTTCTCCTTTTGCTTTCTTGGTCTTCTTTTTGATGGATGCCAAAGGGGGAGATGAATTCTGCCATTCTGCCTTTTACTTGCCATTACAAGATAATTTTTAAATTTCATGCATGATAACTTCTGTTTAAGATTGGTTAAGACTATGTTTTAATTGTTGATGGATAACTTTATGATTGATGGTGTTACTCCTACTTAAAGTATATTGTGGTTTAACAACTTATTGCAGGGTCATTAAACACTGCATATATGCAGAAAAGCATGAATCAAACATTTAAATATATAAATGTTGAGATATGCTTGAATTTAGGGGGAGTCATAATTATTTTGTTTTCGTCATCAAAAAGGGGGAGAATGTTGACTTATGTCATACTCTATCCTAAATGTTTTGATGACGACCTTATTATTCCTCTAATCATGCTCTATGAAATTTCAGGAAAAGAAATGGCATTAAACGAACATCGAGGAGGAAAATATAAGACTTGAAGTCTTTGAAGGATGTAATGGAATTCTTTGAGTCCTAGGAAATATATGTAAGATCTTAGCATAAATTACTTTTCAATACAAGGCTTTAGGGCATGTGCATTTCACATATACATATATATTTATTTTAATCCAGAATTTAACAAATATGCTAAATAATGTTAAAGTAATTCATTAAGATCATGGAGTAAATATTTAAAAGAAATTATTTTAACTCATGCTCCATAATCTAAGGAATTTGTTTCTGGTAAACCAAATATGGTAGCTTGGTGTAAATAGTTGATGAATAAATACCATAAATAATACATCATTTGTAAAGCCCCCAAATTCAGGTACTTGAAACCCGAACTCGGTGCTTCACGATACAATTTCTATGAGCAGAATAATACTAATAATAATAACAATAATATAAATATTAAACTTAATTTACATATTAGAGTTTGAATCCCAAGTACGTAACCTTTAATACATTCCTCACAATACATGATAGATAATATATATATATATATATATATATATATATCATACTTGTCTTAATAAAGTTAACTATTACATAAAATAGCATTGCATTCATTCATCAACCTTTCCTTTTCCCTTGTTCTCAGCAGAGCCTTCTGGTTGTTCACACTTAGCTGAAAACATTTAAATTAAGCAAGGATGAGCATTTGAGTGCCCAGCAAGTAATAACAATTATAAATATTAGCTAAAAGGATTAAATATTTTCTTTGTACTACCCTTCTACAACAAATTAATAGTTGTGAAGTAATCTGAACCGATAATAATAACATAACAACTCTCTATCAAATTTTTAAAACTACGTACTGACTATATATAGGGTTTAGGTGACATACTATGAACATTTTTTTCAATTTTCGAATAGGTTTAGCAGAACTTCATCCATAAAAATCATTATAACTTACAGACGCAGGGGTGATCGGCCGTTATGCCCTGTATTATTCAATACTACATGCAAAAACAAAATTATCATTCACTGTGTCCGCCTTGGGCGCATAAAAGTTTTCCCATATTCGGGATGTTCATACTTAGTCAGGAATCTGAACCAAAATAATTTGATTGGATACAAAAAGGTTTTATCATATTCAACGATATTTCTAAATCGTGTTCAGTTTGGTCAAATAGCTTAAAGCGGGTTTTACTTATTGTATATATATATATATATATATATATATATATATATATATATATATATATATATATATATCAACATGTGATTAAATACAATAATTATCCAATTGGGGACACTTGAATAACCATATTTAGAAATTAACGAACATAATATATATATATATATATATATATATCCGAATTACCATATAGTACCATATTGAAAATCAATGATCGGATAAAATATATATAACAATAGGGTTAATAATCTGGTACAATAATAATATAATTCTGAAACTTTCTTACTCATGTCCATTGCATAAATAAAATACAAAGGTAGGATACTTATGCAGTACACGCTTATAATTTGCAACTTAGTTTTATCTTTTATATAACCACCTATCGGTAATAAGATCATTTTACTGATTAGAATAACATATATCGTAACACATAATCGCTTTATTGCGATCAAGACATAACATAATCACCTTGTCACACATATCCAACAGTCATTGAATCACAAACAAACATTAATACATTCAAATTATCTAAGTCTAGATCAATTTCTGAAACATGTTGCAAAATCGAAAGCGACTTTAATAGTAATTATCGAGTCTAAGATTCTATTCTAAAGCTCAATATCTATAAGTATCAGTCATATTATTTTTAAATGACTTATAATAATTTTAAAATATTTATTATAATTTATCGCTTGAATTTTCAAACTCCTAATCATTATTAAATGATTTAAATATTAAGCAATTCTATTATCATTAAAATTTAATTAATATTAAACTATTAATGAAACCATTGCCAAAATATTAAAGTTATTTAGAATAACTCAAAATATTTTAAAACATTTATATTACCCTTAAATGATTTTTAAAACATTTAAAATCATTTTAAATAATTACCATTAATATTAAAATATTAATGTATTATTCCTCAAAATATTAAAAGTCATTAAGTATAACTTAAAAATATTTTTAAATCGGTTATATTGAAAGTTATATTTTTAATTAATGAAATTTACCTTTATATATGAAAGTTTTATTTTATAACTTAAAATATTTTTAAATACCTTATTATTATTTAAAATGATTTTTAATATAATAAAATCATTTTTAATTTATTTATTTAATTCATTTATTAAATAATTCAATTATCATTAATATTAATTTATTAATGGATTTCATCACAAAATATTAAAAGTCATTAAAAATAACTTAAAATATTTTCTTATACCATAATATAATTTTAAATGATTTTTAAATATTAAAATCTTTTTTAAATAATTTATTTAATATAATAATTAAATAAATTAAATACCTTTAATATTTCAAAAATATTAATTATTTATGAAATATACTAAAAATTATTAAAAACTAATTTTCAAACTTTAAAACAATTTTTAGTAATTTAATTTGTATTTTTAATAATTAAAAACTGATTTTCTATAATTATTTAATAAAAATATAATTTTTATAAAGAAACTATCGCTAAAGACCACCTATAGCGACGGAACCGTCGCTATAGGTGTTATTCATGATCTTCATCAAACCTAGAAAATTAAGTCAGTTATTGAGTGACCAAGTTTGACCAAGATTTCTAATCAGATCATGATGTTTCCGGGCATTTGTTAGTTAGATATTGTAGTGCTAGTGCAAGACTACAAGATCCAACAACAAACATGATCATACAATGCATAACCAAAGAGATCTGAGTCTCTAAAGTGGCTGTCAGAGCTGTTCTTCATTTCCGGGTTACCCAGAAATGAAGAATAGTTCGTGAGATCTACTTAGGGCTTCCATAACTTTCTTTTCATGTAATGTTTAAGTGATCTAAGGGTTCCAAGTTCTAGACCACATGTTGTACTACATATCTATTACAAAACATCAGCAAAATAACAACAAAATAGCAAGATCTTGTCCGGTCAAACCATGTCAGAAGCCACACTCATGAACTTTCTGGGTTACCCAGAAAGCTCATCCGTGAACTTTCTGCTTGGTTTGACCATCCCCCAAATCCAGTATGTTTGTGATAAAAGCGATCTAAGAGCATTAACATGTAGTATAACTACCATACTATAACTTTAATACAACAACAAACACAAATCAACAACAGTTTACAAGACCAGAGGCGTCAAAAGTCTTGTTAGACCGTTTCTGGGCAGTTTCTGGGTTACCCAGAAACGCCCAGTCATGGCCGGTCAATGGCCTTTGACCTCGATTATCTTGCAATCGGTTTATGATATGAACTTGATTCAAGTTCAAGCTTAAAGAGATCATAGCATACTACAAGATTAAAGCTTTTAACAACAAAAACACATAACAGACTGACATCTACAGGGTTTGACATTCATTGTCAGACAAAAAAAAAATATTTTTCCAAATTTTGAAGAACATCAAATTCGAGCCTATAAATGTTATGGATCTAACATCTATCAACCCAGTTCATCATTATACACTCTATATAACATGTTTGACACACAAAAAACAACATCTAACATGGGATCATATATCAAGTTTCTTGGCTAGAGTTTATACCTTTTATGAACAAGTTTTGATTCTAGGCCACTGATTTGGTTATGGGTATTAGTGGGGCTGGTTTTGGGGACTGAAATGCTTAGAGATTTCGGAGGTTTGAGCTTGAGAGAGTTAATGATGAGAGTTGTACAATATTAGGCTACCAAATGATTTTTTTCTCTCTCCAATCTATATATACAATTGTTAGATGCATGAATTGGTTGATCTAGAAGTTGATTGTTGGCAAATTTTAATCACATGGTCAAATAAGTTGGTCACCTAACCCATATCTTAGCAAGATCTAGAAGTAAGCTTAATAAAGAATGTGCATAAGGGCTTTTTGGTCATTTGCTATATAATTTTAATGGCAAAAGTGTAATCATGACAAACCCTTAGGGTTTAACCCTAAGGCTTAGCACAAAATAAATTTCTAGGTTTTCATTTAGGATTTAAAATAAAAGTAAAATTAGTTTCTAAAAATAGAAAATTAGTGTTTTCTAATTAAATAGGTTTCTAATTACATTATACAGGAACATTGGGGTTTAAATTTCACTAATTATAATTAACCTTGCTAATTTAGTAATTAAGGTCTACAATTTTTGATAATTAGGGATACCAAATTATAATTAGGGTTTCTAATTACCAAAATAGGGTTCTAGATATTAGGGTTTTAAATTACTAATTAGGTTCTTCCTAATTAGTAATGAAATCTATCATACATGATATTAATCAGATTAACACTATTTCTGACTGAGCATAAACTCCAGTTTAGGTTTCAAATAAGGGTTTCTAATTTCAGAAATTAGGGTTTTAATTTATAATTATGGTTTTCCAGAATAATAAGGCTTTTCCTAAAATACAAATCGTATAACACATAACACAGTGTCTTAACAGATTTTTAAAGTCTCATTTGACCTCAAAATTAGGGTTTAACAGTAATACTAGGGTTTATAAAATATTGTTAGGGTTTGGTCATAGTACACCATAATTGACCAACCATTAATATCAATACGTATATACAATACATATTTATAGCACTGAAAAATCAAAATATAATTAATATTATATTATTATTCTCATGCCTTGATCAAAATCTAAAATTAGGGTTTGTATTTCATATCCGATTTATCTTGCATAAATAACATTATTAATTAAGTGAAAAATAATTAACGTATCTAATGAAATAGATTCATATAATAAAATAATTATTATAATTATTCTAAAAATCATTTCATATATTATTTAAATAATATATAATTATATTTTCATGGAAAATAATTAATAAAAGAATTTCTACTATAAAATTAATTCTTATAAAATATAATTTATAATAATCAATAATTCTAAAATAAAATTATTTGCAATAATTCATGTAATAAATATACTTTTATTTATCACATAAATACATACGCTTTGACTTGTACATATTCCCCATATTTATTTTAATAATAATAATAATAATAAATTATACGCAAAATTTCTGATTTCTTTATATAGAAAATCTCGGGTTGTTACATTCACCCTCCCTTATAAAGGTTCCGTCCTCGGAATCACCGTTTTAAAACCTATACACATAAGGGTACATAGCATACACAATCATTGCAAGTAGATCTCGACCAACTTTGATCGAACTAGCTTTAACTATTCACATAAAGCTTGTCTATCTGATTCAACGGAAATTTAATTTCTAAAAGAACTCAAATTCCTCCTTCAAAATTTCTTTATAAAAGAATTTACTATATATAGGAAAATCATGTATAATAAAATAAAAGTTATACGAATAATACCTGCAGTTCCATTGCTAGCTTCCGCCGTATCCAGGACCGACATGTTGAAGACCCTTGTTGTTGATTTTGTTGGCTTGTGTGATGGCATTGGTCCTATGATTGCTAAAGTCTCACACTTCCTGCCTCCATCCATCTTTTCGGACAATCCTTCACCTTATGCTTAGTCGACCCGCATAGAAAACACCCATTGTTCATCCTATGATTGGGGCAGTTGGTAGAGATATGGCCCTCCTGCTCGCACTTATAGTATACAAATTTTCCCTTCAGACATTCCCAAGAGTGGTTCTTTCCACAAGTCTTACACGGCACCACCTGCTTCTTCACACCTTCTTGTTTTACCTGGACATTTCCAAAATAACTCCCCTTCCTTTTGCTACTACCACTTCTACTTCCACTATAAATTTCCGCCTTCCCAGCTCCTTCAACCTTACTCTTGTTCTTTATCTCCTTGTTGTAGAGGCTCATGGCCTCACTCCCCTCCTCGACTATGATAGCCTTTTCCATGAGTGCTGCAAATGTAGGAATCTGCAACACCGCCACCTTGTTATAGAGCAAGGGTTTTACTCCCAACTCAAACCTTCTAGCTTTCCTAGCCTCCGTATCAACTTGATGCGAAGCAAACCTAGCTAACTCACTAAATTTTGCAGCGTACTACGCACCAGTTATGTTCTCCTGCTTCAACTCTAAAAATTTCACCTCCAACCTAGCCTGCATACTGGACAAGAAATAATTCTCAAAGAACAGTGTCTTAAACCTATCCCATGTAACTACACCTTCTCCTGCCCTCGCCTGATTTGCTTCCCACCAAAAGTTCGCCTCCCCCTTCATCATGTAGGTGGCAAAAGTGGTCTATTACCCCTCAGCTACTCTAGTTATCACAAACGCTTTTTCAATCTTTTTAACCCAAGTTTGGGCTTCAACAGGGTCAGTTGTACCTTTGAATTCCGGTGGTCCTACAGCCTCGAAATCTTTGAAGTTCGCTAAGCGGTTGTCCGACTGGTTCCCTGCGACTAGTATCCCTTGCTAATAGCTTGTGCTACCATGTTTGCAAAGTGCTGCATCGGCTCTGCTTGTTGTTGTCCCTCAACGTTGTTGACAGATTCTTCTGCCCTTTGGTTTCGAGTTTGACGTCTTGGCGGCATTATCTGGTTAAGTAAAATCATAAATTATTCTTTATATTCTAAATCTTATCATATAAGTTTAATATATTAAACGTGTTTCATTACTCAAACTTAGATTCATATTCATTTAACGAATATTTTTTATAGCATAGCACATACTGCTTTAAACATCAGTTATCCCTTTGTGACCACAAAAGTCAGGATTTACAGCCTTGACAAATACAAAAGTTGGGAACATTACATTACACAAACATACTAATCATATATATTACATTAAACACACCTACACAACAGACCCTATACTACCTATTTGCTACGCCTTTTTGTTAAACAACCCTTCACCTGATGACCTTCTATCCCACAGATAAAACATGCTCCTGGTTTATAGTCGGGACAATACAGAGTGGTATGTCCCTCATAGCCACAAAGGTAACATATTCTTTTCCCTTTCTTCTTATCGGATTTTCCTAAGTCATGGTCTTATATATTTCTTTTTCCATTATTGCTCGGAGCTACACACGATGTGTTGCTTGTGGCTCCCATCTGATCAATTTGGATTTTAAGCTTATCTTATTCTACCATTATTTATATTAACGCCTGACGCAGTTGACTATTTAGCAGCTTTTCTATTTCCCACAACCTTTCCAGAGAAGAAACCTTGTTGCTCAAATTTGTCACTTCCATTGATGCTTGATCAGCAATAACTTTAGTGTCTGAATCACTATCTGTCAGTTCCGCCATCTCTGGATCTGGTACTATGTTTTCCAAAATAACCACCTCATAATAGTTGTTTTCATTGTGAGCCTCTATTTCAGCTATTGGCTTCGATATTATCTCTGGTGTATAATTTTGATCCTTCTTCATGCTATAAACATATAACAAGCCTTTTCCACCAGACATCTACACACATAAATTATCCTGATTAAAATATAGTATATACACAGCAAATAATAGTTTTATATAAGTTATCTTTTATTTTGTTTGACGATGAATTATCCAATCCATCTCTTTTTAAACTCTATATGAGTTATTTATAAAGAAACTGTCGCTAAAGACCACCTATAGCGACAGAACCGTCGCTATAGGTGTTCGTCATGTTCTTCATCAAACCTAGAAAATCAAGTTAGTTACTGAGTGACCAAGTTTTACCAAGATTTATGATCAGATCCTGATGTTTCTGGGCATGTTGTTAGTCAGATATTGTAGTGCTAGTGCAATACTACAAGATCCAACAACAAATATGATCATACAATGCATAACCAAAGAGATCTGAGCCTCTAAAGTGGCTGTCAGAGCTGTTCTTCATTTTTGGGTTACCCAGAAATGAAGAACAGTTCGTGAGGCCTACTTTGGGCTTCCACAACTTGCTTTTCATGTAATGTTTAAGTGATCTAAGGGTTCCAGGTTCTAGACCACATGTAGTACTACATATCTATTACAAAACATTAGTAAAATAACAACAGAATAGCAAGATAATGTTCGGTCAGACCATGTCAGAAGCCACACTTATGAACTTTCCAGGTTACCCAGAAAGCTCATCCGTGAACTTTTTGCTTGGTTTGACCATCCCCCAAATCCAATATGTTTGTGATAAAAGCGATCTAAGAGCATTAACATGTAGTATAACTACCATACTATAACTTTAATACAACAACAAACATAAATCAACAACAGTTAAAATGATCAGAGGCGTTAAAAGTCTTGGTAGATCAAGTTTGCAGGCGCTTCGGGTTACCGGAAAAGCTGAGTCGTAGTGGCTCATCGTCTTTTGACCTCGATTATCTTGCAATCGATTTATGATATAAACTTGATTCAAGTTCTAGCTTAAAGAGCTCATAGCATACTACAAGATTAAACCTCTAAACAACAAAAACACATAACGGTCTGACATCTACAAGGTCTGACATTCATTATCAGACAACAAAAAAATATTTTTCCAGATTTTGAAGAACATCAAGTCCGAGCCTATAGATTTAATGGATCTAACATCTATCAACCCAGATCATCATTATACACTATATATAACATGTTTGACACAAAAAAAAACATCAAACATGGGATCATATATCAAATTTCTTGGTTAGGGTTTATACCTTTTATGAACAAGTTTTGATTCTAGGCCACTGATTTGGTTATGGGTATTAGTGGGGCTGGTTTTGGGGACTAAAATGCATAGAGATTTCGGAGGTTTGAGCTTGAGAAAGTCAAGGATGAGAGTTGTGCAATATTAGGCTACCAAATGATTTTTTTCTCTCTCCAATCTATATATACAAGTGTTAAATGCATGAATTGGCTGATCAAGAGGCTGATTGCTGGGAATTTTTAATCACATGGTCAAATAAGTTGGTCACCTAACCCATATCTTACAAGATCTACAAGTAAGCTTAATAAAAAAAATGTGCATAAGGGCTTTTTGGTCATTTGCTATATAATTTTAATGGCAAAAGTGTAATCTTGACAACCCCTTAGGGTTTAACCCTAAGGTTTAGCACAAAATGAATTTCTAGGTTTTCATTTAGGGTTTAAATTAAAAGTAAAATTAGTTTCTAAAAATATAAAATTAGGGTTTGCTAATTAGATTAGGTTTCTAATTACATTATACAGGAACATTAGGGTTTAAAATTCACTAATTATAATTAACCTTGCTAATTTAGCAATTAAGGTTTACAATTTTTGATAATTAGGGTTACCAAATTATAATTAGGGTTTTTAATTACCAAATTAGGGTTCTAGATATTAGGGTTTTAAATTACTAATTAGGTTCTTCCTAATTAGCAATAAAATCTACCATACATGATATTAATCATATTAACACTATTTCTGACTGAGCATAAACTCCAGTTTAGGTTTCAAATTAGGGTTTCTAATTTCAAAAATTAGGGTTTTAATTTATAATTATGGTTTTCCAGAATAATAAGGCTTTTCCTAAAATACAAATCGTATAACACATAACACAGTGTCTTAACAGATTTTTATAATTTGTTGAGTACAAATAGTTTTTCTACGGTGGCTATATGACTAATAAAAGATTTGAGCATATTACAATTGACATGTTAATTGCATGATTTATGAACTGTGCTCCAAACGGTCATATTACAGAAGTGGTACTAAGCAACGGTAACATATTATGGTTGCCTATAAAAGAACTTAATCAAATGATAAGAAATAGACACTGAAATTGTCGGCATACAAACTGTGAACTTGTTCTTCTTCTTCTTCATATTGTTGATTGCAATTTTATTGAAGAAGCTATTATTGTCTATCTTCAGAGGTGATCTTATGGCAAATATGTTGGTAATATCTTTCTTGCATATCATTATATACTAGGGCCTTGCATTGATAAGTGATAAATTGCTTAGATCATTAGACCTCTATTGTGTATTTTAAATTTATCATACATATCAATATTATCTGAATTATAATCCGGTTTGGATTATTGTATTGTTACAATTAAGTTTGAAGAAAGCATAGGTGCTTGAGTGTGCAAAGTTGCACAAGGAGCAAAAGTGCTCAAGTGGTTGAAACTTGTATTGTAATTGGAATTGTTTAATAAAAGTAAGTCTCCAATACTAGTTGGTATTGGACGTGGATTAGGCTACTATTATAGAGGGTAGTAGTTGAACCATGTAAAAATTCTTGTGTTCATGTGATTGAATTTCGTGTTATCTTATTCTGCTATCTATTCACCAGTCTGCATTCAATTTCTTAAATATTACAAAACTAATTCAGCAAATTATTTTCTCATTATCACAATCTGAAAAAGGATAAATTTCTAAATTTAATATTTTGGAAAGTGTCACATCAATTCATCATCTTGTCGTACCATTTCAATTTATAAAGGATTTTGAATCCAGCTTGTTGCATTGTATATTATAAGGAATTTTTATTTTATCGAAAGTTGGACATAGTTTATTCCTACACTTATTCAACCCCCCTTCTAAGTGTGCTGTCTTGTGTAGTAGTCACTCGAGATTTGAGCTATGGTTCTTATGGGACACTTCTATAAGAAATGTGGGTTGAAATGATGTTGAGACGACGTGAATGTAGTATCAAGGTGCCAAAATGATGATTTCGCCCCTCACCAGGGTTATCTCTGGCTTTGCACAGATGTAGCAGTCGTTGCTCAGGGTTATCTCTGAGATTGGGCTGTTGTGAATGCTGAATGTCCTCGGGGTTATCTTTGAGTTGTGCCTGATCTCCCGAGGTTATCTCTAGGGTTGGAACTAAGTGCCTCGGGGTTGTCTTTGAGGTTAAAACTGACTTCTCTAGGGTTATCTCCGGAACTGGAACCGCATCCCTCAAGTTATCTCCGATGTTAGAACTGAATCTCCTGGGGTTGTCTTTGGGATTGCAACTGAGTATTTCAGGGTTGTCTCCAAGATTGAAAACTGAGTATCCCGGGGTTGTCTTTGGGCTTGTGCTGATTTGACTTCCG
This sequence comes from Panax quinquefolius, assembly GCA_020205615.1. Taxonomy (NCBI): domain Eukaryota; kingdom Viridiplantae; phylum Streptophyta; class Magnoliopsida; order Apiales; family Araliaceae; genus Panax; species Panax quinquefolius. Next base: position 57,620,496 of record CM035158.1, read on the forward strand.
AGGTTATCTATTGAAGACGATTTTGCCCTTCTGCAAGGTTAATAACAGGAATGCAAAATTTTGAGTGTCTACATATGCCCTTCTTTATCATATTCATGCAATGTAATGGCATGGATAGGATAAAGATTGCTAGACACTTGAAAGGTGACATGATAATCATGATGCATATGTAATGCAGCATGATGCGAATGTTATGTTGAGTTCATGATGGGATGGAGATTGCTTCATGAATGAGACCAGAGGAAGTTGACGTAGATTTCTTTGTCTTTGTGCATTAAATAATGGAAAAGAGCCATCATGGCTCGTTGATAGGTTATTCTGGCATTGATGAGGCTGAACGACAACTTTCTGTAGCAATAGGTTTCCCAAGTAGTGATGAATGCAATTTTCTCACGATCCTCTTTAGCAACCATGATTTAATGGTACCCCGCAAAGCAGTCAGCAAATGAGTACATGTCATACTGAGTTCTATTGTGAATAAGTATGTGGATGAATGGTACGAGAAAGCTATCTTTGAGACAAGCTTTGTTTAAATCCCTGTAATCAACATAAACTCACACCTTTCCTCCGGATTTAGGCACGGGGACTATGTTGGATATCCACTTAGGGTATGTTAATAGCATGATGATGTCGGTTTGAAATTGTTTCACAATTTCTTCTTTGACTTTCAAACTCCACTCAGGTTTTAATCGCCTGAGTTTCTGTCTGACTGGCTTAAATCCCTCTTTGATGGGGAGGTGATGAATGACGATGTCAGTTGACAAACTGAACATGTCTTCACGAGACCATGCAAACACATCCTAGAATTGGGTCAATACAGTAACCATGTTATTCCTTTTGCATGGAGTAAGGTTTGTTCCAATCTAGATTTATTTGGGGTTTTTTTAGGTTCTGAGGTTAACAGAGGTGGTTTGATCAAGATTTGGCTTGGGTTTATCTTTGACCCATTCTTTGATCTCCTGAGGTATCTCATAGTCCTCTTGTTCAATCTCTAATAAGTCAGAGTCCAACTTTACATCAAAGTTGCAGTCCTTGTGAAAAATAGGCACCTCATCAACAAGTTTAGGCACATCTAAATTTAGAGTCCTGAAATAAAATGCTTTCACTTAATATATGAAACTGTTTAATCATACAAAGTGTTAGCATGAAATGAAAAAAACAACTACTAATACTGTACAACAAAAGTAAGTAGGTATTGCTATCTACAGGGCAGAAGGAGTTTTTTGTCCTTTTTACTCTTGTCGGCAAATGCAAGGAGTGCTGCTCAAATTTCCAAGGGTCAAGTCCTGGTGGATAGCTGTGATGAAGGGGCTATTATCGTTCTCTTTCTCTTGAATGATGACCATGATGTCTGGACAATCATCATCTGGGATGTCTCTATTTATACCCCCCGTATGGACCAGGACGTGCATGTTTGCTAAATGTCTCTTTATCTCTTGTTTGCGCCTTTGATTCCTTTCTTCCACCTCTGGGTCTTGAATCAAGACTTCCTTTCCATTAACCAGTATCGGCTTAGGAAATAGCATAACTACCACAAGGGTAGGAACTTTTCATAGAGGTTGTACATGATTAGAACCTATAGGTTTAGGCAATCGCCTTGTGGATAAAGAATTCAATTAATGCTTGTGAGAGTTCTTGTGACTGGACCCAAAAGAGTAGCCTAATTCGGCTATCCCTGTCTGGCTGTGGACTTGAATTGGTGATTTGATTCCTTGGTGATCATTTCCTAACCCTTGTCCATGTTAAAAACTTAAGGATATCATCTCTTGACTTCTCGACATTACCTCGGCAGAAACTCTGGGATTCACAGGTGGTGCCCCAATGGGTTGATAGTGAGTGTTGCTCACCTCAAGGGCCTGGAAGCTGACAGGCTCAGTTTCTTCATTGAAACTAATCAATGGTATATCACCTTAAATAGGACATTCTGGCTCAGCACTGACAGTGACCGGACTATTCTTGATGATATACTTAAGATGCTGATGAAGAGTGGATGGGACGACTCCTACGATATGAATCAACGGTCTTCCCAACAGTAAGATATATCCTATAGTGATCGTAAGCACTTGGAAGGATATGTAAAATGTATGTAAACCAATTTCCACTGGTAACTCAATCTCTCCGAAAATATTTCGCCGAGATCCATCAAAAGCTTTGATGATTATATGGCTGCTTTGACTCCTGTTGAGATTGATGTTCATTTTTTCTAATGTTGTATGGTAGATGTTTAGGGATAATCCTCCATCTATTAGCACTCCTCCAGCCACATATCCAGAAGATATAATCTCTATGTGAAATGGTTTGCAATGACCCGTCCCTTTGGGAGGTATGTCACCATCAGTGAAGGATGTCACATTATTGTTAAAGATGTGATCTAACAGATGATGGAATTTTCAAACATCCATTATCTTTGGCAAGTGGGCTTCTTCTAACACTTTTAGTAAGACCAGCCGATGATCTTCTTAAGAGGAAAAAAAGTCTATAATAGAGATCTGTTATGGAGCTTCTTTCAAGCTTTGAATCACCTTGGCTTCATTGTGTCCCATCTTGCGGAGGAATTCTCTAATCTTCTCTCTGGGCACTTTCCCCTTTGATCTGATGATAGGCTTCATCACCCGTTGAGCAAGATACAATGGATTTTCTTTAGAGACTATAGCAGTTATGTTGGATGTAGATCCTTCAACCTCTCCATAATTTCGTGGCACTTTCTGGAGGCTGACAACATGATACTATGGCTTGAAAGACAATGTGATTTGCTTTGGTGTAGCCACTTTTAAAGGGTTTTCAATGCCTTTGAGCTAAATTGGTTGAATTATAAGTGGTGTGGTAGCAAAATCTCCCTCAAAGGATATAACTGCTATGAATCCCTTCAATCCCAGAGGAAATGTGTCTCCACTCTCAGATGATACAGCGTCGTTATTTTCCATTTGCAGGTCACCACTGTTAATCATGTTTTGAATAAGATGGCGGAGTGCCTAACATTCCTTAGTGTTGTAACCGTGAGAGTGGGAGTGGTATTGACATACTCCATTAGCATCAAACTAATTTGAGCGTGGGTTGACTGGAGGTAGCAGTGCTGTGATTTTTCCCTCATTAATTAGCATTTGCATCTCTTCCATTGGTTTGCCTAAATAGGTGAATTCCCTCTTGTTGGTGAAGTACCGACGTGCTTTAGCTTTTGCTCTTTTTGCAATCTTTTCCTCCAATGTCTCACTTTCTTGAGTAAGTGATGGAGTATTTGTAATAAGAGAAAGGAGGCTAGCATGCTCCTGAGTAAAAAATTGACATGTGACTTGGTGTTGATGAATCACCAGTTCTGCCAATTGATTGACTTGTTCACCAAGAGAATTTAACTCCCGTTCCATCATGAACTAGAATTGTGAATAATCCCATATGTCAAAATTATCCTTGCTGGTCTAGGATGAACCACCCACATATTTGAGGTACTTGGAGGTCTCTCCACTGTCTCCGTTAATCATATTAACCTCCTCTTCCTTGTGTTAAGGGAGAGGGTTGTCTTGAACATATGGTTGGTCGGGCTTGGTCACCACGATCTTGCCATTGTCAATTAAATTCTGGATCTTATGCTTAAAGACCCAACAATCCTGAGTGTCATGGCCAGGAGCTCCAGCATGGTAAACACACTTCTTGTTTGCATTGAAACCCTTTCCACTATGGTTGGCTGGTGGAAGAAGATGAGTAATTTTCTTCTAAGCTATCAGAAGTTTGAGAATGTTTTTGAGTGAGTCCCCTAAGGGTGTGTACACTCTTGTTCGTCTGACTTCTCCATTCTTTGGTAATGGGGGGTTTGAAGACTGTGCTTGAAAAGGGAAATAATTTCTCCTCTGAATAGGCAAGTTTTGATTGCCTTTTTGTCCTTACAGTATCAAGGAAACATCCTTTTCTTTCTTCTTATGGACCCTCCGAGGGTTGTTCCCATAACTTCTAGATTGGATGTGCTCAACTACAACTTTTGATGCAACGAGGTCTTGAATCTTCCTTGATTTCAATCCCATTTCATCCATTTCTCTATGTTTGATCATTTCTAAGAATGGCTTGCCTATTCTAGCTAAGACCCTCTCATAAAATGGAGCTTCTTGAATATCTATGAAGGTCATCACCATTTCAAACTCGGTCATAGATGGGATAACCTGAGCAGCCAGACGCCTCCATCTTTGGGTATACTCTCTAAATGACTCATTGACTTGTTTCTTGACCTTGGTAACTTGATACTGGTCTGAATCCATTTGAGTTTGAAAACTGTATTGACTGAGGAAAGCATGGGCTAACTCCTCCCAACTGTGAATTTTGGAGTTATCCAATTTGGTGTACCATGTTTTGGCTTCTTCAGTAAGACTTTTCTGAACTAGCTGCATTCTGAGCTTTTCATTCTCGGCATAAGATCCGAGCTCTACGATGAACACTTTTAAGTGGGTGTAAGGATCTCTCAATCCTTCATATTTCTCAAAATTGGGAGTCTTGAAATTTTCAAGATAATGAACCCCGGGAAAGATTCAAAGGTCTGAATATGAAACACTTCCGTGTGTCCCAATCCCTTTGATGGACTGAATGGTTTCTTCCATTTGTAGAACCTTCTTTTGAATATCATCGGTGTCTTGATCTTCTTTAAGATGGGTGATTTCAGGAGTTCTATCGGTTTTATCAGTCTGAGACTCAGGTGCTGGAACTTCTTTGTCCGGACCGTGGATTCCTCGATGTGCAGAGGGTTCTGAGTGGATGGGTATTTGTGGACCCTGAGTTGACTTGTGTAATTCTTTGAACAGAACAACCAACTCTATAATTTTATTGCTTAATCCTTCGAACTCCTCGCGAGACATGGGAGTAGGATTAGGCTGGACAAATGTAGCCATGTTTGGATGTAGGCTTAATGCCTTCTTGGACTATGAACGGAAAACGGAACCAATCGTTTCCCTACAAAAAGGCTTATGTAGTTTAGTGTTAAGGAAACATGGAAATGTTACATGTTATATAATGTCTCCGTTTTTAGGAGTATTATCCTGCAAAATGGTTGTTAGTTATTTTAATGACATGATATCATGACAGGTTTTGATATAAAAATGGAATGCATACTCACATATTCCTTTATATTTTCCATTACAACGAGATTGACATGGAAATTAAATTACATGTAATTAAAATTAAAAGTAATTAAAATTACAAGTAATTGAAAATGGGAAGGTATGAAAAGACTTCCCTCCACATTTAGTTTATCAGAGGCTGACCTATCTTAGGCTACTCTCGCGGCTTTTTAGCATGAAGGTTCCCAGATCATCACAATTTACTCGTTGGGAAGTTAATCTGATCTTTCAACTGGAGCGAATCTGAGTGGTGCCTTTCCTAAGCCTCGTGGAATTAGTCTCCTAACGAGTCTAGTAATCAGACACCGACGGGATAGCCTCCTGGTGGAGGGACCACACAACATAAATTCACATACATCGCGCCTCACCGTATAGAAATGATGACATGTTCGAAGCACTAATATCACATGCAGATATGGTACGAAACACTAAGTGTAGTAAAAAAAGCATTAGTACACATTCATTCAAATGTAAATGCAACATCCACACATAAGCAGATAAAAGTTTTGAAAAGTTTTTACATATCGGCTTAAGCCCTCTTACTCGATGGTCCCCAGCAGAGTCGCCACCTGTCGACGACGGGATTTTTATTTATCCCATTCTGTTCTTATCTTTTGGTTTTCTCTTGTTAGGTGAGATTTGTTTGAAAAAACAAGTTTGAAAAGGTCCGACATGTATATGTTAACGATTTGACTGTAAGAGTCGCCAGTTGGTATTTTTAAATGGTTGCACAAACTCAACCGAGAAAAGGTTTGCACAAAGACCTAATGATGTGACACTGTTTAACTGGTCTACAAAACCGAAATTCCTTAGGGTTTGGGGGCTTGATTAAGCGGAGGGAAGGTGTTAGGCACCCCCCCTCCCCCCCCCCCCCGACTTCTGTGATAACATGGTTACCGCCACTTTTTAATTTAAACTTTTATCTGAATGTTTGTGTGTGTAGGTCTATATGAAATTGCTTGGAAGTATTGTTATACCGTGTTCACACCTATATAAAAAGTGTTTGACTTTTGTATAACAGTTCAATATTAACGGGATAGGGCAGTGATGTTTTGCAAAACAGGTTTTTCAAACCCTTATGCTCAATAGTAATTGAGGCCTTTGATACTTCCATTATATTAAGTGTTCAGCTGGATTGCTTTTATTATTTTCCAGATGTGAAGCATCTTTGAAAAAATAAGATACATAGCAATGCTGAACTCGTTGTGGGCATGAGAGTCGTCTAAGTAAATTCAGACACCGTTGATAATTTACAAGCTGGCTGCAGCTAAAAATGTCCATCACGGGAACCGAATCTAGATTTAGGAACTAAATCTGTGATCATATGATTCCTAGGTTTATATGATTCCTAGGCTCACATGATAAAGAAATATGTATAAAAGCTAAAACAAGAACTAAATTTGAATAAATCTAAACTATTTCAGCTTCATCGGCTTCAGTTTAGTCACCATGAACCGGCTACAGTGAGAAATAACCAGATTGAGACAAATCTAGTGTGAGATCCCAAATTTTATGAAATAAAAGTATTCAATTTTTCTATTTTGGTAAATAGTTAAATTGATAAAAGTTTAAAGTTAAGGGTAATATGTGAAAAAAAATTCAAAGTAAGCAAGTTGATATAAAATATTCATTGTGTCGGGAAATATTCGATTAGTCGGGGAATATTCTTTTTGTCAGGGAATATCCATACGACGGAACAATCATTAGTGGAACCCGCAACAGAATTATTGTCGGATTGAGAAAACAACAAAAATATTTTTATGAAAATAACGGTGGAAGTTTTACCATTAAAACTGTTGAACTACTCGGTAGTAAAAGTACAGTAATACGTGTGGTTGCATAGTAGCACACGGTATTGATTATTGATGCTTACGTGGGAAGTCACTCAGTTTTGTTTTATTAGTATTATTAATGTAATAAAACAGAAAAGCTTTTTACATAAAACAGAATACTTTTATAAAGTTATTTTTTTTATTAGACAATAATTAGAATATATTATATTTACTATGCATAGTGCTTGCATAGTGTTTTGCATAGTAAAATCTTTTTATATAAAACAAAATACTTTTATAAAGTTATTTGTTTTATTAGACAATAATTAGAATATATTATATTTTATTTAAAAGATTTTGTTTTATTAGAATATTTTATTAAATCAATCTGGATCATCCGTTTAAAACTAAATCAATCTGGATCGTTCATGAATTAGTTACTATTCAGTCCATTCTTCTATAAATAGAAGCTCATTCCTTCATTATTTCTAACGAATTCACTGAAACTATAGAGAGAATTCATCTTCTATAATCTTGAGCGTATTTCTTTAGAGTTTAAGAAAGGCACACAAGTTTTCTACGAGTATATCCTCGCCCTACCAGTCGGAATACTCTTCTTTCAAAGGTAAGGGGTATTATTCTTTCGTATTCATGAAGAGAATTATTTTCTTTCAATACTCGTAAGAGCTGTTATTCCATTCTTTATTATTATGTTGGAATAACTTTGTTTGTCTAAATACCGCATACATGGTGAAATTCTTCTGTTATTCCATTCTTTATTATTCTGTTGGAATATCCTGTCGGTGCATATTACGCCTGACCTGGTTCCATTATTTATTATTCTGTTGGAATAACCTGTCTGTGCAGTCTATCGCATGCTTGGTGATTTCTGTTGTTATTCCATTCTTTATTATTCTGTTGGAATATCATGTATGCGCATTTACGCGTGACTTAGTTCCATTCTTTATTATTCTGTCGGAATATCCTGTCTGTTCGTTACGCATGACTTGGTTCCATTTTTTATTATTCTATTGAGAATAACCTGTCGGTGCGATCTATCGCATGCATGGTGAATTCTTCTGTTATTCTATTCTTTATTATTCTGTTGGAATAACCTGTCTATTTGGATTACCACATGCATGGTGAATGATCCTTCGTATTCATTTCCTTATTAAATTGTGGAAATGGTCTGTCTACGTGGATTACCGCATGGTAGGCGAAAATCCATTTATAGTTTCATAATTTTTTGGACATTCAAAAATTCTAAAAAGTCATAATAAGGCACTGGATTGATGAAAATCATGGGTATATGTAGTATTAGTAAGTGTTATGATGAGTTATGTTGGTTATTATATGAAAACATGAAAGTTTCTTAGAAGTCACAAAGGGTTGAAAATCAGATTTTGGTTAAAATGGAACATAAAATTCATTTGACCATATCTCCTATTATATTTAGAATTTTTGAGTGTGGTCTAGTTCTAGAGTTAGATCTATGAGTTTTCTAACTTATCCAAGTGGAATCACTGGAAAAGGTGTTGTAGATTTTTGTGTGGACTGATTTTAGCAAAGGAGTCAAAAACTGCAAATTTCCAAAAAGCTACTGCCCAGAAATTTAAAAGGGTAGAAGCGGTATCAAATAAGGTATAGACTTTGCTAGAGTTTATGATAAGCTTACCCGTGATGACCTCGTTCGAGTTTCTTTCTTTTTGGAAGGTCACGACAAATGCTCTCCCTTGAACTACCGGCTTTAACTTTTTAGGGACGGCATTTGGTGCCTCCATCCTAGCTGGACTTGTCTTCGGTACACGACAAAATTGGGCTAGGTGACCTTCTCTTCCACAATTATAACGAGCTTTGATTTGCATCACGCGCTAGATTTGGACCTGATGTGTCCTCCCCTCGCATTTGAAGCATATGATAGGTGGTCGTTCTCCTTCCTTAACAACTTGGTCTTTGGTCTTCGACGTCTTTCCATCATTGTTGAATCTCATCTTCTTGAAATGTCCACTCTTATTGTCTTGGCCATGATTACCACCGAAGTGGTTACCATTTCTAGCATATTGATTCCCTCCACGTTTGTTATCACCGCTTCGATGACTGCTACCACTGGTATTATCATTTTGCCGACTGCTCTCTCTTGGTTGGGTTGACTCATTATCATGTTCTAAAAACTGAGCCCCATTCACAACATTTGAATTCAAACAAAGTTTGTGAGAGATAAGGTATTGACGTATCTCGGGTTTCAAACCTCTTAGAAACATCCGCATCATTCTCTCCTCATTATCAACTAAGTGGGATGCAAACCGGGATAACTCAGCAAACTTGGCTTCGTACTGTGACACGGTCATGTTGTTTTGCTCCAGTTTAATGAACTCTACCTCTTTCATGTGACGAATACTTTTGGGAAAGTACTTGTCGTTGAACAGTTCTTGGAACTTCTCCCAAGACATCTTCAGTACGGCAGGTTGAGTAAGCTTTACAGATTCCCACCAGTAATCTGCTTCTGCCCACAACATGAAGGTGGCAAAGAGAACCTTTTGCTCCTCGGAGCATCCCAAGACATCAAATATCTTATTGATCTACTTTATCCACGTCTCCGCCTTAAGTGGTTTTGGCTCTCCAAAAAACTCTGGTGGTCCCAGCTCCTTGAACTATTTAGCAGTGACCGTCTGAGAGTTGCCAGTGTTTCCACCCGCATTTCGGACAGGAGTCTCTCTTGCCTGATGTTGCGTAAATTGCAGAAAGCCTCTGAACATTCCATCATTCATCATTTGGTCAATGTTGTTGTTTTCATGAGGATTGTTGCCTTCCTGATGCACATTATCCTGATTGTTGATCTGTGGAGATTTAACGGTCTCCTGTGCTCCATTGCTATTCTCAACATTTTCAGATATCATTTTCAAATACTGCCACAAAACAAGGGTTAATTGACATATCACATATTATCCCTATACTCTGACCGACCAATTAAATACCAAATAAACTTAAGTAGGTCATACTAGCGAAGGAATTCCCCATCTCTCCCCCTCCTAGTTCTTGTCTCACATCTCAGCTAGGGATCATATCCCTAAACTTTGATACCAACTGTGACGCCCCCAAAATAGGTATACATTACCCATTTTGAGTCGCCAAATACATGGCAAAATTCAAATACAACTGTCGTGTAAAATACGACTAAACATAAAAAACTGAGAGTTTTAATACGAATATTATCTTCTAGACAGTATTCAACTCAAAAGGAGTCCTCAATACATTTATTATCACACTATCTCATAGAATAGTGAGGACTACTAATGCTATCATCTGGACCATCACTCCGTTCCCCGATTAGTCTCGACTACGTTCTCATTTCCTGAAGAGAACAATGAAAGCAAAAGGCTGAGCTCAACTAGCCCAATAAGAAATATTATGACTAAGATAATGCAGAATAATTTATCGTAGCCTTCAACAATGTTAAACTGATAAAATATAACAAACATCAAGGTTAACTGCAGCGGAACAAGCAATCCATTAGAAGAGTCAAGTAGAGAATAAAATATACTATCTTCTATGATTTAAAAGGTTTTTCATCACTTTTATCGCTGAGACTCAGCTTAATAAATAATCCACATCATCGAATCACCCCTGCACTACGGCCAAGGATATTCGTTAATATCACGACCACAAATTATCCATACACTACGGGCCAAGGATATTCGCGTATTCATCAATGGTCATGATCATGCCAACAACTTTCCATCAATGCACTACGGGCCAATGAGGACTTTTACCACATCATTTGTAACATTACGGTGGTGATTATAAGAATAATCCACGATATATAATAATACCAAGTCCATCTATGCACTATAGGCCACGAGATGACTTTCAACAGAATATAAACATGAGGATGATGACAATGATATAAGAATTCAATAAAACAAGTTCAAGGATAAATTTTTAAAGATTTATAATTTAATTTATCCAGAAATCAATAACGTCCAAATTGTCAACATGATACTGCTTTGTGGAGTAAAATTAAAGAATAATATTGTACCAAAAATAATTTGGACCGAAAATAAATCAATTTTTATCATGAATAGTACCCCGGGTGAATAGTACTCGAGTGAATAGTACCCCATGAATAGTACTTTGGGAATAGTAATCTCGTGAATAGTACCTCGGCATGAAAAAGTTAAAACTTATCAAGAATGCTTTGAATATTATTTACATGAAAAGATACTAGAATTTACTAATTTCATGGAGTATAGAAGCCAAAAATTTTAACAAAACGAGTATAGAATTCAAAATCTGAAACGAAATAATATTACTTACATACTACAGAGTATAGAAGAAAATATTATTTCAAACGAATATTGAACAAAAATAACATCCCTTACCTTGAAAAGAAGAGTATTCCAACTGGTATAGCGGGGATATTCTTGAAGAAAACTTTCACTATTTTCCACGCTCAAAGCTTTCTAAAACTCGAAAGAAATACGCTCAAGATTATAGAAGAAGAATTCTCTGATTCTGGTGTGATTTTCAATTCTAACTTAAGCGCCTATTTATAGGAAAATGCTAGAACGCCATAGGAGACTAAATAATAAAATAATATTATTTTTTTTTCTACGCACATTTTCTTGACCAAAAACTCAGCCACCACTAGTGGGCCCCACCAATTTCAGCAACTTTCCACACCAACCAAAAAGTGGGTCCACCATGTTTTTAATAAAAATATTTATTTTTTGAAACTTTAATAATTCATAGTAAATAGCCCTTTTATCAGAAAAATACTAATTTTATGTCCATTCCATACGAAATCGAATTCTCTACAACTTTACAGAAGAAAATTTTTCCAAATTCCAAACAGAAAATATCTGAATTCCACAAAATGGAAATTTTCAACACCTCTTAAAATTCATAACAAATCATACGTTAATTTTTAACGGTTCAAAATTTATGGACATGTACTCAACTTATATATGTATAACATATCCAAAAATCACAACGATCCAACAGTTGGATTAAAATTATAACTCACACAATAGAGCTTTATGAACACCGATTTGATTTTTTAATACCTCCAATCCGACAAAATACTGATAAAATACATCAACATTAATTCCTTCATTTATAACCACATAAAATAAATAAATCCATCATTTATATCTCCATCGAATAAATATTTCCTTATCAATAATTAATTATTCACAAATAATATCACAGAATCACAATAATGACAACCAGACAGTTTCCAGGAAAGAGGGGGCTTTCCGATAAGGATTTCTCCTTACTGGTACGCAATTAGGTGACCAAACCTCTCCTTGACAGAACTTTCTAGATATTTCCAATAATGTTATCTAATAATATTATTCAAATAATATGAATTATTAATCTGATAAAGAGAAATATTGTGCCGTGATAATTATTGAAACAACAATAATATAAAATATCAACGCAGCAATTATTGAATCAATAAAATAAAATATTGAACAATAATTACTGTAACAATTATTTAGTAGTGCCTTCTTACATAAGAATCAATAATTCAAAAATACTATACAATACCGTGTGCTACTGTGCAACCCCACGTATTACTATATTTTAACCACCAGGTATTCTAACAGTTAACGGTAAAACTTTCGTCGTTATTTTTATAAAAAGATATTTTTGTCGTTTTCTCAATCCGATAATAATTCCGTTGTGGAGTCCAACAATGATTGTGCCATCGTACGAATATTACCTGACCAGTCGAATATAATATAACAACTTGCGTACTTTGCAAAATTTATAAATATTATCCACAATTATAACATTATATTAAATTCACTCCATAATATTCAAAAATGATATTTATAGAAAATTCATCTTTATTCATAAAAGTTGGGGTCTTATATACTGTGTAGCAAAGCTATTGTTGTAGCTTTACATGCGACTACAAGTATTTTACACTGATTACCATAAGGAAATAATGGCGATTCTAAGGCAGAGAGCCTTAACAGATCTCTGAAAGAACGCTTACTACGCCATAGCCAAGGCTTGGGATAGCACAGCTACGCCATGTTCTGAGCCAAGGTAGTGAAGTTTGTTTGTTGGTTGTTATACAAGGATCTAATTTGGCTTGGCATGCATGATAATGATGTCGAATCCTAACCTAAGACATCATAGCAGGTTGAAGTATAATATAATACCAAAATATAGAGATTTTAGTTGTCACTTGAATAAGTTATGTAATGAACCGAACAACATTTTTAGCATACTCAGTCTTTGTTTGAAAACCACACTAATATAGCTTGGTAAAACATTAACCATACATCAATAGATTCGACAAAATCCAAACATCTTAAGTCTAGCCGAAAAAATTGGCTTTGACATCATCATATACCAATTCATGCGCAAAAATACATGAACCGCAAATCTTGTCTAGATTGAACATAGACAAGGGTTAGAATACTTGCCTTCAGCGTCTGCTACTGTACAATTACTTTCTGTTTGAGTCTTTAAAGTCTCTATAATACATGATCACATAACATACCAAATTAGGTCATATATAATCAAGTATGTGTACGACTATATCTTACCCTTCTTCTCAATCTAATCATGACTTAGATTTGTTAATACTGGTTTCGGCTTGCCGTTATAGTTTACATTCACATTTGAGTATGTTATCATCAACCTTTAGTTATGATATATAAGGTTTATGACATTTCAAACAATGTTACATTAAACCAATTAACTTTATACTTCATCATTAAACATTTGCCTTTCTTTTTATCTTGGAAATCATTCTCGACTATGCAAACCCTAGGGTTGGCGCTACGGCGCCACCCTTTCTTCTCTATGCCACGTTGCGGCATGAGTTAGCAGTGGTCAGGGTCCGGGCTCGGTGCTGCAGCCTGAGTCCTAGTTCATTATGTCGTCATTGCATGACGAGAAAGAAACATCAAGAGTTATGGCATTGTATCCGGTCTTCTACAGTATCACCACTATTTGATTGGTCGGCGGTAGTGGCCAAATTTTGCACCTGAATAGAAATGACAGTTTTTCTACTTTGCAAACCTCCCAGACTCCTAATTTGATCATTTTAAGTCTGAATTGGCTCGTTCAAAAGCCATTAGCTCACTAATCTCATATTGTAATGATCTGAAATTCTAAAGTGTAATTTAAATATTTATTGAGCTATATAAATATTATTTGAGGTGTTTATGGTTAAATAAATATTTTATTAATGTGATGGTTGATGCATTTAAATGTATTAGAGAATTTTTTAAATTAAATTAATTTATAATTTAGAGGTTTGTATTGTTACGTGAGGTGTTATGTTGTTGTGTTGATGTAATAATTTAGATGATATGTTAAATTATTAAATAAAGTTATAATAAAATTATAATTTGGTGATATTTGCTAAATGGCTATATTTAATTAAAATATAGTATGTGATTAATTTAATGGGTTAATGTTGGATATGAAAATAATATGTGATTATAGTTTATAAATTAAAGTGTTTATTAAAATAAATTAAAAAGGATTTAGATTAGTTTTTTCCAATCAAGGCTTAAGTGTTTTAATTCTTTAAGATTTAAATGGGTTGCCAAACAAGCCTTAGGGCTTTTGATATTTCTTGTTTTGAAATTAAATAAAATAAATAAAATAATTCAATAATAAATATAATATATTTATATTATATACGTTAGTAACTGAATTGACATTTAGTAGTATTATTAAGGCCATATCAGTTTCTTTTATTTATGTTTATTATTCAGTTGTTTATACGCATTCTTGTTTGCAAAGTTGAGAGTACTGAGTTTTGTGAGAGTTGAGAGAATTTGAGAAAGAAGGATTTCAGAGCATTTTGCAGTGTTATCAAAAAGGATTACAAGCAATTTGAAGGTATTTTTATACAATCTTAATATATATATATATATATATGTCTGCATATGTGAACTACAGCAAAGTTTTCTATGCTCTGTGAATTTTAGTTTTTCCAAATTGTTGTTATATAACTGAGTTATGATGGTTATACATACTTATAATGATAGAGTTTATGTTTAAACCAAAATTTGCATGTTAATTTCGGATAATCACTAGACATTTTTGACTGTATATGTATTTTTCCATATGTTCATGAATAGTATCAATTTTTGTAAATTGAAGTTTGTATATGGTAGTTCATTGAGATACGAATGTAACGTAGTTTGAATGGAGTAATTTGGTCAAGTAATGCATTCACAATGATGATTTCTAGAATGAATATCAAAAATGGAGTTTTAGTATAAAAATATGAATTTTGAGAAATTAAAATAGTTTTAGTTGGTGTTAAATTGTTCTAATTGGTTGTAAATGTGAGCAATCATGTTTATGATAGTTGTATACTTATCTTACGTGTTATTATCAAAGTTTGATGGGTGAAAATTGTGTTTGTTGGGCTAAAGTCGGCTACTGTTCATTAGCCTCTTTGCATCTGTCTGAAACTGCCATGGCAATTTGTCTTTGGGTGCCAAAAAAACGGCAGCCTTTGCTTGGTACGGTCCCAAGCCTTTGTATGGCGTGGCTGCGCCCATACTACTGGTTTGAGATTCTCGGTTTCGCTATTCTTTGCAGATTTTGAGATAGCAACATGGCATAGTCTGAAAGTGTGTTAGCATGTTAAATGAGTAATGTTAAGGATAACATAACATAGTGAATTGGGGTTAGTAAGTTCAAAGTGAAAAAATGTTTAGTAAATCGTGAACATGTTATATTGCAAGTTAGTTAGACAATGAATGTTAGTTAAGTGTTACGAAGTTAAACACTTAGAGTTTCTGAAATGTGAATGGTAACGAACATGATATGATATGTTAGCATGTCTAATAGGTATTGTGGTTCTAAAATTATGTGTAGGTGATCGTGAGTTTAACTTTATAGCTTACGCTCAAGGCAAGTTTTCTATCTCTATATTTACATTGAGCAAGTTTCTAAACTTCTCTTTTTTTACATTGAGCAAGCCTTTTATCCTTACATTTATGTTGAGCTAGTTCTTACTTTAAAGTTTCGTTAAACGAACTATTGTATTCCTAATCATGATTTGAACAATCTAGCTATGACATTATTTTATTCAAACAATTTTGAAATCCAATACTTATTGATGCATTCTAACTTGTTTATTCTTAGACAAGTTTCATTATTGTTATTCGGATATTATGAATGCAGTTTTCTTGAATTCTAATTTCAAATGTTGAATCATTATAGTTCATTTACTTGACACAAGTTATTCTCATGATAAGTGAGCTTTATTTTCAGCTTGCTATTACTTAATGTTTATTCAATAATTCATAGTCCTAGCTTAATTTTATTCAAGCAAGGTTTATTATTGTCATTCAATACTTCTGCTTTGTAGATTGTTTCGAAGCATGAGATTAAGTATAGACAGTTCTCTTACACTTATTCATTGTTTCATATTATTATTGATCAACTGTTGTATTATCAAACACTATTGATTCAACTAGTCCTCTAGTTGATGTTCGTTAAACTCCAAATTACCCTTGAAAGCTTATCCAAACCAAACTTTCTTTGGTGCGGACTTGTTCTCTAAATACTGAGATGAACAACCCTATTATTAGGGGATAACTTACGCGTAGCATTAAAATGTTTGTGCACAATACATTGTACGAAGGGTTGATCCCCCTAAGTACGAGGAGTCCTTATAGTCTTATGACTGTTAAAGTTGGAGTTGAAAGATTACTTGCAACTGTGGACATAGTTCATGGTCTTATGACCCTCAGTGATGTATATTCCATATTTTGGATTCCAATTTCTGATTATCATTGTTAGAGTACTATTCAGTCTTGATGAGCCTATTATTGGCAGTTATTATTGTTATACTCCTGTTGATTCTCTATCATATCCAGTGAGAAATTGTTTTGCTCACTCTTGCATACTTATAAACTCATTGCAGCTAAAGAGGAGAAGGTAGATGAACCTTCGACTAGCAAAGGAAAGGGAAAAATGTACAAGTGATGAAGACTTGTAATTTTGATTTTGATTATGATGTTAGACTTTTATTATGATAATCTTAGACTTTATCTTAATGATGTTATGTAATAATTTAATTCTGCTTTTGAATAATGTTTAAAGGTTAGATAACCTGGGATGTGTTTTATGATTCAAATATTATTTTATTTGGGTAGATAGTATGAATGTTTGAATAGTGAGCACCATGTCTTGTGGGAATGAAGTACCGAGATTTGTGGGTGTCACACATACTCTACATGTTTATGCAAGAAATTTATATTTTCGACTTCGTTTACTCAAAATTTACCTATTGGTTTATTTTTAACGAAAACGATAAATGTTCGTGAACGTTCAATGCTCGTTTCTTCGTTCTAAGTCAGAATTCAGTCATTTTCGAATCCGTAACTCTATAATGCCAAATAAGACTTGTTCCCATCGAAAACCAATGTTTTTGAGCTCAATATCAAAATTCAACCACTAATTTGAGAATTTCACGAATTCGACGATTATCGTCCAATTATGAAAATTCTGAAATAGCTTCATTAATTATGATTTGATTATCATTTCAAATGGATTCTATCCATCATATTGACATCTTAACCTACATATTACATCAACTTATTTTCATGATAATTTATGGCTTATTCTTCATGAGCTTATAGCTTATTAAGGTATAAACTAAATATAACTTTGCTTCACATGGCTTATGATAGTTTAAGTCTTCTAACCATCATTCTTACATACTTATATCATACCAAATTCATTCATGTAAACATGCTATATGTATTACAAGTTCTTCCTTAGTTCATAGCTTATTCATGAACAAAGTGCTTATTCTCGGCTCATTAATACTTAAGTCATTAGCTTATCCCTTCTTATAATTTCTTAGCATACAAGGCCATCACTTCACTATCAAGCTATTATTGAAGAGATGGAAGAATATAGGACAAAAGTCTTACCCTTGATGAACTAGTTCTTCTTCTTCTTGAAACAAAAATGGAAGTTTAGCTTATAAGTGCTTATTCTCTCTAACACTTAAGTTGCTTTGTAAAGGGAAGTTGTTGGATTAAATTTGAACAAGCAAATAATGAATCCAAGCTTCTTATTTATAGAATTGCTAAAGTTAGGGTAATTTGGTCTTTAGGTCATCCCACCTCCTTAAGCTAACCTCCTTACTATTCATTACCTACTTACCAAGTTTACTTTCTCATTACTCTAATTACTTGGTCATTACATAAGTTTCTTGGCTATCACAACACTTATCTAATACTTGGGCACCAAGATCACCTATGGGTTGCCCCATGGTTCAAACTTACCCATTGGATCATTACATAGGCTTAAGTTTAATTAACTTAGCTTATTCATTTAGGCTTGTATTAATTTGCTTTGGTCTTTACATTAACCAACACTTGGGCTGTAACATTATTAAATCTTGGGCTTTCATATTAATTCAATTGAACTTTTCCATTAACTTCTATTGGGCTTACACTTCCTACATAATCCAACAAATTCATTTCCTTTGGCTTAAAGCCTTATAACATATTGCTTATGTATTATTCTCGTATTCTAACTTGTATACTCATTCGTAATATACGATATTCCATCCTTAATACATACTCTTATAATACATCGTATCATATTTGTATTCATTATCTCGTACAATATATATGTATCATGCGATCATTACATTCACTTCCTTAATGCTTTATTTTCCTAACATTCTTGAATTACGTCCGCATGTGAAAATTTTCATTTTCCATACTTGAATTATTATTACATAATCCAACTCACTTTGATATTCTATTGTTACGTATTTCTCGAAAGTTCAAAAATAATTCCTGAGCAGAAATCGATGAATAGTGGTTTTTCCAGAAAATTTCACGGAAAATTTTTATTTTCGTCTTGAAAATTCAAACACTTTAATTCCTTCACGTAGTCAAAATACTTCGACATTCAGATGTTTCTAGGTTATAGAACAACAACCATCTTGCTTACTCAATATAACAACATATAATATAATTTTATTCATTATTAATTCAAATAAAATTATTTTACAGATTGTTCGATTTTTCGGGTCGTTACACTCTCTCCCCTTATAAGGATTCTGTCCCCAGAATCTCGTAAAATCAAAAAAACATTACACAAACAAGTGAGTATAATTCTTTTTTATCTTTTCTTCAAGTTCCCACGTTGCTTCTTCTGCAATGTGGTTCTTCCATAACACCTTTACCGAATGTATAACTTTTTTCCGCAGAACTTTCTCTTTTCTATCGACAATTTGAATAAAAAACTGTTCATATGTTAAGTCTTTCTCGATATGAATAGGCTCATATTCTATCACGTGTTTATAATCCGGCTTATAAAGACGTAATACAGATACATGAAACACGTTATGTATTCATTCTAGATCTGGAGGTAATGCTATCATATAAGCTACCTCACCTACCCGTTTTAACACTTCAAAAGGTCTTATAAACCTTGGACTTAACTTTCCCTTCTTTCCAAATCGTATCTTTCCTTTTCAGGGAGATACCTTTAGAAATACGTAAGAGCCTACTTCAAACTCTCTATTTTCTCGATGCGAATCTGTAAATTTCTTTTGTCTATCTTGAGCTGCTACTAAACGCATGCGTATTAGCTTGACAATATCCGTTGTTTGCTGCACCATTTCAGGTCTTAGCATTCGGCGTTCTCCTACCTCATCCCAATATAATGGTGTTCTGCATTTCCTTCCGTACAAAGCTTCATAAGGCGGCATACCTATGCTTGCATGATAACAATTGTTATATGCAAACTATACTAATGGTAGATTATCATCCCAACTACCCTTAAAATCCATGACGCAAGATCTCAACATATCTTCTAACGTCTGAATTGTTCTCTCGCTCTGTCCATCAGTTTGTGGATGATACGCCATACTCAGCTTCAACTGCATTCCCAACTGCTCTTGTAGACTCCTCCAAAAGTTCGATGTGAATCGTGAATCTCGATCTGACACAATCGAAACTGGTACTCCATGTCTGGAAATTATTTCCTTAACATAAAGTTTAGCTAACTGCTCTAAGTTATACTTGACCCTAATTGGCAAAAAGTGAGCCAACTTTGTCAACCGGTTCACTATCACCCAAATCGCATCATACCCTTTCGTTGTAGTCAGAATTCCCACCACAAAATCCATCGTGATATTCTCCCACTTCCACTCCGGAATTTCCAATGACTGTAACAAGCCACTTGGTCGTTGATGTTCAGCCTTAACTTTCTGACAAGTCAAGCTCCTACTCACATTCTCGGCTATTTATCTTTTCATGTTCGGCCACCAAAAATTCTGTCGAAGGTCTTGATACATCTTAGTACTACCAGGATGAATTGAGAACCTCGAACTATGAGCCTCTTATAATACTTGCTCCTTTAATTCTGTCTCACTCGGAACCCAAATTCTTCTTTCAAATCTCAATAACCCCTCGTTATCAAGACTGTACTTAATATCTTTTTCATTGGTTAGCTGTTCCTTTACCCGGTCACACTCAACAGCTTTGAGCTGTACCTCCTTGACTCTCTCTATAATGGTAGATTGAATATTTATTTCAAACAGTATCTGCCCTGATTCACTTGGCAATTTCAATTCTATTTCCATCCTAGCCATCTCTGTTATTAACTCAATTTGAGCCGTTAACATAGATAACTTCTCCCGACCCTTCCTACTTAAGGCATCAGCAACTACATTGGCTTTTCCAGGGTGATACAGGATTTCACACTCATAATCTTTTATCAACTCCAGCCATCTCCTCTGTCTCATATTCAACTCCTTCTGTGTGAAAATATATTTTAGACTCTTATGATCCGTGTATATCTCATATTTTCTCTGTAAAGATAATGTCTCCATATCTTTAAAGCAAAAACTACTGCGGCTAGTTCCAGATCATTAGTAGGGTAAACTTTCCTATAATCCTTCAACTGCATTGATGCATACGCCATGACCTTGCCATACTGCATGAGCACACAACCAAGTCCTCTATGCGAAGCATCGCTATACACTACGAAATTTCCTGTGTCATTGGGTAATGACAAAATAGTTTCTTCACTCAATCTCTTCTTTATTTCATGAAAACTGTCTTCGCATTTATCAGTCCACATGTATTTCACCATCTTCCTTGTCAAGTTAGTCAATGGAGTAGCTATCTTTGAAAAATCCTGGATAAATCTCCGATAGTATCCCGCTAACCCTAAGAAACTCCACACCTCAGTCAGCATTTTTGGTTGTTTCCAATTCATCACGGCTTCCACCTTCGCTGGATCTACCGAAATCCCCTCATGGTCAATAACATGACCTAAAAACTTTACCTTTTCCAACCAAAATTCACACTTAGTGAACTTCGCATACAACTTCTCCTTCCTCAGTGTCTCCAACACTATTCTTAGGTGTTCAACATGATCTTCTTGCGTCTTAGAATAGACTAGAATATCATCGATAAACACTACGATGAACTTGTCCAAATATTGTTTGAACACTCTGTTCATCATATCCATAAATGCAACTAGTGCATTAGTCAATCCAAATGACGTCACCAGAAACTCGTAATGACCATGACGAGTCTTGGATACTATATTGGATACATCCTCCTTCCTAACCTTCAACTGATGATACCCCGTTCTTAAATCTATTTTAGAAAAATACTTAGCCCCTTTCAACTGATCAAAGAGATCATCGATCCTGGGCAATGGGTATTTATTCTTTATCATTAACTTATTCAACTTTTTGTAGTCGATACAAAGTCTTAACGATCCGTCCTTCTTCTTGACAAACAGTACCGGTGCTCCCCACGGCAAAACACTCGGTTGAATGTACTTCCTGTCCAAAAGTTCTTGTAACTGTACCATTAACTCCTTCATCTCCACTGGCGCCATACGATACGATGCCTTGGAAACTGGTGTCGCTCCTGGCAAAATGTCTATTACAAACTCGATCTCCCTATCTGGTGAAAGACCCGGTAATTCACTCGAAAATACATCCGCGAATTCTTTAACTATAGGTATTTGTTCCATGGTTGCTAACACTCTCTGGGTATCAACAACATGACACAAATAACCTATACATCCCTTTCTCAATAATTTCCTAGTGTTAGGTTTATGAAAATCAAAGTAGCAATCAAATTGAAAAATTAGCGGAAGCGAAATAAAATCAGATTTTAAAATTTTTCACAAACCAATTACCCGGATAATCCTTTATGCATATTATTAATTAAACTAAGAATAAGAAATTATGAAATCATACACTTGTAGAAACGAGGCTCCTCGGTATGAGTTCACCTTCTCTTCTCATGATCTCCTTGAATCTCGGGTAGATTCCTTCCTTTGATCAATGTAAGCCACCCAGTGTATGGCCTCAGAGGTGATCCACCAAAGAAGAAGAATTTTCAAGAATAAGGGTATTGGCTCAAACCCTAGTTTTTCCTATCTGAATAGAAAAAGGAGGCGACTCTCCAAACTCTAGGAATTACGTATATTTAGATATCGATATAAGACTCCTCTTATAAAGATATCATGTAACCTATTTTAATTAAAATAAGGTATTATTTATTTAATTAAACTCTTTTAATTAAATGGGCTCCCCTAATCTATTAGGGGTAATTAATTAAACTCCTTTAACTAATTTTCTTTCCTAATCCAATTAGGAATAAATGAGAGTACTTATATTAAATTAATTCCTAAACCTTTTAGAAATTAAAATAATAATAATTGTAATAATATTAATAAGACTCCTCTTATTAATTTATATTTAATATTTCTAAAATATTAAATAATAAATATTAAGCTATTTAATTTATTCTATCACCATAGATTAAATTAAATATACTTAATATATTATTACAATTATGCCATTAACTTCTTAAATAATTATTCTTCCTTTTATGGTGTGACCCTTTAGGTTCTCCATATTAAACCAGGTTGTGAATAAATCAATTAGAACAATTCTAATCTCATTTAAATAAATAAATTAAACAAATAATTTATTTAAATAAATAATATTTATTCTACAATGGGATAAGCCTCCCTAGCGATCAATGACTTTCCGGATAATATAGATTTCAACATTAATCATAAAAGAACCTTTGAGTAAATAGTTCTGCATAATTCAATCCTTCCACCATACAATGTCCCAATTAAATATAAGACATGGAATTCTTGTCAAGTCTTATTTTATTTAATTATATGTATTTCGATTCCTAAATGCATAACTCTAACTAATGCAAATTAGAAACTACTTTCTAATTTCATTCCACCGCCAAGGATTCACGGGTTGTCATTTATCGAATCACATAGGACATTTCTCCTTTTACTAGAAGTGGTAGATTCTTTATTGATCATTCATTATCTTCATATATAACTTATTACACCCAAGCATACCCTTTGATATACTCTAAGAGTCTTAAGGAATAAGTCAAAGTGTACTTCATTATATATAAGATACTATGATGATCTCAAGTCTAAGGATCATTTGTACTTACTATCACTCTGAGAATTCCTATTGACGGTAAGTAAAACTCCATTAGGTATTCCTTAGCGAGTAAATGTTCAAATGAACTTATTCTCTAATAAGCACCTACATACTTGCTTTAGTGTCTCTACACAAATGATCATGAGATCAATCATCCTCATCCAATGAGCAAGACACGCGTATGTACCCAATCTATCCGATTCACTAATCACCAATTTAGTAATCCAACGATTGGGAACTATTTTAGTTTTAAGCTTTCAAAGAATTTAGATCTCATTAGAATGATCATCATCATTATTCTAAAAGCATTGCTTAAAACTATGGGTTTATCACATATTATTAAAACAGCACCATGTAGATAATAAATGCCTTTAATAAATAATTCTTTTATTAATAAATAAATAAGATTGATTACACAGTATATGCTTTATCATCATACATGATTGGCTTGTATGCATAATACTTTCACCTAGTTTGTGTCATGGTTAAACAAGACAAATGTCTTGGCGATTTATTCCCGTAAAATACTACCTGAGGTTGTCTTAACGTTCTAATATTCACACATTTCTTTTGACAATCTATAATTGCTCCATGGTTAATCAACCAATCCATTCTGAGAATTACATCAAATTCTCTTAACTTTATCGGTTTCAAATCTACCAATAATTTACAACCCCGTATGTCTACACAACAAATCCTATGAATACCTTCAACAGGAATTATTTCTCCGTTTTCTACCTTAATATTTAAAGGTATAGGTAACTTTTTGGGAAATAATCCTAATCGTCTAGCAAAATCTGTGACGCCCCCAAACTCCCTACACTTCCTATAGCAGATTTGGTGCTCAAGTAAATATTCTATAAGAAAATAATTTCTATCAACCCAAGATTCATAGTATTCATCAGATATTAATCCTCGTCAGAATCATTATCATGATGACCACTATCACTTAGATGTATAGATTTATAATCTTACAGATATCTCTTTCATATCAATAATTCCTATTCATCTCACATTCACAGTACCAATGACAAGGTTGTTCCTGGAACCAAGGGGCACAACCTCAGTTCGTAAAGAACTCACTTGGCATCAAATACCCTCATTTAGATAAACAGTTCATATTAATTATGTACTTGATTTCTAGCTCTTATCCCAAAATATAAAAACTAAATAGTTTATATACCTAAAAACTTAATACACAAACCCAGTTCATAATTATTACATTTGAGTCTTACAGAAATAAAAATAACTTAAACTATTACAGTCTTCTTCTACCCACAAGAATGCACACTTGAACTTCC
Source organism: Panax quinquefolius (assembly GCA_020205615.1). Taxonomy (NCBI): domain Eukaryota; kingdom Viridiplantae; phylum Streptophyta; class Magnoliopsida; order Apiales; family Araliaceae; genus Panax; species Panax quinquefolius. Next base: position 57,645,133 of record CM035158.1, read on the forward strand.
CCGAATATCAGTCACAGCTGCAAAGGAAAATAAATATTTGCAAGGGATGATCTTTAAAAGGCTCAGCATGTTTTAGCAATGTGTAACATATACTCACACTATAACTGAATAGATGAACATATAGTTCAGAAGTTTTTCCAAATATTTATATATATTGAGGTTTATATGTCAAACCCCGCACATTACGAGTTACTGTCAGTCATATAGACTTAGCAATCCGGGTTGATTAGCTCAACCACACATCCTAGGAGTATGCATATCATCCTGTTAATTAACCCTCGGTCATTGCTATAAATGCCGGTCATAAAACCCCGGTCAGTATATGACTGCCGGTCATAATAGTGTCAGTATATATATTTCCACCAAATAATATTTTTTTCCACAGTTTATGCTTTGATATTAAATCAAATACATTTAACGCAAATAGCAGTTCATATGATTTGGTTATCCTTGAACAATAAGCCATAACCCTTTTAAACAAGGGACTTTTTAAATAAGTTCATATCACATTAGTATAACAAGTACATTTAATATAAAATTAAATGTATATGAAAAACTTGCCTGTTTGGAGAATCGTTATCCTAGGTTATTCAAGCCGTCTATGCAACCTAAATAAGATTTATATCAATTATTAGAAATAATCTTAATCGATAATTAGTCAAACTATTAGTGTATGGGCTGTATTTGAAGTCCATTCAGTGTTTTATAACTTGTTCAAAAAGTTTTTCGAATGATTTTCCTATTAATTTTTTTTTAAAAGTTTAAATATTACTCTAAATAAGTTAATTTTTATTTATTATAATTTTTAGAAGCTTAAAATAACTTCTCAATAATTAATAATAATTTTCTTAATTCACTATTAAATAATAATGATTTTAAAATCATTATTACTATTTTAAATAATTAATAATTACTCATATTGATTTTTTATCATCAATATTAATTTTCAAATAATTTATTAATATTGATAATGATTTTTAAACCATTAGTTTCATTTTAAAATAATTTATTGTTATTTAAAATGAATTATTTCTATTTTACTAATTAATTTATTAGCATTATTAAATAATTTCATAATCATTAATATTTAAATAAATTCAATATTAATGAAATCTCATGTCAAAATATATAAAAATATTTATTATAATTTAAAATGTATTTTAGAAATTTATTATGAATTTATGATAATTAATTTATATTTATTCTAATTTATTAATATTATTTTTTAATATTTTTCAGCTAACTGTCGCTAAAGGCTTCTTTAGTGACAGAACTCTCGCTAATGGTGTTTTCATCAACTGAAGAACACGAAAGTCAACTCTCTGGTGACAGGTTTGACTGGCTTTAATTTGCTACTGACAAATGTTTTTGGTTGTGAAAATGGTTTAACATGGTAGTACTGATGTAGCACTATTAATATATAACATGTTTATGGTCTAGTTTCATCATTTTTGAAACTATGGTTGGTCAAAGTGAGCATCAAGGCCTGATCTTGAGTTTCTGGGTTGCCCAGAAACTCGGTCAACGCCGGTCTTCCTACTTCAGAGCTTAATAACAAGGATTCTATGTATTAGGTATAAGTTCCATTGTATAAAACATGTAATATGTATATCATACTACAATAGCATGCCCTCTAAAAGTTCATAACAACATCAGAGGATTGAATTTGAGGCTGGTCAAACTGGCTGTCAGACATAGCTTTCAAACTTTATGGGTTACCCAGAAATATGGGTTTCAGTTTCGAGTTCATACTTTTGAGAGATCATAACTTTAAATCAGTTGATGTAATGGTCATTTAGTTGTTATAGACATGTAGTCCATTCGTCAGTCTACAGAAATGATATCATTAGGGGTCCTATAACTACCACAGTCGTCAGATCTAAGATGTGAAAAATCTTGCCAGACATGTTCTTGAAATTCTGAGTTTTCCAGAAAATTTTCTGTGAACGGTCAACGGGTTTTGACCTTAAATAACTTATGATCCTTACATGTTTTGGCTTTGATTTCACTTCTATATTACTCAGCTCATGTCATAGTATACCCACAATACACTTAACATCTAAAACAATTAACAGGTTAAGATCTAAGAGGCCTGACATTACGCTGTCAGACAAGATTTTTAGGATTCATGACTGTTATCAAAAATCTTCATTTTTATGTACTTAAACGTTATGGATTCATGATTAAGCAACCCAGATCACTAAATAGCATGTTATATCACAAATATAAACACTAAATTATAACTTTTAATATGGCTTCAAAGATCTAGGGTTAGGGTTAGTGTTTTTACCTTTTCAAGCAACCTTTGAAATCTAACTTTGTGATCTGAGTACTAGCTGTTTATGAGTGGTTTGTGGCTGATTATATGATGTATTACAAGTGTGATTTCGTTGGTTGGCTATCTCAGCACTTCACTTATATGAAGCAAGCTTAAGTATGGCCAATTTCCCTAATTTCACTAGATTGTTGACAACTAAGGCATGGATCAGTCTTAGGTGTTAGAAAACTGATGGTGGGGGCTGTTTTTAGACACATGTTGCAAATCTTATAAGTGGTGAGTCATAGATTTAATCTTATCATCATATTTTGTAAGATAAAGGGCATTCTAGTCATTTCCCCTATACTAAGGGTACTTTAGTAATTTCCAAATCAACTTTGAGAATAATTTAGTCAATTCACATATGTAAATACTTTATAATTTTTATTACTTATGAACATGGTCATTAGGGTTTGACAAATTAGGGATTAGGTTTACTAATTTTATAATTAGGGTTTAATATTTAAGTTTAGGGTTTATTAGTTTAACTCTAAGTTTTTCACATCCTTAATTAGGGTTTATCATCACAAAAATACACATGTTAACACTCTAATTAACCATAATTAATGTTAATCATGAAAAAAATATTAATAAATCCTAATTTAATTTATGTTTATAACCCTAATTAGGGTTAGGGTTTCCATTCTAAGATCATGGTCTTAATTAAGGTTTTCTTATTTATTTTTTAAGGTCTCTTTCACATATCAGATCTTACTAAGTCCTAATTTAATTTTTGTAACATATTCAGACATTTAGAATTTATAATTATAATTAACATTCTAAATTTATTGATAAATCCTAAATTAGGTTCGGAGTATTACAAAATCACATGCTATAAACGAACAAGTAGCACCCGAATCAAATAGCACGTAAGCATTTATGTCGTTGATCAGAATAATACCTGCAACTACATCCCCTAATACAATTGCATCTTGGACTGTCATGTTAAAGGTATGGCCCATCGGCCTACCCAACTGCGCTGGACCACTAATAGCTAACTTACCACTATTAGTGCCCCGATTCCCGTCCGTCCCCTTGTTTGGGCAGTTCTTTGCCATGTGGTCAGTTGACCCACACACAAAGCATCCATGGTTCTTCTTCGGTCTTGGACAGTTAGGTGAAATGTGCCCCTCCTGTCCATAATTGTAGCATACGACCTTCCCCTTGAGACAGACTCCCAGATGAGTCTTCCCACAGGTTTTGCAGGCCTCCATTCTTCTCTTTGGATCTCTTTGCTTCACTCTGGTATTCCCAAAGTTTAACATTTTCCTCTTCTGTCCCTCGCCACTCCCACTGGCTCCTTCTATCTTTACTCCCCCATCAACCTTCCCATTATCCTTCTTATCTTTGTGGTACTGGCTTAGAGCCTCGCTACCACCTTTGGCGATTATAGCCTTCTCTAAAATAGTCCCAAATTAGTACTCTGGAACACAGATATATGGTTATACAGCTAGGGTTTCAAGCCCTGCTCAAACCGTCGAGCTTTCCTAATCTCGATGTCCACTTGGTGTGGAGCAAACCTCGTCAGTTCATTAAACTTGGCAGCGTATTGGGGAACCGTCATGTCCCCTTGTTTTAAATCCAGAAACCACATCTCCATCCTTCCCTGCATACTCGTGGAAAATTAGTTCTCAAAGAATATCTCCTTGAACCTTACCCACATCACATTCTCAACACCAGCTCTAGCCTGGTTAGCCTTCCACCATAAATTTGCTTCACCTTTCATCATATAGGTTGCAAAGGCAACCTTCTTATCCTCTTCGACATTTGCTATGACAAATGCCTTCTCAATTTCCTTTACCTATGTCTGGGCCTCTATGGGGTCCATAGTTCCTTTGAACTCTGGCGGACTGACACTTTTAAAATCCTTGAAGGTAGTAGCTCGTGCTACTCCCAGATTTACGAGGATATTAGCCCCATTTCTATTAAACACGACTGTTAATAAATTAACAAATTCATGCATTGGGTTAACCGGACCTCCTTCCAGTTGATTTATGTTAGTGCCTTGGTTTCTATGTCCTCTTCTCGGCGGCATTTTGCTGATACAATAAACAACACATTGCATTATTATTCCCTTCTTATTAGTTAGTTATTATTCAAGATTTAACAATAACTTCAACATCCATTACTCAATATGCTCCATAAAAAGCTTATATTGATTCATTCATTATAGTATAATATTACATCATTTCATTACACAGCCTAAGCTGATTACATTTCCATCATGCAATTTCTTTCTGAAAATTGGGATTTACAAAAGACTACCCTTTGATATACAAAAGAGGGTTTTATGTCACTACTTAGATACACAATATTTATATATCTAAAACTACTCTAGCTATTACTAGATTACATCTGCTTTAAGGCATTATTAAAATCTGTTATGGCTAGACCAACGATAACATCTTTACCGATAGATAGTGTCTTTGAGTCATCCATCCTGCCTCTATTGGATACCCAACTACTGTCATTGGAAATCTGATGAGAACTCCTATGGATATAGGACATTCTCCCTATCTTTTGCTTCTTGATCTTTAGCTCCCCCTTGAGCTCAAAAACCTTATGCTTTAGCTCATGGACCTTGTCCTTGTCTAAAACCCACTCATCATGTTCCTGTTCCCACATCGACTTAACATCTGTCTTATCCTGTAAGACAGCCTGAAGCTCTGCTCATAACTCCTTCACCTCCTGACAATAGTGCAGGTTCCTGTCTAACACTGCTATGAACAATGACATCATAGACTCCCCTTGGGGTGTCTCTTCTGTAAGTGCTATAGGGTTGAAGGACACCGCCTTCACCTCCTCTTCTATCATGTCGTCAAATACCGACATGAGATCGGGGTCCTCTACATCTCCAGACTCAATCAATATTATCTCTGGCTCCTCTGCTATTGGGTTCGGTATAACCTCTATCTGGTTAACCGATTCTTCACTAACTGCCTGTACCTCTCTATGTATTCCATTTACACCTGACATCTACACAAAACAATTAAGTTGATTAGTACATGTCAATAATATAATAAAAACACATAACATATACATAATGCATTTTTATAAGGTTATTTTCTTCTTTTACTTCTTTGACTTCTTTTAAGGTTATGACTTAAGGTTTTAATTCCCCCCACCCCCTTAAGTTTTATAACCTAATGCTCTGATACCAACTTGTGACGCCCCCAAATTTGGGTATCTTCCAACCCGACACCTGGTGCTGCACGGTACTACCATTCACACATACATTCAATTGAAAAACCTCAAAAGAACGAATATGTCTTCTATATATATTCTAAGTAACATTTACATTCCCTAGGTTCTTTATAACCATTACATTTGTTCTTGTCATAATATCAAATATATTACAATATTCAACCTAACTATTACATAGCCAGCTTAGCGATCTGCCTTAGCCTTTCCTTTATCCTTAGAGGATCCTTCGGTCTGTTCGGTCTTAGCTGCATTCATATGGTTCAAGCAAGAGTGAGCATAACTAGCTCAGCAAGTACAACAATTCTATTTATAATATGCTTGAATCATACAAACCATATATCTTCAATAACTGAACAATAGTTATGAAGTACTATTGATAATTCAAAATAGCACTTCTCTTTTCTTTAAAACGTTTTACAATGATAATATTTAGTAAAACATCAATTCCGGTCCAAGACCTTGAGAATTTCATACTTTCGTTAAAAAGGACATCCCGGCACTAAGTCCGTAAGTCCGACATTTCTTACAATCACGTCTAGGTGATCAGCCTACAGTACTCTATGTTGATCAACACTACATTCATTAAACGTATATACGTTTAAGTTGTGGTAACCTCACGTGCCTGTCATTTGACGATAAAACATTTTTTAGCATACTCAGTCTTCGTTTGAAATCAACACCAATATAGCTTGGTAAAACATTAACCATACATCAATAAATTCTACAAAATCCAAACATCTTAAGTCTAGCCGAAAGAATTGGCTTTGACTTCATCATATAACAATTCATGCGTAAAAATACATGAACCACAAATCTTGTCTAGATTGAACATAGATAAGGGTTAGAATACTTGCCTTCAGTGTCTGCTACTATACAATTACTTTCTGTTTGAGTCTTTAAAGTCTCTACAATACATGATCACATAACATACCAAATTAGGTCATATATAATCAAGTATGTGTACGAATATATCTTACCCTTCTTCTCAATCTAATCATGACTTAGATTTGTTACTATTGGTTTTGGCTTGCCGTTATAGTTTACATTCACATTTGAGTATGTTATCATCAACCTTTAGTTATCATATTTAAGGTTTATGACATTTCAAACAATGTTACATTAAGCCAATTAACTTTTTATCATCATTAAACATTTGCCTTTCTTTTTATCTTGGAAACCTTTCTCTACTATGCAAACCTTAGTGGTCGGGCGCTACGGGCGCCCACCCTCTCTCTATCTTGCGTCAGCAAAGCATGGGTTAAGAGATGGTCGTGGTCGGGGCTCGGCGTTGCGACGCGAGTCCTAGTTCATTATGTCTTTTGTACTAAACAAGAAAACATCGATGAGGTCATGGCTTCATGTCCGCAATACAAATACTATTATTCTTATTTGTGCACAGATAGAAATGACAGTTTTTCTACTTTGCGAACTTCCCGGACTCCTAATTTGATCATTTTAAGTCCAAATTGGCTCGTTCAAAAGCCATTAGCTCACAAATCTCATACTCTACGTGTTTATGCAAGAATTTTATATTTTTGACTTCGTTTACTCAAAATTCACCTATTGGTTCATTTTTAACGAAAACGATAAACGTTTGTGAACGTTCAATGCTCGTTTCTTCGTTCTAAGTCGGAATTCGGTCATTTTTGAATTCACAACTGTATAATGCCAAATAAGACTTGTTCCCGTCAAAAACCAACGTTTCCGAGCTCAATATCAAAATTCAACCACTAATCCGAGAATTTCACGAATTCGACGATTATTGTCCAATTGTGAAAATTCTGGCATAGCTTCGTTACTTATGACTTGATTATCATTTCAAATGGATTATATCCATCATATTGTCATCTTAACCTACATATTACATCAAATTATTTTCATGATTAGTTATGGCTTATTCTTCATGCAGCTTATAGCTTATTAAGGTATAAACTAAATATAACTTTGCTTCACATGACTTATGATATTTTAAGTCTTCTAACCATCATTCTTACATACTTATATCATACCAAATTCATTCATGTAAACATGATATATGTATTACAAGTTCTTCCTTAGTTCATAGCTTATTCATGAACAAAGTGTTTATTCCCAGCTCATTAATACTTAAGTCATTAGCTTATCCCTTCTTATGATTTCTTACCATCCAAGACCATCACTTCACTATCAAGCTATCATGGAAGAGATGGAAGAATATAGGACAAGAGTTTTACCCTTGATGAACTAGTTCTTCTTCTTCTTGAAACAAATATAGAAGTTTAGCTTATAAGTGCTTATTCTCTCAAACACTTAAGTTGCTTTGTAAAGGGAAGTTGTTGGATTAAATTTGAACAAGCAAATAATGAATCCAAGCTTCTTATTTATAGGATTGATAAAGTTAGGGTAATTTGGTCTTTAGGTCATCCCACCTCCTTAAGCTAACCTCCTTACTATTCATTACCTATTTACGATGTTTACTTGCTCATTACTCTTATTACTTGGTCATTACATAAGTTTCTTGGCTACCACAACACTTATCTAATACTTGGGCACCAAGATCACCCATGGGTTGCCCCATGGTTCAAACCTACCCATTGGATCATTACATAGGCTTAAGTTTAATTAACTTAGCTTATTCATTTGGGCTTGCATTAATTTGCTTTGGTCTTTACATTAACCAACACTTGGGCTATAACATAATTAAATCTTGGGCTTTCATATTAATTCAATTGAACTTTTCCATTAACTTCTATTGGGCTTACACTTCCTACACAATCCAACAAATTCTTTTCCTGTGGTTTAAAGCCTTATAACATATTGCTTATGTATTATTCTCGTATTCTAACTTGTATACTAATTTGTAATATACGATATTCCATCCTTAATACATACTCGTATAATACATCGTATCATATTCGTATTCATTACCTCGTACAATATATACGTATCATACGATCATTACATTCACTTCTTTAACGCTTTATTTTCCTAACATTCTCGAATTACATCTAGATGTGAAAATTTTCATTTTCCATACTTTAAGTATTATTACATAATCCAACTCACTTTGATATTCTATCGTTACATATTTCTCGGAAGTTCAAAAATAATTTCCGAGCAGAAATCGATGAATATTGTTTTTCGGAAAATTTCTCGGAAAACTTTTATTTTCGTCTTGGAAATTCAAACACTTTAATTCCTTCACGTAGTCAAAATACTATGACATTCAGACGATTCTAGGTTATAAAATGACAACTAACTTGCTTACTTAATATAACAACATATAATATAATTTTATTCATTATTAATTCAAATAAAATTATTTTACAGATTGTTCAATTTTTTGGGTCGTTACACTAACTTCCGGGAATACAAATTTTATTCTTTGACCTTTTCCTAATTCTAAAATGTAATTCGGAAAATTCGATTCAAGGTGATCGCTTAGAGTTGGTAAAAGACGGTTTTGACGCTGATTGAATCTGGTCATAATTCTTTGCTCTAAAGTCAGAATTAGTCCGTTCCGGAGTCAATAGAAAGCTTATTCAGTGTAATATAACATACCAAAAGCCCAAAATTTTCTGGAAACATTAACTAAATGAAACAGTGTCTCGAATAGCTCGTCTCGCTGCTGCCTTCTAGTTTGACAAATTCAACACATTTCCTTCCAATCACCATAACTCCCTCATCCGAGGTCGGAATGAGGTCATTCCAAAGCGTATGGCTTCCTAACTCAGTGCACTACAACTACCTAGAAACGCAGAATTTTTCAGGCAACAAAGCTATTCCAGAATTTGACACTATAGTCACTGTTCATCCAGTTTTTATTTCTAGACATGGTTTACTAAAATCTTCACTACGGATTCGTTTTAACTCCGTTTTGGTTCATTCACCGGATTACATCAAATTTAAAATACGTTATATATAGTATATGAGACTACATCTAGAAATTATAAACTCCCCATTTCGGATTCTATAAACTGCCAAAAATAACACTCAAAAATGGTTTGACACACTAATGTTTGGAGTTTTCATTTTGGCTTAAAATCGCCTTTCTTACTATTTTGATTCCTTCAATTCTTTTAACTAACTGTATAAAATGTTCATACATATAATCTTAACTTTGGCTTTTCCCAAATTCTTAGTTTTTAAGAAAAATAATCCATATAGGACTTTTGTCAAACACTAGGTGTGCATTATTTTTAGAAACAAAACTTATAACCATTTGAAGATGATTATGCCAAGAATTTTTCAATTCTTCTACCTTATTACTCAACACACCAAATATGTTCCCATTTCCGCAAACAATTTCACAACTGATTATAGTTAACATAGCAAAACTGAACATTATGGACTTCAATTAAGAAACACAAGACTTACCTAATTTCTTGTTTTAATTCTTATCCTAGCTTGTTTTTAGTCAAATACAATCCTTCCTTTGACAGTACTTTTCTTAGATTCCTCTCCAATCTCAATTTCCAACTTTCATCCTTGGTAAGTTTGATGAAATTTTTAGCAAGAGTTGATGAACCCTTATTATCTTAGTAGCTTGGGAGTAGAAAAAAACTAAGGCAGAGAATAACATTCTTTTTTTGGAACAAAAGAGGAATGCAGAGGATGAGCAAGGGATAGAATGAGTTATATTACTCAGCTTCCTTATAATAGATATCCTCTATTAGCTTAATGAGTTTACACCTCATACTTAGAGAAATATGAGTCATCGGAATGCTTAAAAAAAATAAAACATCAACTCAGCCACATGTTTTACCTACATTCCCAATTATGTATATTAAATATACATAATATTTTCAAATATCTCCATAAAATATCCATAAATCCTTTCCATAAAAATGGAAGCTATTATTAAATAAAAATGATTTATTTAATAAATAAATATGTTATAATTTATTTTCATAAAACATTTTTTTATACACAATAGATTATATTCTGTTCATTATAAATTGTTTCTCTTTTCTCTTTTCTCTTTCAACTTAGCCAAATTGGCTAAAAATGAATATAGGTAAATTTTGATTTTGTTTATATAAAAGTTACTTTCAATTTTTTATAAGTTGGTTGTGAGAGCCCCAAATCTGGGTCCTAAATCACCACGGATATGGTACAATCATTCTATAACTATTGCGGAAGATATAAACATAAATTGTTTATACAATAAACTTTACACACTATTCCCCAAGGTCGAGTAACCTTAACTTATACACAATTCATAGATGGACAGATGTTTGGCATGATAATGACCACTAGTGATACAAACGATTATCTTTAGCCCGTAGTGCATAGATAATTCGTTGATTAGAAATAATTATTGATTGGTGTTACAAGGATAAAATATTGATGATAAACTTTTAAATCATAAAAGATAGTAGACAACGTGCTCTACTAGACTCTTCTAATGGATTGTTGTTTTCGCTGCAGTTGTTGATCTAAAACTTGTTGTCTATTGTATTTTATCAGATTTTTCCTTGTTGAGGACTAATGATAATTTGTTCTACATTATCTTAGTCATAATATTATTTACAAGGCTAGTTGAGCTCACCCTTTTCCTTTTAGTTCCATTGTTCTTCTCAGAAGACGAGAATATAGCTATGACTAGTCGGGGAGTAGAGTAATGATTCAAGATGGTTATTATAGCAGTTCTCACTATTTTGTAAAATAGTGTAACAATAATTGTAATGAGGACTTTAATTATTTGAGTTTGAATATTGTCTACAAGACAATATTTGTATTAAAACTCGCAGCTTATGTTTCGTCATATTTTACACGACAATTAATAGTTGTATAAATGAAGTTTGTATTTGAATTTTGTACCATGTATTTGGTGCCTCAAAATGAGTTGTGTGAACCTATTTTGAGGACGTCACAATTATATTTTTATTTTTAAACTGCTTGTATTTTTATTGTTCATCTTGGTTGTTGTTATCTAATTGTAGCCAAATATACTTATCATTAAAAGTTCAAACGAAACAGAAATATATGGTCTTTATTCTTTTACTTTGAGTTAAATTGACAAATTATGTAGCATGACTTTGCAAAAAAAAAAAAAAAGTCATGGCCTAATTTTGGCCTCCGGTAAGCCATGGGCCTCACAATTTTAGCCCAAGAAAAACTAGACTATTTTAGCCCAGCTCACTTCTAACCCGGTCCGTTTGCCATGTCTACTCTTAATTATATTATTTTAAAAGTAGCGCACCAAACATGGTCCTTTTCATCCAATATTTGGGAAAAGTCATAGAATAAATAAATTTTGGAGGAAATTTACAAGTGCCGTACGCAAATCATATATTGCAGTCCTGTGTCATTAATAAATAAGTGGTCATGGGAAGAAGAAAAAGTGCTACTCCCTCCAATTCCAAAAGAATTACTATATTTTATTGAATTTTTAAAATTAATTTAATAAATTTTTCAATTCAAATTAGATTCCTTATGAATAAATTTATCTTTAGATAATATAATTATTAAATTTTATAAACTTTTGAAATATTGTTACTAATTATTTTTTGATTTCAAAGCTATATAAATCTCTTTAATTTTGAAATTGAATATATTTTGGATTAACATTATAAAGTCTAATCGGATATTATATTTTTGAAAAACTGAGAAGAGTATACAAGGCTAGTTATTTATAAAATCAAAATATGAGTGATGATATAATTTATCATATAGCTAAGAAAGTTAAAATAAATTTTAGAATTTTTTTCCTTAAAATTTTCAAGTTCCAAACAAGCCCTTGTCTAGATGGTAGATTAAAATTATATATAAAAAGTTCTAGATACATCTAACACATTATTTGGGTAATGGTGTATAACAAATACTTATTAAAACTAGTAGGTGCACCATCTCGATAAGTTAAGTGAGTATTGTTACAGTTACAAAAACTCAAATAAAAATTAATTTATAAAATATTGTGTCAAAATATAATTAGTAAATAATCCACCATGCATAGATTGATCAAATGGAATCGCAATTATACACATTATTTTACTCTCTTTGTTTTTTGTTGGTAATTTACTGTAGTATTATTGTAAGTCAAGTTGGTTATTCTAATATCTTGGTCCGTGTGTGTCTATATATATATATATATATTAATTCGAAACTAAACCTTCAGGGGAAGAGAGTCGAATAATGGAATACGATTTCATTGTGACTTCTTCTAGATAGAAAACTACCAAAGAAAGAAAAAAGTTGCATTTCTTCATAGAAATCGTCTTAGCCTAAATTTATATTTGTGGATATGATGGATTCCTTTGATTTTTTCAAACAAGGCAACTAGCTAGGAAATTAAAGTTTCAAACAAATATAAACAAAGATTGTATATTTGTATAGTAACCGTGTAATGCTTGGAAACGTCCTTAATAGTCAAACTTTCTAACAACCTTAGTCTCATCTGTAGAGAAGGTTCTTACAAAGAATATTCAATCTTTCAAAGTCGCAACCTGAAAGATTTCAAGAATATATATATATATATATATATATATATATATATATATATATATACCCTGATCGAGTACAAGATTGTACCATCATTTCCTCTCTCTCACAAACACAGACATACAGACAAACACATGGCTTCCTCCAAGTATGTTGCATCTCTAGCACTTCTGCTGGCCCTGCTAGCTGTGGCTGCAAAAGGAAACATACCTCCTAGTCTCTCACCAAACTTTGGTATATGATCTCTCTATCACACACACCAAAAAAATACAGTGTCTATAAAATCTTTTATAACCACTAAATCTTACATCACTGTTAATATCTGGTGACTAAGATTTAAAAACACAACTCTACTACCTCAACATTATGTTGCGGTATGAGACTTCTGTTTTTAAATTGTGTTTATCAGATTTTACAATGAACGATGCAAGATCTAGTGTTCATATAAGTTCTTATACCCACCATTTGTTATGGGTCGACTCCTATATATATATATATATATATATATATATATATATATATATATATAAGATAGTACCCAATTTGGATGGAAAACACAAGAATGATTCAGATTCATTCTAATTTCATCTCAATTATTTCAACTTAATCTAGAGACTCACATTTTATCTCACAAAAAAAAAATCTTGTATATCTAATTCTGATTATCCATATACAGTATCTACTCACCCTTCTCTCTCTCCTCTCCGTCCTCTAAAATGGGCACCTAAATCTGTACCCCTTTCCTTCTATAAAGTACCATCAAAACCAACTACAACTCCACACTTTTTCTCTTTACTTTTTTTCCGCTGTCTCTATTTTCCTCTCTACTTTTTCCCATCTCTTTCTATTTAATGGGGTTTTGCAGAAAGAGAAAATAGAGATGGCGGAAAGAAAAGTAGAGAGAAAAAGTGTGGAGTTGCAATTGGTTTAGATGGTTTTATAGAAGGAAAGGGGTACAGATTTAGGCGGGTGAGTAGATACTGTATATGGATAATCAGAATTAGATATACGAGATTTTTTTTCTGTGAGATGAAATGTGAGTCTCTAGATCAAGTTAGAAGAATTGAAATAAAATTAGAATAAATCGAACTGATTTTTTTGTTTTTCGTCAAATTAATTCAAATTGAGTTCTATCTTATTTATATATATATATATATATATATATATATATATATATATATATATATAAAAAGAGAGAGTGAAAGAAAGAAAAAAGTAATCCATAGAGCCATGCAAAATCGACCAAATTTCCTTGGAAATTTAGTCACCTGGTTAAAAATGGATTTTGGCTTTTTATATCTAAAGTGGTTGGGTCAGACCCAGAAATGTGTCAAAAATGCGGTCAAATTGGTTTAGGTACATTTCGTCAAAAAAACGAAAATGACTTCACGTTTTTAAATTTCATTAAAACCTGGCTCGTTTTTGGCCAAACCCGCCAATAGCCCATCGCGTTGATGGCCCGGTTCAGTTGGGCCAGCCCAGCCTGTTTACCATGTCTAGTAATCCATAGCAAATATCTACGATGATGCTATTTGTGCAAACATGAACTAGTGAGAAACGAATGCGCCAAATTTTAATTTTTTAACCCTCGCATCACTATTAGTAATGAATAACATTTATTTTTTTGAAATCCGAGTCTCTTCTAAGCATAACCACGTTTGTCAAGTAGGAGCACTTCTACACCAGAAATCGGGACAGGAAAATTGGACAGATTGTACAACCATATTCTTGTATATGTATCTAAATTACACATAAAACACTGTATTTTGTAAAAATTTCTGTTGGAATAAATACTATACATTTTTTAAAAATCATAAACAAAAAAATAATAATTAAAAATGTCTAATTTTGCTGCCCCAATTTTCTATCTGCCAAGACTTTTTCGTCAAGTAGTGTTACAAAATAAATATTAATTATGAATCATATATATATATATATATATATATATATATATATATATATATATATATATATATATATAAAGCTTTCTATTAGTAATGAATAACATTTATTTTTTTGAAATCCGAGTCTGCTTCTAAGCATAACCACGTTTGTCAAGTAGGAGCACTTCTACACCAGAAATCGGGACAGGAAAATTGGACAGACCGCATCTGATTTCATTTTCAGATATGTATCTAAATTACATATAAAACACTGTATTTTGTAAAAATTTCTGTTGGAATAAATACTATACATTTTTTAAGTCATAAACAAAAAAATAATAATTAAAAATGTCTAATTTTGCTATCCCAATTTTCGATCTGCCAAGATTTTTTCGTCAAATAGTGTTACAAAACAAATATTAATTATGAATCATTATATATATATATATATATATATATATATATATATATATATATATATATATATATATATAAAGCTTTCTATTAGTAACGAATAACATTTTTTTTTTGAAATCCGAGTCTGCTTCTAAGCATAACCACGTTTGTCAAGTAGGAGCACTTCTACACCAGAAATCGGGACAGGAAAATTGGCCATTATGCATAAACTCGTTTCAGATATGTATCTAAATTACACATAAAACACTGTATTTTATAAAAATTTCTGTTGGAATAAATACTATACATTTTTTAAAAATCATAAACAAAAAAATAATAATTAAAAATGTCTAATTTTGCTGTCCCAATTTTCGATCTGCCAAGACTTTTTCGTCAAGTAGTGTTACAAAACAAATATTATATATATATATATATATATATATAAAGCTTTCTATGTGGGTGGTCTGCATACGAATCACTTTTACTGACGGATAAAATTGTCACTAAATTAAATCGTCAGTATATAGGGTCTCAAAATCAGAAATTTATAGCGGACGATTAGAGTATTATCATAATGAGTTCGCAATCCATAACGATGAGTTTAATTAGCGACGATTTTATCCGTCGTTATATGTGGTCATAAGAAGATCTCTTTCTATATATATATATATATATGAAAATTTTCTCCGACTAATCAAAAAACGAAATATGCTCTCAACAGATGAAATATGCAAGGAAGTGAATTGTGGAAGAGGAACATGCAAGGTAGCTATAGGCTCTAAATTCAACTTCAAATGCAACTGTGAAGCAAATTGGAGGCGCACCCGTTTTGATGAAGAAGACGACGATGATTTAAAATTCCTTCCCTGCGTGATTCCAAATTGTAAGTAATTTATTTCAAAGTGAATTTAGAAATACACTCTCATATTCACCCATGCACATGTAAACTAGAAATCATATACAAGAAATGCAAATTTGAATGAATGTGGAGCGAATTTAATATTTCCCTAATTCGCGAAAGAAAGATCAAAGTCCAAACTTGCATTAGTGACTCTTAATCTACACTAGTGATTTTGTTTTATCAGGATACGCCCACCGGAGAAAATTTACCCACAAAAGGATGCAACTTTTTTGAATATATTGGTTTAGCAAAGAATTGCATCAGTTGGAGGACAACTGATTTCTGTGAAACAAAAGCAACTCTTTACTATACCAATCTTTATAGAAAAGAGTTGCACGAGTGATTTTTTCCTGATTTTGTATCTGCCCAAAATTTTATTGTTCACCAAATATAACTACCCAAAATGAATTATGTTCATGATAATACTCAGTTAATCATAAAGCATGTAATCTGAAATTCAACCAAATTTTAGAGTTCATTTAGTCACCCGAGCATTATTCATTTTTCTTGCAACAAATTATTATATCATTAGGCATTTTTTATTTTTTGTTTATACAGGTACCCTTGACTACTCTTGCATGCCAGCTGCTCCTCCAACTCCACCAATTCCAAATAACTTTTCTATCTTTGATCGTAATTACTAAACCTCAATCATATTTATCAGTTCATTGCATTGATCTTAAATCTATTTCTAGTAATATTACCTAAAGCTAAAACTTATGTTTTTTAGCTTGCTACTGGGCTTATTGCGGAGAAGGTACATGCGTAAAGAATTTTACATATGGACAAACATGTCAATGCAATAGAGGTTACACTAATCTTCTAAACGTCTCGGCCTTCCCATGCTACAGAGATTGTACGAATTTCTAGCCTAAAATTCAAGCTTCAATAAGTATTAATTCCTTTTTCTAGAAAGACTTTGAAAATTAGGTATAAGCTAATGGTGTTACAACACCTTATTTATTTTTATTTTTATTTTTATTTTTTGTTTCCTAAAGGTGCCCTCGGAGCTGACTGTCAAAGGATAGGTTTTAATGTTTCACGGTCATCATCTTCTCCTAACGATGAGAGCCAAGGTTAGATAAACTAAATGAAAAATTGCACCTTGTTGTTTAGGCCGCAGTTCAATTTGCACCTCAAACATTATTTTCGATTAGAAGCACTCTAAATTTTGAGCACTTAAACAATTAGCACCCTATGCATAAAAAAAAAAATTCGCCTAGACTTTAGTGTGGAGGGTGCAATGATTTTGACACTCAAAGTTTAGGTGTTAATCAAAAATAAAGTTTGGGGTGGAAACTGATTTAAATCCTTAACTATAGGTTGCAATTTGTGATTTGTCTTTTTCTATATAGTATTCACTTAGTTAAATGTGAAGAATACGCAACAGAAGTTACTAAGCTAGTTATACGTACTAGAATAAATGGTTTACTGAGACCATTTTCTTCTTTCCTCTGGTTTTGCAGCTACCTCATTTCTCCTAGGAAAGTTCCTCTTGATAACTATCTTTCTAATTTCTGCAGCACTGGCTATATGAAATTAAGATGAGAAAGTATGTAGTCGATCGAGATCTTTCACCATGTGGAATTCACTTATATTTCGAGTTTTATTCATTTCATGTCGATTGTTTGTATGTTAACTATAGGTATACTACGTTTTTGTATGTAAATAAATCACATCTTATCGAATAAGTGAAATAGTCAAAGGCGGAGATTGATTGATTTAATAGGATGTTATACATAAATATAATAAATACACAGATTGTATCATTGTCCTATTCTTTTTATATCTCCATATATTCAAGTAACCAGAAATTTAGGCATGTATACCTAAACCATTTGTATGTATACAGTTGACCAAATATGAGCATTTCTGTCATGATCCGACTTTTCAAAAAAAAAAAAAAAAAATTTATTTAATAAAATTGTTATTATGTGGTATATTGATATTGGATTGCATAATTGAATAAGTGTTGTGTAATATGTAACTTTTGTGGATAATAAATATATTGTTATTATATGTAAGAAAATTGTTGAAAACAATTTATAGAAGAGAAATGAAATGATTAAATATATTATATGTTTTTATTAAAAAAATATAATAGAGTGTGGAAATCAATTTATTTAAAGGAAAGGAATTGGCCAGACTTAATGATACAAAATTTTTGTATACATTAAATAGGTAAATTAAAATAAATTTATAATATTAAATTATTTTAATATACCTAGTGGATGTATTGCAATAAATATATTATATTATTTAATAAATAACTTTTAATGGAAGAAGTATGTAGTATTAGTATATTATTTGGTATAATATATGTATATTGGAAAGATTTTATTACATTATTAATGTAATTATTGTATATATGTAATATATGAATTTGTAGATATAATTTTTATGTATTGGGAATGTATTAAGTATGAGCTGGGATTATAAGCATGAGATGGCATGAGATGGCATTTTAATAAGCCTATAATAACTCAGCAAGTCTAAAATCATGTGCCAGGGAAATAAGAAGTATAGATGAATTGTATGTTGGAAGTAGGAGTTAACAAAGCTATTTGATTGTAGACTTAACACTCAGCATGTAAGACCCAAATTTTTAGAAATAAAAATTTAATTTTCTCTAAATATTATTTTAAACAGTAAGGTGTTAATTTAATAAATGTTATAGTTAATGGTGATATATGTAAATTATCAGATAAACAGTTTATTAGGAAATATTCGTTTTGTCAGAAAATATTCTTTTTATCAGAAATATTATATTCGGTAAAGTACGACGGCGCCGGAATAACCAATTATTGATTCAATAATGTCTACAGTAGTAGACACTCAATGTTTCTTTCAATAATTGTTACAGTAATTCATATTTTTGATTCAATAATTGTTACAATGATAATTGTATAATATTTCATATTATTGACTCAATAATTAACACACTAATTAACAACTGCACATTATTTCACATTATTAAATCAATAATTGTCATGGCACAATAACTCATATTGTTTAAAATAATATTATTAGTTAACATTATTGGCAATGTCTAGAAAGTTCTGTCGAGGAAATGGGTTAGGTTATCTAATTGCGTGCCAGTAAGGAGAAATCCTTGAAAGCCCTCTCTTTCTGGGAAACGATCTTATTGCTAGTATTGTGAGACTATGATATCTGTAATATTATTACATTAATATAGTAATACGAAAAATGAATTTATAATAACAATGAGTACTAAATAATAATCTTGGAAGTGTAAAATGTGTTTAGAATAGTTATAAAATGTGTTTTGAATAGTGTTATATTTTTTCTATAAATAGGAGGGGGGGGGTTATGTAGAAGGATTTTCATAAATCTTTTGCTCATCCTTCCTTTCACTCTCTAAATCATTAGTGTAAGTGTCTCTGAAGTGTTAATGTTATCTTAAGTTTTGTGCATCAATTGTTCAACTTCATAGAGAGTAGTATCCAATCACTCGCTAATTGAGGTAAAGAATATCACTTTTTCATATTCGTAAAAGATGTTATTTTCAATACTCGTAAATGATATTATTTCCTTCCATACTCATAAGGGATATCATTTTCTTTCATACTCCATATTATGTAAGTGATATTATTTCACTTCATATTCCTAAATCTAAACTTACTATGGTAAGTATTGCTTCTATAATTTCTGAAATAATTAGAAATTTCTTGAGTTTTGCGTTTTATCTAATATCATTTTACTGGAATATTTGTCTGAACTTTCTTATTAAATTTTAATCTTTTCATGTCGGAGTAATATTCATTCGGGGTACTATTCATGCCAGAGTACTATTCATCTGAGGTACTATTCATGCCAGAGTACTATTCACATGAAATATAGTTTCTTTTCCTTGTCCAATTATATTTGAAATATGAATCTTAAATATCATTATTGAATTTTACTCCACAATTGGTTATCACGTTGACAATTTGGAATTTCATGAACTCTGGATAAATTAAATTATAAATCTTTAATATTTATCCTTGATCTCACTTTTATTCGATCTTTATATCATTGTCATCATCTTCATGCTTAAATTTGTGGTGGAAAGTTATCTTTGACCGTAGTGCAAAGATAGAATATTGATTTGTATGATAATGACTAGGAATTGTGTATTGGAACAATCATGACCATTGGTGTTACAGACAAATGCTTGTTGTGAAAGTTCTGTTTGGCCGTAGTACAAAGATGGACTGTGGATTGACATGATTATGACCATTGGTGTACAAATGATTATCTTTGGCCCGTAGTGCAAAGATAAATTATTGATTGGTGTTATAAATGAATATCTTTGGCCCGTAGTGCAAATATGAACTCTTTATTGGTGTTATAGGGTTTAGGGTTTCAGGGGGTGCCTAACACCTCCCCCCCCCTCCCCCTGCTTAATCAAGCCCCCAAACTCTATGAATCTCGGTTTCCAAGATCAATTAAATAAAGTCCAATATTGGGCCATATTGCAACTTCTTTCAAAAAACTCGGTTGAGTTGGTACTGTGACGCCCCCAAATTTGGACCACCACTTGGTCACTCAAATTTGGTTCATCACGTGCTCATGGTAATACAATAATAAGTAAAATCACACATTCACAGCTGAAGATCTAATTTAGAATAATATACAATGTTTTATTATAATTATTCCCCCAAGTCTCGCAACCTACAGTACTTAATAGATTACATAATAATATTGAATAAAGACTTATTATATAATCCTACTTAAGCTTAAACATAGTCTGAAAACAGTCTTAATACAACATATTAATTTTAATCCATAAAGGAACAAGCTAGTCGGTAGCCTTGCCCTTGCCCTTGTCTTTCCCATAGACACTTCCTTGTTTTACCTTAACTGAAAGGTTTTAAATAAGCAAGAATGAGCACAAATTGCCCAACAAGTAATATATAAGAAGGGTGATGAGTATGAAATCACGAGTTATACATATCAAGGTATAGTCTCAAAGTCTTAGAACAATATCATGAACAATGAGTATCGACATTTCTTGAATCAATCTTTAGGATATGAAATGATAATTCAATAAAGATTAACATATATATATATATATATATATATATATATATATGAATATGAAGGCTATATCAATGTATCCAAATGGATAAAACAATTTATCTTGAAAATCATTTTGTTGATCAATTTCATGAATCAATGAATACGCAATTATATACGATCAACAAGTAATAAAGTAAAAAAGTAGAGTATCGTCCTAACGAGGAATTATTTAATAAAATTACCAAATACTAACTCTTAACCAAATCAATTTTATTTAAACAACCAATAATTGTGATTTTTCTAATTAAGAAAACTAAATTAACAAACAAAAAGAAATTATTCTAAAAGAAAGCAAATAAACAACTAAGAATTGATGGAATTTAGATAAATAAGAATTAAGACTCAATATCCCCAATTATGAATTATAAATCAATTATTCAACTATTCCAATTATTATGTCTACTGAATTGTTAACAGGAATTCTCAAATGCCAAAATCCCTTTCTCAAGTGATCCTTTGCCTTCTATTTAATTCAAGTTAAATTTGATATATCCCTATGCAAAACAATTGAATTAAACTCACTACAATCCTAATTCCTTATGTGTTACATGTGGCAAATAGATATTCTCATTCTATTCACAAACCTAATTATTCACTGTGCAAATAACTAAGTCACATATCACCATGCCCAGTTCTAACCCTAGAATTCCTTTCCCAATTCCTTCTAGAGTAACAATGTAATTATTGGCCAGATAATTAATCAATAAGCATAAGGCAAGATGAACAATTCACTTTGACACAAATAATTGGAATAAATTAAATAACTAATTTATAGCCATAAAAGGTTCAATTGAAATCTTAATAAAAGAGTTAGTTCATAATTAATGAATTAAAACCAAGAATCCACAATTGAATAGACATTAAAAGATAAAAGTATGATAAGAGAAGAGAATAAAATCTGTTGTCAGCAAATCTGATGCTCTCCTCTTGCTCTTGCTCTTAATCTTTAGTGTTCTTCAATTTGCTTCAATCTTCAATGGCTAATTAAGAACTAGGGTTTAGATTCTAATTTAATAGAGTGTTTAATCTAGTCTAATCTATGTATTCGCCCTTTATTTTATGCCTTACATCATGTATTTATAGGTTACAAGTCCAATTTTTAGCTTAAGAACAATCCCAATCCAATTTGTAGTCAAAAAGGTGTCAAAATTCGTCCAAAAACGCGTCCAAGCCATCACCAAGCCCTTCCCTAGCGCCTCAAGACCTGGGCTTGATCTTTCAAAACTCTGCCCCTGAAGGTGGGTCTCATTGCCTGGGCATAGCTTTATTTTGGGTGCCTTGACGCTGGCACATATTCTGACATTTTCTGCTCCGGCGTCCTTTGTGAAAATGGCCATAACGTCTTCGTCCGAACTCCGATTTTGATGATTCAGGATGGACTGGAAAGAGGAGACGTAGATCTACAACTTTCATTCTTTAAAGTTTTTCAAAATAAGGTCCGGAGCTATACTCAAATTGGCTCTGAAGTGACTGCTGTGTAAATGACAAGCCGAAAACGCGAATCTAGCCACCCCAAACGTCGATCCAAGAAACTTTTGTCCCAATTGCTACAAAATAACATAAAAAATGCTTGAATAGACACAAACACTTAAAAACTATTCTAAAAGACTTGAGAACAACAATAAATTAAGCCCAAATGTATCCAATTCATGTCTATAAAACTCACTCATCAAATACCCCCAAACTTAAACATTTGCTTGTCCTCAAGCAAAAACACAAAAGAACTAAAAATAAACAAACTCAACTACATGAATGCATATGCATGATCTACTTTCTAATATACCTACAAACCCAGTAATAAATCAGTATGATATGTAGCAAAAGGCCTCAAAGATACCAATGATACTCAAACAATATATCCAATCAAGTTAAAATCCATAACTTTAACCAATTAGTCAATCCAAACCTGTCATCACCCATATTGTGCGTGTGTGCTCGTTAACCATTCTAACCAACCACAATTCAAGATAATCACATAACAAACTTCTTAAAAGGAAAATTTCAGTTCCAATTCAATTACTTTTGTGAACATGACAACTCCAGTTAAAACTAAGCAATTACCATGTCTTAAGGTAAATATAGGATTTATTTATACTTTTATTCAACCACGAGGGCATTTTTGCTCTTTCTCGTGTTTTATTCATTTTTTTTTCTCATGGTTGTGCAATGTCTTATTCCCTTAGGCTTTTCAATGCTACCTTAATGAGCCTTCGACCAACGACTCCCAAGCCATTAAGACCTTAGGGCGCTAGGTGTAAAGACAATCCCCTTGGGCTTACTTACTCAAGTAACAAAGGCCACAAAAGTAGACAAGCATGCCATGGTGTTTATTCTTTTTTTTTCTTTCTTTCTGGATCTTTCTTCTTATTTTTTTTTCTTTTCATCATTTCTTTTTTTCTTTTTTTTTCTTTTTGTAATATATATATATATATCCCATAGATTCTCCCAAACTCAAGCTTTTACGTCATTCTAACCTTTACCGCTAGTTCACTAATTTCCTTAAATTTTAACAAAGATTTTCCCCTCAGAAACAAATTATGAAACCCTTGAACCAAGTGGATTAAAACAGTTAAACTTTAAGTGCTAACCGGTTACATAAGTTTCAGACAGGCTCAGATTATCATCATGATTAAAATTAGAACTCATCATCAATTATCAACACTGTTCAAGTTAACAATTAATACCAATCTTATCATAGGCCTAGCTAAGACCACACCAACCGATCACACAAATTCATGCAAAAAAAATAAATAAAAAAATGCAATTATACTACATGAACACATACTAATGCAACACATATATGAATATGCAAATAACTACCATGTATTATATGCAACCTAAAAAAAACAATGCTAACACATAAAAAAATGAACTACTATGCAGATAACTAACTATATGCAATACGACACTAAAATGCCCCCAAACTTAAACTAGACATTGTCCTCAATGGCTGAAATAGAAAAAATTAAAGCAGAGGACTTCCCTAAAAATATAGCAATCTTCCTCCTCGTCTCGCTAAGTTTGGAGAATATGCTAGCACATGGAACAAATTGGGCACCACACTTGAATTTGACTTGAATAACTCAGTAAACCATGATAGAAACATATTTATTAAATTTTAAATAAATGCAAATTCAAAACTACTAATATAAAACTTAATAAAAACTAAAAATAAAAATTAAACTTGGATTGCCTCCCAATAAGCGCTTGTTTTATAGTCTCAGCCCGACTTCTTCAATTCTCTATCCAATTCCCCTACGAAAATTGAGGAATCCTCTATCCATCATTAATAATATCTCTTTTGGGAGGTTCCCATTAGCAAAAACCATTGAATTGAAGTCACCTAGCATGCTCTTTGTAGATAGGTTCCCTATTAAGAACGTCCAACAACTAGCTATTTCATCCATTATGTCTATGATCAAATTAGGGAATTGAAGCTTAATAAACATAATGGAATCTTCCTCTATCTTCTCCTTTTTATCCCACCACGACTCCACAACTGTACTAGCTCTTACGTCACCAAGAGCTTTGCCGACGACATGACTTCCAATTGGGCATGGTTTTGCAAAACTGCCCGGATTCTTGAACTTTGGTGGAGAAGGTACATGGGACACTATCAAAATTGGCTCATCTTCGTTGGTACTCAAAGTTAGATCTTTGCCGATCTCCTTTTGTTGGTCTCCAAGTCTTTCCTCTCTTTCAACATCTATATCATTTGGCACATCCGGTTGCAGATTTGGTTCGGGCTCATCATCAGTCTCGTCATCCATGTCATAGAGCCAAGTGTATTGAGGACAAATGTTTGAGGCATTGGTTAGTTGTTCCATTTGGTTCGTAAAATTTTGACTCAATATCTCTTGATTAATCCTCCTCTCCTCACATGAAGCTATGAACTTGGACAAATCTTCCTCCAAATTTGAATGTTCTTCCTATTGTAGTGGAGGTGGACACGAGAAATCCGGTGGGTACGTTGGACTTGGAGCATAAAATTGATCTTGATGAGTATGGTTCCATGAAAAATCCGGGTGATACCCCCAATCCTGATAATAGTTGTTAGGATAGACATAATTATTCGGGTAATCACCACCGTACTGTACCGACTCGAAACTGATGGCGCATTGATGACTCATATGATTTCCAGCGCAATAATCATAAGTAACCGCCACACTTTGACGACGTTGAGCTTCAAAAGCTTCAAACATCCTCGAAAGTGTCTCAATCAATCAGGCCGACAATGCAGAAAGTTTCTCGAGTCTGTCAATTTCCTCTCCTCCTGGTCGAAGTCATTCTTCCCATCCTTCGACTCCGTATGGCTGCGCAAACCTCCACCGTCTTCGAAGTTTCCTCTATAGAAGATGTATTAAGTCCATCAATCCTGTTTCCTTGGTTGAGCCAAGAACGTGTATGGCCATTGATACTCAAACTCATCCATGGTTCCCTAAAAGAGAGAAATATAGGAAGAGAATTAAAATAAAATAAAAATGTTTAAATTAAGACTAATTTGATTGAAATTAATATTGGTAAATAATTATTAAATTAATTCCCTAAGAACGGGCCAAAAAAAACTTGTTGATCGATTTCAGTAATCAATGAATAATGCAAGTATACACGGTCAACAAGTAATAAAGTGAAAGTAGAGTATCGTTCTACGAGGAATTATTTAATAAAATTACCAAATACTAACTCTTAACCAAATCAATTTTATTTAAACAACCAATAATTGTGATTTTTCTAATTAAGAAAACTAAATTAACAATTAAAAGAAATTATTCTAAAAGAAAGCAAATAAACAAGTAAGAATTAATAAAATTCAGATAAATAAGAATTAAGACTCCAATATCCCCAATTATGAATTATAAATCAATTATTCAACTATTCCAATTATTATGTCTACTGAATTGTTAACAGGAATTCTCAAATGCCAAAAG
This sequence comes from Panax quinquefolius, assembly GCA_020205615.1. NCBI lineage: Eukaryota > Viridiplantae > Streptophyta > Magnoliopsida > Apiales > Araliaceae > Panax > Panax quinquefolius. The sequence goes on from CM035158.1 coordinate 57,671,266, forward strand.
CCCTTTCTCAAGTGATCCTTTGACTTCTATTTAATCCAAGTTAATTTTGCTATATCCCTATGCAAAATAATTGAATTAAACTCACTACAATCCCAATTCCTTATGCGTTACATGCGGCAAATAGATATTCTCATTCTATTCACAAACCTAATTATTCACTGTGCAAATAACTAAGTCACATATCACATGGCCCAGTTCTAACCCTAGAATTACTTTCCCAATTCCTTCTAGAGTAACAAGGTAATTATTGGCCAGATAATTAATCAATAAGCATAAGGCAAGATGAACAATTCACTTTGACACAAATAATTGGAATAAATTAAATAACTAATTTTTAGCCATAAAAGGTTCAATTGAAATCTTAATAAAAGAGTTAGTTCATAATTAATGAATTAAAACCAAGAATCCACAATTGAATAGACATTAAAAGATAAAAGTATGATAAGAGAAGAGAATAGAATCATTGTCAAGAACTGATGCTCCCCTCTTGCTCTTGCTCTTGATCTTCAGTGTTCTTCAATTTGCTTCAATCTTCAATGGCTAATTAAGAACTAGGGTTTAGATTATAATTTAATGGAGTGTTTAATCTAGTCTAATCTATGTATTCTCCCTTTAATTTATGCCTTACATCATGTATTTATAGGTTACAAGTCCAATTTTTAGCTTAGGAATAAACCCAATCCAATTTGGAGTCAAAAAGGTGTCAAAATTCGTCCAAAAACGCGTCCATGCCATCACCAAGCCCTTCCCAATATTTTCAGCAGCTTGGCTTGACTTTCAACTGCTTTATCCCCTATCATAGCCTATTTTGAATCCGGCCGCACATGTTCTGACATTTTCTGCTGCGACGTCCTTTGGGAAAATGGCCATAACTTCTTCGCCCGAACTCTGATTTTGATGATTCAAGATGGTCCGGAAAGAGGAGACGTAGATCTACAATTTTCATTCTTTAAGTTTTCAAAATAAGGTCCGGAGCTATACTCAAATTGGATCTGAAGTGACTGCTATGTAAATGGCAAGCCGAAAACGCGAATCTAGCCACCCCAAATGTCGATCCAAGATAATTTTGTCCCAATTCCTACAAAATAACATAAAAAATACTTGAATAGACACAAGCACTTAAAAACTATTCTAAAAGACTTGAGAACAACAATAAATTAAGCCCAAATGTATCCAATTCATGTGTATAAAACTCACTCATCAGTCACTAAGGACTATTGAACATCTACTAGAATTACCAATATTAAAATAATAACCCAAAAGAATCAAGTACTATAGTTGATCAATCTATAATACTCTATGTTATGCATAACACCACATTAATATCCACTCATGTGTTGGGGTTTCCAACAACATACACTCCCCTTACCATAAGGGTTGTTCAACTCAGTTTTCAACATTTCCGCACCAGTTAATTGGTTTGGACAATTTTATAAACATGCATATAGTCTAGCCGAATCAATTTCATAGATCCTTTCACAATATTCAATAATAATACCAAGTTCAACATGAATAATAGTTTTTATAAAAGTTTAAACATGCTTGTTCAATTGAACGAATAATTAGGATAACTTGCATTCAAAGAGATAAGGTTTAGATACTTGCTTATGATATTCGTTGAATAAGGTAATGCCAGGGTTTAGGATACTTGCCTTAAGCGTAGTTTATCGACGTTAAGAAATCAACTCTTTCGAACCCTATTTATAGTGTATTACAAGTATAGGATTCCCATTAGTTAAACATATTCGATAAACAATCCTGATATATAGTTCAAGTGTACACACATGACTCAATCATGAAATCTTAGACGTATGCTATTACATAGCTCGGAACTATCGTTAGACTTCATCATTTTTAAAAACACCTTGTCAATTCAAGCTAAGATAGGTGTTAACATGAAAGGCAACCTCTGTCAGTGTGTCATGGACAAAAATAAGCATAATGAAGTTATACTAGCATGCTACATACTTCAAAAATCACAGAAGTCACTTTCCAAGTCTGCAGAAGGGCGCGGCTGCGCCTGATTTGTTCCCAGTTCCCAGTTCAAACCAGGGCTTAGCAATCACTTACTTGGCCTGGCTTTCCCATCCTTACACATATAACATATATTAACATGTCAAGGGTCCCTTCGTATCTCTCAAGTTCAATCTAGGTCCCTTCTTTCATAATATGGTTCTAAGTTTGAACATCTCAATAAGTTAAGGCCATTCAAGGTTATGAAACCAAAAAGTTTAACTTGTTTGATTTTTAAACATATAAGGTAGTCATATAACTCATATTAGACATGCTTGTGAGTATTCATATCATATGTGTGTAATTAGCATCGTTTTGGTTTGAAAATATGCTTCGTTTATGCTTTACTTGAATTACGCTAACTAAGCATGGTATATATACATATTCATGATACACGAGTGAGTTTAAGAGTATCATCACACATGTTCACAAATATCAGATTTTAACTCTCAAAGTAGTATGTTAATATTCACGTTCAAAGTTCGTATTTTCATTTAGTAAAACTTACTAATAAGTTTAACATGATCATGCTTCATTATGAAATCCATATACGTAAGTTAGTAGATCCGATATGCATTTCAAAACCATACTACCATGCTTGCAAGATCAGAATATCAAAATGAATATAATAAGTCAATGTCAATTTTGAACTCTAAATTTCGATTTAGCATGTTATCAATGTCATTTAGTATGCTAAACTACTCCTCTTACTATACATCCTACTTGCATGCTTACGTACAATGAAATCAGACCACACTAATATGTCTTTAAGTTAGAATTTTAAGTTACACATGGTCTATCGAGTTTATATATTGAAAACTCAAGTTTTCTTTTGAAATCAAGCTAGGTGAGTGATTATATGATAAGCAATATAACTAGTATATCAATAATTGAAATAAGCTTAACTAAGTTGTATTAGCATGCTCCATAAATCAGATATCACAACAAAACAACCAAAAAAAATATGCGAGAGGGGCATGGTGCACGTGCCATTTTACTACTGGATATGCACGTGGTCAGCGCGGCTCTGTTCCGAATTCAGAGACTTTGACCTCTACAGAGAACAAGCCAACTACCAAATTTTCTTCACTAATTCTACTGTAACCAAGCCGCATTGTATACTAAACATGTTAATAAGCCTATATAACAACTACATAAGTGTTCTATAACCCAATCACAATTCAACTTGGCATAATCAAGAAATTGGTAATTCAAGAATGGAAATTTTGACAGAAATCTAAATGAAGAACAAGAAGAAATCTTATACCTCTGTAATTAGCTTGCTAATTCATACTTCTTCCACTGATGGGTATGTAATTACTTGCTCTATATATGCTCTCAACTTCACACTTAAGAAATTCTTAGCAATGAAAAATGGAGAAGGAGATGAGTTGTATTTATAGAGAAGCTATTATACAGACAATGCAATTTCCCACTAAATCAAACTCATGGATTGAAGGATTACATGAAGGTTATCAAAGAGTTGTTAGATGTTAGTTGAAGATCATCATAACAACCACTCCCCCATAATTATCAGCTAGAAAGAACTTGGAAGAAGAAAAAGACAATAGGCCTTAGCCTTTATGTGTTACACGTGACTGAGAAGTGAGGAGCAATTGGACACTAAATTTGGGACAAGCCAAATAACTCAGCATTCTTGCAACACTTATACAAATTCCTACTCTTATGTTATATTTTATATACATATCATCCATACATGGGCTATATCCTAATGTCACAATATGGTTTACATAATTAATATTTCAAGGTAGTAGATGTTATGCAACATACATATAATCCATGTACATTTTATTTTAATGTATACCTATATACATATTGTCACATAGACATTTCATTATGTATTTATAACATATAGTTCTAATGTGCTCAATCACATTGCTTCATAGAATATTATAGTTTAATAAGACTTAATATAGGGTTGTTATATATAGTATAGTCACATAAATGTCACACTACACTATAGTTGTATTTTATATTTTTAATTATTGCACACTTGCATATAATGATCAATATAATCTTATTATATTAATAGCTTACTTATTTGTCTTATGTCAAATAAATAAATTATTCACGTTCTTGATTAATTAACACCAATATTAATTTAATCTATTCCTCATTGATTAATGTAATTATTGATCTCTATAACAATTAATCATCTATATAAATCTCATTATATCTTTCGACATGTTGCTAATAATAATAATCACATCTCATTAATTAATCACCATTAACAATTAATTAATACTCTACAATAACAATTAACAATTATTATTAATCAATTGTTTACTTAATAATTCCTTCGTCGATTAATATTATTATTAATATTTTCCATCACTGTGCCACACAAGGCTTTCGATGAGTTCCTCGTAAACTCCATATATTCTCAATTATTCACTTACTTAATATAATTGAGTTAACTTATCTCGTAACACAAAATCATTTATTTTCAAATAAATATTTATTCCCATTAATATATTCATAAGACATGGAAATTCTCGGGTATTACAAGTACAACCATTTAACTCATACCAACTGGCGACTCTGTCTAATTTAGACCATTAAAACCAAATCTTTTCAAATCGTCAATATTATATGTCGGCCTTTTTCTTGAAAACCTCACCCTTTAGATCAAACTAACTCACATAAAAACATAAAGGGTTAGAAACACATAGGAAAAGGGAGATGAAAATTTTTCTAGCTTCGACAGGTTGCGACTCTGCTGGGACAGTAGAGGGCTTAAGCCACATTTCAATCTTTTTGATTCCATTATTTGTGCATGTGTATGAAATGACGTCTTTACATTGAATGGATATGAATATCTCTTTACCACGCTTTATATTAGTGTTTCGCACAATGTTATCATTTTGCATGCGGTGAGATGCGATTAATGTATGTTGTGTGATTCCTCCACAAGGAGGCGAACCCGTCGGTCACTGACTACTGGACTTCAATGGCGATTAAGTCCAAGTGAGGCTCAGGAAAGGTACAACTCAGATCCACTCAAGTTAAAAGATCGGATTAACTTACCATCTAGTAGATTGCGATATTCTGGGAACCTCCATGCCAAAAAGTCCGTGAGAGTAAACCTAAGATTAGTCTGCCACTGAAAAACCAAACGCGAAGGAAAGTCTCTTCATTCATGCCTTTCCCTTTCAATTCAATGTAAATCTCAATTCCATATATATATATATATATAGATTTTGTGAGCCTAAGTACAAATTAGGGTTCACATACGACCTAAAGAATTGAATGATAAACAGAAATGTTGGAAATAAATGTGTGAGACCCAACAGAAGCCTCCACGTATTGCGAGGCAGAAGACTTGTGGAGGTGACTCATTTTGGGAATTAATTGAGGGATTGGATTGGTGGCTAGAAGGACAAGACGATCTGGGAATTACTGTGAAGACTAAGGGTATTTCTGGAATTTCCCCGTGGACATATGCCTGGCACGTGACCATTTTCCAAGAAACTCTATAAATAACTCTTCCTGTGATGCCCCCAAATTCGGGTCCTCTGACCCCAGTTCGGTCATCACGATAAACTACAAACATCCACCTCTAAACAACATATAATAACTAAAATGTCGAATATAATAAACGTACGCCGTTCATTCAAAAGGTGTTACTAGTCCCAAGATATGATAACCTTAATATCATCTTACAAACATACCCTAAAATAATTATTAGGGTTCATATTACATAACAGTAATTTAAACTAAGCGCAAGGTAAAATTCGCTCCTTGCCACTAGTCTACATCTTTCCTTTACCCTTGTCCTTCCCTGAGGTCTCGGGCTTAGCTGCAATATATTCATGATATAGCAAGGATGAGCAACAAGTTTGCTCAACAAGTTTAAATACAGCAATGAGGATATATCATGATGAATGGAAAAATATCTGGCAATGGATTCAACAATATGAATATCTGAAGGATTCAACAATATGAATATCGCAAGCAAAGATAATGATTCCTTTTAGAATAACTGCTAGTCAAATAGACTTTGAACTATAACACTCCAAAGGAATCAATAGCTAATTGACCCTTTGGTTACTAGCTACAGAATAAGTACTTGAGGGGATCAGCCTCACGTACTCTATGTATATGCATAACATTTAAATCTTCTCTGTGTATCTTATATTAGATACCTGGTACTCCCCTATCATAAAAAGGGGTGTTCTTTCAGTCTGAGAATCCTTACCTTCAATAGGTTTGGATAGCTTTTATAAAACTTCATACTCTTGTCTGACCGAACAAAGGTTCAGACTCTATCTCACATAGTTCAAGAATTATTTGAACTTTACATGATGTACAAGTCCAAGACTATACGATCTCAAGTGCACTAAGTGCGAATATCAATAATATCGATGTGGAATAATTGTAAAGTAATTAAACCACTTAATAACATGCTTGGAAATAAGATTCAAGCTTAAATGAATAACTTTCAATTCAACAATAACCTACTCAATACAATATGAGAAGGATAAGAAACTTTCACAACAAATAAAGTTGTGTAAGTTAAGAAACTTGCAACACAATAAAATAGTGTTCGGATACTTGCTCAATATACATTTGAGTAAGAATTAAGGAACTTGCTCAATAAAGGTATGATTCAAAGAACTTGCACAATCAAAGAGTGAAGTTCAAAGAAAACTTGCTCAATAATATTTGGAGTAAGTTTAGGAAACTTGCCTGTTTGCTCAGCTATAATATTACACTAGCTTTAACTAACTCGCGTTGAAATGACCTAACATTATCAAGTCGATCATTTCAATTAGTATGCGTAAACTAATACGAGTCTACACTTATAATAATCAAGTCTTTATATAACATGCTTCTAAACACATTATATGGCACATTGGTCATATATTACAAAGTAAAGCAATCATATAAGCATGCCTTGAAACTTCAAACCAAAAACAAAATCGCAAAATCTGCATAGGATTTACGCTTATTGCGCTTTGGTTCAGGCTTTAGGACGACGCAGCAATTTACTGTTGCCCCCCGGCTGCACCGAGGTTGAGCTTCGCGCTCTCCCGACTTGATTCAACTCTAACACACTAATCACACATACCATTTAACATGCATACATGCTAGAGTTTCACATATAAAACATGATCATACATGAGTTCAATATCACAAGTTTAACTTATAAGTTATTGTTAGGTTTGTAATATTCAAGAACGCAATCAAATTGCAAAAATAAGCGGAAACGTGTAAAAATCAGAGTTTAAAAAATTTTACAAACCATATACCCGGATCACCCTTTATGCACAATTATTAATTAAACGAAAAATTGAAGAACAAGAATCATACCCTTGAAGATCCGAGCTTCCTCAGGTACAAGTTCACCTCCAATTCTTTTCGCGTTCAACATGAATCCACCGGGTTTGGTTCCTTCCTTTGATCAACGTTAGCCACCCAAGTGTTTGGCCTCTAGAGGTGATCCACCAAGGAAGAAGAAGAATTCAAGAATATGGGTATTTGGTTAAACCCTAGTTTTTCTATCTCTATAGAAAATAAGCGTACTCTCCAACAATTGGAATAACGTATAGCTTGATATCTGATATAAGACTCCTCTTATAAAGATATCAGGTAACCTTATTTAATAAAATAAGGTATTATTTAATTAAACTCTTTTAATTAAATGGGCTCCTTAATCTTATTAGGGATAATTAATTAAACTCCCTTAACTAATTTTCCCTCCTAATCTTATTAGGAATAAATGAGAGTACTTATATTAAATTAATTTCTAAACTCTTTTAGAAATTAAAATAATAATAATAATAATTGTAATAATATTAATAAGACTCCTCTTATTAATTTATTTTAATATTTCTAAAATATTAAATAATAAATATTAAGCTATTTAATTTATTCTATCACCATAGATTAAATTAAATATACATAAATATATTATTACGATTATGCCATTAACTTCTTAAATAATTATTCTTCCTTTTATGGTGTGACCCTTTAGGTTCTCCATATTAAACCTAGGTTGTGAATAAATCAATTAGAACAATTCTAATCTTATTTAAATAAATAAATTAAACAATTAATTTATTTAAATAAATAATATTTATTCTACAATAGGATAAGCCTCCTAGCGATCAAGCGACTTTCCGAGATAATATAGATTTCAACATTAATCATAAAAGAACCTTTGAGTAAATAGTTACTGAAATACAATTCAATCCTTCCACCATACAATGTCCCAATTAAATATAAGACATGGAATTCTTGTCAAGTCTTATTTTATTTAATTATATGTATTTCGATCCTTAAATGCACAACTCAAATAATGCAAATTAGAAACTCCTTTCTAATTTCATTACGCCTTGCCAAGGACTCTTTGGGTTGTCATTTATCGAATCACATGGGACATTTCTCTTCTTTAATAGAAGTGGTAGATTCTTTATTGATCATACATTATCTCCATGCATACAACTTATTATACCCAAGCATACCCTTTGATATACCCTAAGGGTCTTAAGGAATAAGTCAAAGTATAACTCATCATACACAAGATACTATGATGATCTCAAGTCCAAGGATCACTTGTACTACTATCACTACAGGAATTCCTATTGACAGGCAAGTAAAACTCCATTAGGTATTCCTTAGCGAGCCACGTTCAGTGAACTTATTCTCTAATAAGCACCTACATACTTGCTTTAGTGTCTCCACACAAATGACCATGAGATCAATCATCCTCATCCAATGAGCAAACAACGTATGTACCAATCTATCCGGATTCACTAATCCCCAATTTAGTAATCCAATGATTGGGAACTATTTTAGTTTTAAGCTTTCTAAGAATTTAGATCTCATTAGAATGATCATCATCATTATTCTAAAAGCATTGCTTAAAACTATGGGTTTATCACATATTATAAAACAGCATCATGTAGATAATTAAAAGCCTTTAATAAATTAATACTTTTTATTAATAAATGAATAAGATTGTTCCAAAGTATATGCTTTATCATCAAACATGACTGGCTTGTGTGCATACTACTTTCAATCTCCTACTTGCACTAAAGTCAATCGTCATGGTATCTCATACTCTTCTTCTCTAAGTGACGATTATCCTTTTGTTGGATAAGCTTTAGTTAATGGATATGTAATGTTGTTTTTGAGAGTTCACTATCTCTATAGTGATTTCCCATCTTTCAATGATTCCTATAATCAAATGAAAGTGCTACAACACATGTTTAGATCCAAGATGAGACTTAGGAACTATTCCTAGTTCTGTAATGAATTTATCATCCAAACAATCAACTTGCAGCTTCATTTATAGCTATATACTTTGTCTTTATCACTAAACCAACAACTCTTTCTTTGTTTGGAACCTTTCCAATTCAACGCACCACCGATTCAAGATAACGCTTTACCTTAAAGTGGATTTTTTCATCATCTTGGTGCGTCTCGAAAAACTTGAGTCATTAAGCCCTCTAGTTTTAATTTAGACCCACCATGAATATGATCACATCCTTAGTCTTGGGTTAAGCACTTTAAGATGTTTTTCAGCGACTCATAGTGAACTTCTCCATAATATGATAATGATCAACATTAGATCTTGTATATTTCATTGCATACATGATAGTCACTCATGCGATCTCTCTTTTCAGGAGTCTGTGGGGACTATTAAGAGAGATACACTCCATAGCTCATCGACATGAGACATTTCTTAGAGTTTGCCATGCTAAACGACTTTAGCATCAAATGAATATACGTTCCTTGGGTTAAGTCGAGCATCCTCGTAAATCTATCTATATAGATTTGCATCCCCAATTAAGATACTCTTCCCAAATCATTCATGGAGGAATGTTTAGACAACTTTATCTTTATTGATTCTAGCATTGGCATGTCATTCCTTATCCGTAGTATATCAACATATAATACTAAGAATATCACGACGCTCCCACTGACCCTTTTGTACACACTAAGTTCATTCTTATTTTTGATAAAATCAAACTCTTTTGATTATTATATCATAACGAATGTTCCATTTTTGAGAAACTTTCTTCAATCCATTTCTCTGAGTGTCTACAACACTTACCTCATCATATGTAACTGGATCATCATCTTCTATGATGCGTACCTCATCATCATCATCCATGATGAATCTATACCTCCTAGGTATCTTTGGTACTATTCGATTTACGATTCTGGGTTGTGGTATAATAGGTCTATCTACGAGTTCCTCTTATTTGACTTATAGTATTTTGTGGTTCTTGAACTCTTCAAGATCTATTATCCTCCCACTAGCCCCTTTTAATGATAAACACCTTTATCTTAGAAGGCGCGCCGTGTTTCGTAACAAACACCTTTTGCTAAGTAGAATTATAGAACATATACCCTAAACTTACTTTAGGATGTCCCACAAATCAGACATGTCAAATCTTGTCCCAAGCTTATCGTTGAAACCTTTTCACATAAGTTGGACAACCCCTTATCTTAACATACTTAAGATTAGGAATCCTCCCCATCCATAACTTTTATGGAGTCTTGAAATTTGGATTTTGAGGTTACCTTTTCGTAGATATGCAGCCATTTATAGGACATGATCCTAAAAGGATACTGGAATGTCGGTAAAATCATTTTGGACCGCACCATGTCCAACAAGGTACGATTTTTCCATTCAAATACATCAATCAATTATTGCGTATCAGGAGGCGTCCATTATGAGAAAACCATTTAAGATGATCTAGAAACTTATTTCACAAGTATTTATTCCTTGATCTAATCAAAGAATCTTAATACATTGTCAATTTGTTTCACTTCTGAATTCTTTGAACCTTTCAAATAATTCATACTTGTATTTCAGCAAATACACACATTCAACTCTTTGAATGATCATCTCCTTTTCTTATACTAATTTGTTCAATATGCAAAATTATTTTCATGTAAGTCAAGTATACAAAATTTATTAAGTAATATTCCAGTTCTATACAAAACATTATTATTATAAATAGAACAATAATTGTTCTTAATTATAATACCAAAGATTTCATTGTCCAACAATAAAATGGAAATAATATTTTTACAAGAATGGAATACAATAACAACTTATTGACTTAATAGATTTTCCGTAGGCATTGCTAAACTATAAGTTTCTATGGCTAATATGGAAACCTTTGTTACATTTCCCACATAGGATTACTTATATTTGTTTAGCTTTTCCTACTGCTTGGTCCCTTCATAAATCTATATTTATGATAACCAAAGTCGGTATCCAATACCCAAGTAGAACCTTGACTTAAAGAAAAATTTATTCAATCATGAACAAAAACTGTATTGTAACAGAAACTTCACTAAGCTTCTTTGGTTAGCCTCTGCAAGATTCTTCTCGCAGATTTCTTTCCGGTGTCGGGCTTATTTGATTGGAAGCAAGCTCCTTTGCTATCCGTGTCGCTTTTGTTCTTATTATCCTTTGTTTACGCCTTTCTGTTTACCTTCTTTGAATCGTTCTTCTTTTCAGAAGATCCTTTGGCCCCTATCACTAAGACATGGTCTTTCTTGGTTGGAAAGTGACTCTCATCATTTTTCAACATGTTAAGCAAATCAACGAAGCTGATATCTAGCTTGTTTATATGAAAAATTCACAACAATTGTGAAAGGAGTAGGGAGTGAGTGCAAGATCAAATCTTGGCTCAACTCTCCATCCATGAAAAAACCGGTTGTCTTAATTGATCAATCAAATTGATTATGTTAAGAACTTTTTATGCATACTATAGTGCCATTGGCCATTCTAGATCGGAAGAGCTCCTTAGATATCTCGATATCTAACGGTCCTACTTTCCTCACCATCAACTACTTGATGTGCGAGGAATATAGTAGAAGCATCCATAGTTTCATGCCGTGGCCAAGCTCGTTACTCGTGGATGCGAGCATGATGCATCGAAATAATGTGCATCATCTTGCCACTTTCTAAAAGTAGCAATCTCTTCCTCAGAGGCATTATGCGCAACCATTGCGAGGATAGGCGATTAAGGACATAAGATAGCTTTTCACTATGAGAACTATTCTCAAGTTCCTTAGCCAATCCGTTTAATTTGGCCTCGTTAATTTAGCATCTAATATGCTTCGCGTTGATAGTAATTTTAGACATTGTAAAATTTCGTAAATGAATTTGTAATTAACAACATTTTAACATACATTCTTTTATTAATTACCAAAATAATTTAGGTCTTGTTTTAAATTGGTATCTCCCACTATTTTCTTCAAACTATATTACCTCACTTATATAGTTCGGCAAAATCTAATTAAAGATTTGCTAGTGAGAATAAGGATCCCATTTCAAATGTATATAGCCTTGTGGTGACACAACAAACTATATATAAATAAATAGGTAGACAACTTTTGTCAATTACATCAACTATGCAACTCCTTTTCTTTTGCCTCTTAGATTATTTTGATCAAGTGGTGGCACATCCGAATCAAAATTATCCAAGTTAAGTCCGACCTAGCACTCCATATATTCAAAAAGAAAAATATCATCCTTGTGGTGATGTAACAAAACAATATTGTTCAATTTTCTTTATAAGCATCAAATGTGATAAATTAACATCTTAAATACTTAATACTTGCCTTGTGGTGACACAACAAACTCATATTAAATATTTAATACTCTATTAATTTTATCATGCTAGAAGGCTTGACGTTCGATATTCCAAATACCTTTGAACGCTTAGGACATAATATAAAAAAATTTGAGGATTTATTAATTTGTCTCATCTTGTTTTAGTATGCATATATATATATAAAATACGCGTCATATTAATGAACATGCTAAGCATGTTTGCATAATATATAATATATATAGTATAAGCATGCACATATAGAATACTATATTCTACCCGGATTGATTATGGACTTTTATTCTAGTTTGGTTCACTAGAGCCACCAAGTGAACCAAAAGGTCAAACCCTAGGGGTGCAAGAAATAATATTTAAATATAACTATTACATTTAAACCTTAGGGCTCCATTACAAACGGGTCTTCGTTAGCTTCCTTGCTCCTTGATCTCCAATTTTTCAAAATTAATTCTAACTATTCCTATTACAAAACTAATTAAAATAAATAGAAACCTTGATCAATCAAGGGAAGTACATAGGAGGAGTTAGAATTTACATTAAGAAAAAACTAGAGAAGACAAGTAATACTTGAGACCCCATTTAATAAAACTCATACATTCATGCATCCAACTAAAATAAAATCCAATCACATTGGTCGATAGTCTATAATCAATCCCTTTTATTATCATACACATCACCATATGTATCAATAAATAACATTCATCTTATGAATAATAAACATTTAATATATATATTGATATCATTTAATGGGCAAATTTAGTTGGTATAAAATCTAATTTTTTGAATCAAAATAAACTCCTTTATTTTAATCCAAATTTAAATCAAAATAAAACTATTTTATTTTAATTTATCCAATTTTGAATAAAATAAACTATTTTATTTTAATCAAAATTTTAATCAAAATAAACTCCTTTATTTTAATTAATTATGGAATCCAATTCCATATATAAAAAAAATTATTAAAGGAAACACGGATTATCTTTTTCCTATTCACAAATAAACTCCTTTATTTTAAATAATATGAAATCTTATTTCATATCTAAATAAACTCTTTTATTTAAGGAAAGACTAATTTTTTCCTATTCATAAATAAACCTTTTATTTTAAATAATATGAAATCTAATTTCATATCAAAATAAACTCCTTTATTTAAGGAAAAATAGAATCCAATTTCAACTCCAATTAGTTAGCATGGAATTCAATTCCAACTCTAATTAGTTAGTATAAAATTTAATTTTAAAATTAAAATAAAACTTTTTATTTTAAGATTAAAATAAACCTTTTATTTAAAATTAAAATAAATTTTTATTTTAATTATAAAATAATTAAGAATTCACCTTGAATCACGTGATATCATATATCATTAATTGTACTGCAGGAATCAAGTTAATTATATATAACATACCTTTATGGTTATTCATGATCTAGCCATGCTAGTTAGAATCCAGGAGCAAAAGTTATTATATATTAACGGAAGCCTGGAATATCCCTTCAATATTACATGCACGATCAGCAGCACCTCGGTAATAGGCATTCCCAAAGACTAATTTTTTTTTTTTACCGAAAAGTCTTTAGCAATTTGACTAATCAAATCAACATCCACGTAAAAAATTCAGTTCGCGATAAATAAAAGCTTTCGAAAATCTGCAGCTCGTGTTCGTGATGAATTTTTTTTTGTTTTTTTTTTGAATAAATTTTATACAATAAAACTATGCCCAATTAAATTTTTCTAAACACATCAATATACATATCAAATCAAAATAATTAATAATTCGCATAAAGGTTTGGCTCTGATGCCACTGTTGGGTTTTTAATATTCAAGAACGCAATCAAATTGCAAAAATAAGCGGAAACGTGTAAAAATCAGAGTTTAAAAAATTTTACAAACCATATACCCGGATCACCCTTTATGCACAATTATTAATTAAACGAAAAATTGAAGAACAAGAATCATACCCTTGAAGATCCGAGCTTCCTCAGGTACAAGTTCACCTCCAATTCTTTTCGCGTTCAACTTGAATCCACCGGGTTTGGTTCCTTCCTTTGATCAACGTTAGCCACCCAAGTGTTAGGCCTCTAGAGGTGATCCACCAAGGAAGAAGAAGAATTCAAGAATATGGATATTTGGCTAAACCCTAGTTTTTCTATCTCTATAGAAAATAAACGTACTCTCCAACAATTGGAATAACGTATATCTTGATATCTGATATAAGACTTCTCTTATAAAGATATCAGGTAACCTTATTTAATAAAATAAGGTATTATTTAATTAAACTCTTTTAATTAAATGGGCTCCCTAATCTTATTAGGGATAATTACTTAAACTCCTTTAATTAATTTTCCTCCTAATCCTATTAGGAATAAATGAGAGTACTTATATTAAATTAATTTCTAAACTCTTTTAGAAATTAAAATAATAATAATAATTGTAATAATATTAATAAGACTCCTCTTATTAATTTATATTTAATATTTCTAAAATATTAAATAATAAATATTAAGCTATTTAATTTATTCTATCACCATAGATTAAATTAAATATACATCTTTATATTATTAAGATTATGCCATTAACTTCTTAAATAATTATTCTTTCCTTTTATGGTGTGACCCTTTAGGTTCTCCATATTAAACCTAGGTTGTGGATAAATCAATTAGAACAATTCTAATCTTATTTAAATAAATAAATTAAACAATTAATTTATTTAAATAAATAATATTTATTCTACAATAGGGATAAGCCTCCCTAGCGATCAACGACTTTCCGGATAATATAGATTTCAACATTAATCATAAAAGAACCTTTGAGTAAATAGTTACCGTACAATTCAATCCTTCCACCATACAATGTCCCAATTAAATATAAGACATGGAATTATCGTCAAGTCTTATTTTATTTAATTATATGTATTTCGATCCTTAAATGCATGACTCAAATAATGCAAATTAGAAACTCCTTTCTAATTTCATTACGCATCGCCAAGGACTACTTTGGGTTGTCATTTATCGAATCACATGGGACATTTATCTTCTTTAATAAGTGGTAGATTCTTTATTGATCATACATTATCTCCATGTACAACTTATTATACCCAAGCATACCCTTTGATATACCCTAAGGGTCTTAAGGAATAAGTCAAAGTATAACTCATCATACACAAGATACTATGATGATCTCAAGTCCAAGGATCACTTGTACTACTATCACTACAGAATTCCTATTGACAGCAAGTAAAACTCCATTAGGTATTCCTTAATGAGCCAACGTTCAAAGTGAACTTATTCTCTAATAAGCACCTACATACTTGCTTTAGTGTCTCCACACAAATGATCATGAGATCAATCTGCTAAATAATAAATATTAAGCTATTTAATTTATTCTATCACCATAGATTAAATTAAATATACATAACATATTATTACGATTATGCCATTAACTTCTTAAATAATTATTCTTCCTTTTATGGTGTGACCCTTTAGGTTCTCCATATTAAACCAGGTTGTGAATAAATCAATTAGAACAATTCTAATCTTATTTAAATAAATAAATTAAACAATTAATTTATTTAAATAAATAATATTTATTCTACAATAGGGATAAGCCTACCTAAATGATCAATCGACTTTCCGGATAATATAGATTTCAACATTAATCATAAAAGAACCTTTGAGTAAATAGTTACCGTCACAATTCAATCCTTCCACCATACAATGTCCCAATTAAATATAAGACATGGAATTATCATCAAGTCTTATTTTATTTAATTATATGTATTTCGATCCTTAAATGCACAACTCAAATAATGTAAATTAGAAACTCCTTTCTAATTTCATTACTTATAACGCCAAGGACTCTTTGGGTTGTCATTTATCGAATCACATGGGACATTTATCTTCTTTAATAAGTGGTAGATTCTTTATTGATCATACATTATCTCCTTCATACAACTTATTATACCCAAGCATACCCTTTGATATACCCTAAGGGTCTTAAGGAATAAGTCAAAGTATAACTCATCATACACAAGATACTATGATGATCTCAAGTCCAAGGATCACTTGTACTACTATCACTACAGGAATTCCTATTGACAGGCAAGTAAAACTCCATTAGGTATTCCTTAGCGAGCCACGTTCAGTGAACTTATTCTCTAATAAGCACCTACATACTTGCTTTAGTGTCTCCACACAAATGATCATGAGATCAATCTGCTAAATAATAAATATTAAGCTATTTAATTTATTCTATCACCATAGATTAAATTAAATATACATAACATATTATTACGATTATGCCATTAACTTCTTAAATAATTATTCTTCCTTTTATGGTGTGACCCTTTAGGTTCTCCATATTAAACCGGTTGTGAATAAATCAATTAGAACAATTCTAATCTTATTTAAATAAATAAATTAAACAATTAATTTATTTAAATAAATAATATTTATTCTACAATAGGGATAAGCTTCCCTAGCGATCAACGACTTTCCAGATAATATAGATTTCAACATTAATCATAAAAGAACCTTTGAGTAAATAGTTACCGTACAATTCAATCCTTCCACCATACAATGTCCCAATTAAATATAAGACATGGAATTCTTTGTCAAGTCTTATTTTATTTAATTATATGTATTTTGATCCTTAAATGCACAACTCAAATAATGCAAATTAGAAACTCCTTTCTAATTTCATTACGCCTTAACCGAGGACTCTTTGGGTTGTCATTTATCGAATCACATGGGACATTTATCTTCTTTTAATAAGTGGTAGATTCTTTATTGATCATACATTATCTCCATGTACAACTTATTATACCCAAGCATACCCTTTGATATACCCTAAGGGTCTTAAGGAATAAGTCAAAGTATAACTCATCATACACAAGATACTATGATGATCTCAAGTCCAAGGATCACTTAGATTACTATCACTACAGAATTCCTATTGACAAAAGTAAAACTCCATTAGGTATTCCTTAGCGAGCCAATTCGGTGAACTTATTCTCTAATAAGCACCTACATACTTGCTTTAGTGTCTCCACACAAATGATCATGAGATCAATCATCCTCATCCAATGAGCAAGCAACGTATGTACCAATCTATCCGGATTCACTAATCCCCAATTTAGTAATCCAATGTTTGGGAACTATTTTAGTTTTAAGCTTTCTAAGAATCTAGATCTCATTAGAATGATCATCATCATTATTCTAAAAGCATTGCTTAAAACTATGGGTTTATCACATATTATAAAACAGCATCATGTAGATAATTAAAAGCCTTTAATAAATTAATACTTTTTATTAATAAATGAATAAGATTGTTATAAAGTATATGCTTTATCATCAAACATGATTGGCTTGTGTGCATACTACTTTCAGTTATATGTCATTAAAACATAAAAAGGTCATGTAATCATTTATGCCTTACAACTTAATCATTCAATGCTCAGTAGTCATGCTTGTATATAGACAACACATGTATACTTTACTCATTTCTTGATTACATTAACTTTCTCATTCTAATTTTCTTTGAATTTTACACTAAGTTAACTTAGCATATACAAGGCATATTAGCATATAACTCTCATGCATTTACAACATATATTAAAGTCACATATGAATGCTCAAATAGTCAGAACTTACTAGATAAAAATCTTCGTCAAGTTCTCTTTGAAAAGCCTTAAGTTTTTTATCTTTGAAATAGTCTTAACTTTCAACCATGTATGCTAGTGTGTTCAATCACTTTAGTCTTGCATTTCATGTCAATATAAACCATATTATCTTACTCATAAAGTCAGAATGCTCACATGATGTGTTCGTGACAAATTTCACCTTTGAACTACAAACCTCATTTTAAGACCACAAGTGTTGTGTCCATTGTAGGTACTAACATGGTTATACTTGTTCATACTACATGCACATGCTTACATATACGTGTCAAAATAGTTTACAAGATTGTTCTAACAATGTACTAACAAGTTAGCACATCAGGAACAAAATAGAAAACATCAGAGCTGGTGCAGGACTGACGCAGCTGCGCTGTACCCTAGTACAATTAGGGCGCAGCTATGCCATGCCAGAAACAAAAGCGAAGTTTGGAGTTACGGTAGCAATTGCGCCATACACCTCGCATCGAGACGATGGCAGACTAGACTGCTGCAGTTCAAAGAACCCACCATACCAATTCCTTATAAAAATTGCTTCTAACATAACCCAACACACTTATAAGTATGTATAACACTAAGAAACATAACCCAAATTAACTAACAACCAATACATGCTTAATTCAAAGAATCAACCCATTAAACAATTTACCAAAAATTAAGAATGGGAATGGAAGTTATACCTTTGTGACTCAATTCAGCTACTCTATACACACTAATTCTCAACAAATTATAACAAAGAAGATGAGAGTCTTATTTATAGAAGATTGATTATCTAGATAATGCCATTACCTCACAGATCAAACCATTGGCTTTCAAGAATGCACAAGGGTTAAGAGAGAGTTGGTGATTCACTCATGAATCCTGATAAGTGGGTTTTACACCTACTTATTGGATATTAATTCATGCGAACTATGCCCATGTCAAGTACATTTTAGTGTGTTTTTAGTTGCATTTCATGTTATTTTGCATTGCATTTACTTAAAACTCCTTTGGTGTAAAAGTGTAGGATATGGCATAATTTGGTGATGTAAATGGCATGAGGCTGTTGGATGCATGGCACGAGGATCAAGTTGAGCAGGGGACTAAGCATGGATGGACAAAAGAATGAACATCGTAACAAATCGAGAGTGATGAGTAACCGAATCAAGACCACCGAAGCTGCGTGCGATTGCGTGGCTATCTGAGGCCGACTCACGTCTCGCATGCGAGGATTATGAAAGGAAGGAAGGTCGCTACGCGTCGCGATGACTTCTTCTTCTTGAGGTGTTTATTTTAATTTTTTAATTTAAGGGTTGTAATTAATTAAAAATGATTCTGACTGGTGTCAGACGTATCATTCATTATTTTTGACATATTTTTCATATTGGTAACTAGGGTTTACACTCCTGGAGAGATTCCAATGTAGAACGAAGCCTAAACTCCATCTTTTCTAATTCTTCGTGGGAAGTCCATTCATTGTGGATAACTCTTGTTATTTTGCTGTATTTATATGAGGATTTGAACGTTAATATTGGTTTATAATCAGCAATTGGGTTTGATCGTTTCTATCCTTCATCTTTCAATTGTTTGCTTATTAGCCATGTTTAACTTTGATCCCATGATGGCTTTTGGTTCAGTCATGAACTAAACTCCATTATGGGATTCTAACGGATTTTAATATGTAGTTTATTGCATGCTTGATTGCTGAACTGTTTGACATATCAATAGGAATTTCTATCATGGTTGTTTTGCATGTATGAATGCTTGATCACCATTCGTTTCAGTACTTGTATGGAATTGAAAGAGGACATGCGAGTATGGATTGTAATCATGATAGCATGCGTATATGGGGCTGTTTTGTATAGCTTTGTATTTCGTGAATTAGATAGACATATACCAATTCACCGTATGAGTTAGAACAAAGGCTTGTGCTTAAATTCAATATGGTTGCAATTTCACATAGACATATAGTGATTTTGGTTATATTGATGATTACATGGTGTCTATCGCATGTGGATGCTATGTAAGTAGGGCATAGTACATTGAAAAATGGCTATGTCTATATTAGTGCTCTTGGCTTCTTTCATGTGATATGTGAACTTTCTTACTTGATGGTGGTAATTAGATGAAGTATTAAATGAAGTTAGGATCCCATTATTTCCAGCTTGGTTTATTCCATTATTGTTCTTGTTTTAGTTATTATTTGCATTTAGAGTAATTCACACTTATAATATTTAGCTTAAGCATATAAAAATAGTGATTTAGTTGATGCATAGTAGTTTAAATTAAACAACTTTCTCTGTGGGATCGATACTCTACTTACTCTGTATTACTTGTTGACACATGTATGCTTGCATGAGTTAGAGCTCTTTTATTAGAACCGAAAAAGCTAAGAATAAGTTTTTTGCGTCATTCGGGAAAGGCGTTTAAATTTAATTAATTATCATCAATTTTAAGCTATATTGTATGACTTAGACACATCTATTCTTATCTTATTTCTATTTTTGTTTTTGTTTTTGGTTTCAGGTACTTGTAGATTTTTATGCACACGCGATCATCCAACTCAGAATTAACACCAGTGCAGGATAACATTAACGGAAGAGGTTGGAAAGCAAGTGTGCGAGGAAATTTGCAAGCTCAGTTAGAGAGTACAACCACTAGTATGGCAGAAGAACAGAGAATTTAGCAAAGAGAAGAGCACCGGGCCCTAAGAGACTACTTCATGTCAAATATTAATGGACTTCAGTCTAGCATAGTCAGACCGGTGATAGCAGCCAATACTTTTGAGATTAAACCGGGCACTATTCAGATGGTGCAGAATTTGGTACAGTTTGGTGGTGCTGCTACGGATGATCCGAATGAACACCTGTTGAGTTTCATTGAGATATGTAATACATTCAGATACAACGGTGTGACGGAGGATGCTATCAGACTTAGGCTATTCCCATTCTCATTGAGGGATAAGGCGAAAAGTTGGCTACATTCTTTGCCGTCAGGGTCAATCACTACATGGGAGGACTTAGCACAGAAATTCTTAGCCAAGTTTTTACCAATGGCTAAAGGCGCAAAAAGAGGGAGGACGGCTATCTCTCAGTTTGAGCAACAACAGGGCGAGTCCTTATATGAAGCATGGGAGAGATATAAAGAGATGCTAAGGAAGTGTCCGCATCACGGTATGCCAGATTGGATGGTGATCAACACATTTTACAATGGATTGGGATGGCAGTCGAGACTTATTGTAGATGCAGCTACAGGAGGGGCATTATGGGCAAAGAGCTATGACGAGGCCTATACACTTATCGAGACTACGATCGCAAATGATTTTCGTAATCCCCACGCCCTGGATGCCATGGCCCCAAGGTTGCAAGTGTGTTGGAGGTAGATGCTATTATTACTCGGTTGTTTCAAGCACGGCAATGGCGTTGATGGCAAAGAAAATAGATACACCGCAGAGAGAGCAAAGAAAGCAATTGCCTTTGTTTGTGAGATTTATGGGGGGTCGCACTCCACGGATCAATGTGCTATCAGCTCGGAGTTGGTACAGTATGTGGGAAATTACAGGAAAGATCAAGGACAATTTTAGAACACATACCACCCCAACAACTGCAATCATCCAAACTTCAGTTGGTCTAATAACCAAGGGAATCAGCAGAATCAATTTCAGCCGAATCAACAATTTTAATCACAGCCATCTCAGCCACATTTTACACCAAAACCACCGTTGTCGCTGGGATTTTCTCAACAACAACATCACACTCCAGCTGTACCTCAGCAAGAAAAGAAATCAGAAATGGAGGAGATGATGTTGAAGTACATGGCAAACACGAAAGTTATGTTCAAAAGCCAAGCAGTGGCTATTAAGAATTTGGAGACTCAGATGGGGCAAATGGCGAGCATGCTAAACAATAGGCCCCAAGGTTCATTGCCAAGTAATACAGAGACAAATCCATGAAGAGACGGGAAGGAGCAGTGTCAAGCGATCACATTGAGATCTGGGAAAAATATTACAGTGTATCGATACTCACATGGCGCCCTAATTGTACTAAGGAGGCCACGCTACCACAAGAAGGCGTATAAAGAGCAGTTGGATCACGATGAAGAAAATCTGGAAAATTCTGAGGTTCAACATGAAGAGAAAGATAAAGCAAGTTCAGTTGAAGAGCCTATGAGTTCAGTACCACCAGTTCACCCTCGAGTTCCATATCCGCAAAGATTAAATAAGCAGAGGGAAGATAAGAAATTCAGCAAGTTTCTGGAGGTATTTTAAAAGATGCAAATCAACATACCTTTCGCTGAGGCATTGGAACAAATGCCAAGTTATGCAAAGTTCATAAAGGGTATATTGTCAAGGAAGAGGAGATTAGACGAGTTTGAGATAGTAGCCTTGGATGATGAGTGCAGCAGCAGGTCAAAGGCTTCAAGCCAGGTTACCTTCAAGGTCGATGGATCCGAGCAGTTTCACAATTCCATACACGATCAGAAAGATGAACTTTGATAAATGTTTGTGTGATCTTGGGGAAAGTATCAATCTAATACCCTTGTCATTGTTCAACCAATTGGGATTATCAGATCCAAGGCCAACAAACATTTCGTTGCAGTTAGCTGACAGATCCATCACGTATCCACGGGGAATTGTTGAAGATGTATTAGTGAAGGTGGAAAAATTCATTTTTTTGGCTGACTTCATCATTTTGGATTACGAGGAAGATAAAAATATACCAATCATACTAGGGAGACCATTCTTAGCCACATGCAGGACTTCGATAGATGTGCAAAACGGGGAACTCATGATGCGTGTGCATGATCAGGAGGTTACCTTTAACGTATTTAAGGCAATGAAGTTCCCAACAGATGAAGAAGAATGTTTTCGGGTTGATTCGGTGGATCGGATCTTAAATGATGAGGTACAGAATTTGGTGAACTATGAACCATTGAGGTGTGCAACTGGTGAAAATTCAGATTTGGAAATCAAGCCATTGACGAAAGTAAGAGACAGTAATTTCAGGGGTGAGGTGGACAAATAGAAAGTCGCCTCAATTCTTTCTTTGACGTGAGATTTAGAGACAATCAAGCTAATTAACTATAACTTAGTGCTTGATGGGAGGTAACCCATTATTTCTATCTATATTTTCTTTTTATTTATTCCGTTTAGATTGTTTTAGTTGGTTTATCTTTATTTCATTATTGATAGTTTGTCGGATTTGCATAATTGAGTGTGTAACAAGATTTGCATTGAGAATGGTTGAAATAAGTTAGAGTTTATTTGGTCAGTGATTCATGTTTTAACAAAGTGCATTAATGTCTATATAGGTATCATCAATTAAAGGCATCACTAGTATGCAGATTGGAGTTGAACATTAGCAGCAGTAGATATCGATGATCGCATGCGCGCTAAGGAATGCAAAAGACAAATGCGCTACGCATCACGTGGCATGCAGATCACTGCCTAACTCACACTCGCGCGCTCGCTCACGCAACACATTGAATATCCACGCGGCCGTGCGCGACACCGGACTGAGACAGTTTTAAAAATGTGTTGGAGACTATGTTGGATTCTCATTTGAAATTATAACAGAAGCGCAATCACAGTGTTCTCTCTAAACAACACGTCTCTTCATTTCCCCTCTATCAGTTACAAACTTGAAGCCATAAATCTCTCCACCACGTTATTATCCACAATTGCTTCCACGTTCTACATCTACCCACGTCTCATCAGTGCATTATAAAATTTGGGTTTCAAGAGAGGGTTGTGCGACATCAGTGTGAAAAAAAAATCAAAGCTTTTTCTAGCACTCATTCTCAGTCAAATCATCTGCACTATCTTTATCAATTGCAAATGGGTCCAAAGAGGGCACGATCATCTTCTTCCTCATCATCTTCCTCTAGCAGTCAAGGAGAGGATGTGGTCGACCATACCAAATTTCTGGATTTGGAAGCCCAACAGGAGTACTATAGAATTGTGACCAAAACCTTTGTGAAAGAAAGAGGGTTCAAGCCTAAGCAACAAGATGGACAGCTATGCGTTATGATTCGCGAACGCGGATTGCTTGGATTCACTGCCACCCCTACACCTATTTCGATGAGTATAGTCCGCGAGTTCTATGCCAATGCTAAAACCACCATGAGTGGTCTATCCTTGGTTCGTGGTTTCGAAATAGACTACAGACCTTCAGCTATCAGAGCAGTGTTTAGGATTACAGACACACCACCGACTAGGGATGCTAATTGGGTCACAGGTGCACATTTGGAGACAGACTTGGAATTGGTTATTACTGAATTATGCGTGCCTGGCACAAAATGGACATATAAAGCCGGTACAAATTAGCCTCTTATATTCCCAGCCGCAGCCCTAAACCGATATGCGAAGGCGTGGAATCTGTTCATATGTGCTAAGCTAGTGCCCTCGTCTCATCAGAATGAGATCACAGCGGAAAGGGCGATCATTTTGTGGGGTATAATTACGGGCAAGTACATTAACGTGGGCCATCTGATTCACTAAAATATTTTGAAGTATCTGCGGGGAAGCACTACGGGGAGTATTCCACACGCCTCAGTGATAGCTATACTATGTGCTCTTAACAATCTCTGCAATTCTCTCTTCTCACCAAGCTCTCCCTTTAATCTCAGTGTTTCTTCTCCTCTCCAAACCCTCTTTGTATTTCTATATTGTCTAGCCTTAGGGAAAATAAAAAGCGTAGACGAATAAACTGATACGACCATCCTCCCATGTTCTCTTTCAGTTAAAAAAAAACAAAAAGGCGTCAGTTAAATAAACCAAAGGCCACAAGGCCTTTTTTGGCTACCACTTAATCCCCCAAACTAGATTATTTTAATAGTATTATATTATATAGTTACTTTTGTCACACTTTAATTTGATTAATTTAAATAACTTTAATTTAGTTAATTTAAACAACTTATAATAATAATAATAATAATAATAATAATAATAATAATAATAATAATAATAATAATAATCTTATTATCATTATACTTATAACTAATAAATAATTATATATCTAATTTAATTAATAAATTAGAAACATCACTTTATTTAATTTATTTATTTGCTTTAATATTAAGCAATTCATTTAATTTAATTATTTTATTAAATTAAATCCTTCAAATAAAAATTACCAATATTTAATTTAATTAACATTAATCAATTTAGTTACTAAATTAATTCACCATAATTCATCAATTATTTTTTCCTCAATAAATAAATTATTTAAAATATTTATTTAATTCAATAAATATTTAAATTAATTACAAAAATTTCTCGATCGTTACATCCTCCCCTCCTTAAAAGGATTCTGTCCCCAGAATCACAACTCGAAAAATTTATTCGTTGCATTCTTCCCTCCTTAACAGGATTATGTCCCCAGAATCGCTATACAAAATCAAGCAAACAACTGAGGATAATTCTTCATCATAGCGCTTTCAAGTTCCCATGTAGCTTCCTCAACATTGTGGTTCCTCTAGATTACCTTAACAGAAGGTATCACCTTATTCCTTAGTACTTTCTCTATTCTGTCAACAACTTGAATAGTGACTTCTTCATATGACAAATCTTTCTCAAACTGTAATGACTCATATTCTATAACATGTTTATAGTCAGGCTTATATGGTCTTAATACTGATATATGGAAAATATTATGAATATGCTCCAACTCCGGAGGTAAAGCTACCTCGTACGCCACTTTACCAACTCGTCGAAGCACTTCGAAAGGTCCTATAAACCTAGGGCTTATTTTCCCCTTCTTGCCAAACCAAATTTTCCCCTTCCAGGGAGATACTTTCAAGAAAACATAACTACCGACATCGAATTCTCTATTTTGTCGATGCTGATCGGCATATTTCTACTGTCTATCCTATACAGCTTTTAATATTGCTCGAATAACCTTGATGATCTCGACAGTCTGTTATACCAATTCTGGACCTAATAGTTGACGTTCTCCTACCTCATCCTAGCTTAACAGAGTTCTGCATTTCTTTCCATATAACGCTTCGTAAGGCGGCATGCCAATACTCGCGTGATAACTATTATTATATACAAATTCTACTAATGGTGGATGGCCATCCCAATTTCCCTTGAAATCCATGATACATGCTCTGAGCATATCTTCTAGTGTTTAGATGGTTCTCTCACTCTGTCCGTCGGTTTGAGGATGGTACGCTGTGCTCATTCTCAGCTGTGTCCCCAAGCACTCTTGTAATTGTTTCCAGAAATTAGATGTGAAACGTGGATCTCTGTATGATACAATGGACACCGGAACACCGTGTCTTGACATATTTTCCTTCACGTACAGTTTTGCTAACCAATCTAGGGTAAATCAAAGCTTGATTGGCAAAAAGTGTACCGACTTCGTCAGTCGATCTACAATCACCCAAATGGCATCGTAACCTTGTTGGGTCATTGGAAGACCTACCACAAAATGCATTATGATATGCTCCCATTTCCATTCTGGTATCTCCAACGGTTGTAATAATCCGCTTGGCCTTTGATGTTCAGCTTTGACTTTCTGACATGTTAAGCATTTCGCCACACACTCAGCCACATCCTTTTACATATTCGGCCACCAAAAATGATGTCTAAGATCTTGGTACATCTATGTACTCCTAGGGTGAATCGAATATCTTGAGTTATGAGCTTCACTCAGAATTTCCTCTTTAACTTCTGGTATTGGCGGAACCCAAATTCTTCCTTCGAATCTAAGTAACCCTTTCGAATCGATTTTGAATTTGTTTTCCTCACCTTCTGATACTCTCTGTTTTATCTTTTCGCAGTCTTCATCCTGAAGTTGTGCATTCTTCACCTTTTCTACTAAGGGTGAGCTCAACTAGCCCATTAAAGAATATTATGACTAAGATAATATACAACAAATTATCGTTAGTCTCCAACAGGGAAAAATCCAATAGAATACAATAGACAACCAGTTTTAAATCAACAACTGCAGCGGAAACAACAACTCATTAGAAGAGTTAAGTAGAGAATGCAAACTACTATCTTCTATATATGAATTTAAAAGTTCATCGTCGATATTTTATCCTCAGAACATCAATCAATATATATCTCGAATCAAATATTCATCTTTGCACTACATGTGCCAAAGATATTCATCATTGATCATGTTCATCTAAACACTGCTCATCTTTGCACTACTGGGCCAAAGATATTAATCACCGGTCATATTCATCTCAACACTGCTCATCTTTGCATTCACGAGCCAAAGATATTCATCAAGAAATCATCCATCTTTTGCACTACGGTACCCAAAGATATTCAAGAATATCATCATTTAGGATCGAGGATGATGAAAAATATTTTAAAGGAAACGAATCCAAAGTGAAACAAAAGAACAAATATTAAGGATTCGTATTTTAAAAATCCAAGTTCAAAAATACTTCATAAGTATTCGTGAGTGGAGTAAAATTCAAGAATGATCAAAACATGGATACAATCAAAGCTAGTATCCATAGTAGATATTTGGACAAAAGAAGAAATTTTATTTTTCTATTGAATAGTGTCGATTCGTGAATAGTGCCGATATCGTTAATAGTGCAGTATACGTGAATAGTAACTCCAACAATTAAAAGATAGAAATTTCATAAAAAACATCTTCACGCTTCGTGAATAGTACTTGTGAATAGTAACTCATGAATAGTAACTCATGAATAGTAACCCGAAATCATGAAAAAGTTCTAAATTTGATAAAAATTTCAACCAATATTTTTAAGATAATGATATTGAAGAAATAATATCATTTTCGAATAAAATAACATCCCTTACCTCGAAAAGACAAGATTTCTAGTTAAAAACAGGATATAGGTTATGACTTGAACTTGTACTCAGTATAGCAATACTCAAAGTATACTCAAAATACTCACAAGGATACGCTCGATAATATAGAGAGAAAACTTCAGTTTCGGGTGTGATTTTCAATTCTAACCTAAGCACCCTATTTATAGGAAAATGCTTAAGAATTAAAGTAGAAAATTTAATAAATTAATATTATTTATTTTTTTCTACATCTTGCTACGCATCAAGCATCTGAATTCAGCAACTTGACATGTGTTAAAGATGCTCACCAAACACAAAAAATGTTTTTCTTATTTTAAATATTTTAAACTTTCAAAAATCAATTATTTCGGAGCTTCGGAACTTCAATAATTCATAATAAATAGCCCTTTTATCAGAAAATTCGAATCTTGCGTGTTTTTATAGGAAATTCAATTCTCTACAACTTCACAGAAGGAAGTTTTTCCAAATTCCAAACATAAATTGACCGAAATCTACAAACGGGCGATTTTACAAGTTATAATCAAATTTCACCAAGAAATGGGGTCACACAAACATAAAATATGCTTTAAATATTTTTGGTAACAAAATACTCCTCCTCCACATATACTCATATATCCCACATTCATCATAAAAATATCATCATTATTATATTATTAAAATATAATAATATATTTAAATGAATTATTTTATCAAAAAAAAAATAAATTTTCAATTTTCAACAATTGTCACATTAAAATTTTCTCCATCTATATCCACATAAAATCAATATTTTCTCATCATATGAATCAATAATTAATTATTCATAAATAATATTATGAATCATAATATTGACAAACTGCATAGCTTCTGGAAAGAGGGGCTTTCAATAAGAATTTCTTCTTCTTGCGTAGCAATTAGGTGACCAAACCTCTCCTTAGATGTAACTTTCTAGACATTGCCAATAATGTTATCTAATAATATTATTCAGATAATATGAATTATTTCTTCGATAATAGGAAATACTTGTGTAATGACAATTTATCAAACAACAGTAATATAAAATATCAATGAAACAATTATTGAATCAATAAAATAAAATATCGAATAAGAAATTCTGTAACCATTATTGAGTAGTGCCTTCACGTAAGAATCAATAATTGGTGCAATACCGTGTGCTACTATTCAACAACGCCAGATTAGTGTGTTTTAACCCACGGGTATTCCAACAAGATATTATTCGGTAATAACCACGCCAAGTTATTTATAAACAACTTATATTTCTCATTTTCTTCATCCAATCGCTTTCGTTATGGGGCCCACAAAAGATCTGCGTCGTTGTATGCGAATATTCACATAAGCGATTTAATATTCCACGACCAAATGAATATTCTCTGACAATAATGAATATTTTATAACCACTTACATATTCAAAATATTTGCGTATTTTACCCATAACTATCCACATTAATCAAATCAACCCTTACTATTTCAAAATAATAAATAGAGGAAAATAAATTTCATTTATTAATAATTTGGGGTCTTACAACCTCCCCTCCTTATGAAATTTCGTCCTCGAAATTGACGTACGTACCTGGTGTTTTGAAAAGATGAGAATACCTCGCTTTCATTTCCATCTCCAACTCCCAGGTTATTTCCTCAATAGCATGGTTTCTCCACAAAACTTTAACTTGTGGTATAACCTTGGTACATAGGACATGTTCTTTCCTATCTAAGATCTTGACAGATACCTCCTCGTACGTTAAGTCTTCGGCTATCTCGTCCGATTCTAACTCAATGACATGGTTCGGGTCGTCCACATATTTACGTAACATCGATATGTGAAAAACGTTATGAACACGTGTCATACTTGGCGGTAAAACGAGTCTATAGGCCACAATTCCTATTCGATCGAGAATTTCAAATGGATTAATAAATCGAAGGTTTGAGCTTTCCTCACCTCACCGATTCTCGCTTTTGAAATAACAACTTCGCACCTCCTTCTTCAAATTCATCACTCGATTGTGTAGCTTGAATAAATTTTAACTTTATCGATCAAAGTCGATTATACTCAGATATCATCACGTGGGTACCTAAAGTTTTCATCTCCATCTCTATTATTTGTAAATTATCTGAAATAAGTCTTTGACAATATATCGACTCAGTACTTGTATACAATCTTCACTCAACACGCCGCCTACCACGTTCGGTTTTCCAGGATGGCATGGTCGTAACATGTAATCGAAATGGGTCTCTCTTGAGTTCTTCAAGCTCTTCCCACATTCCTTGCTCCATTCGAATTTTGTATCTCTACGAGTCACCGCATTAATGGAATAGCGATTCGAGAATATCCTTCAATGAATCTCCGATAATAACCAACTAAGCCTGAAAGCTACGATTTCGATTACCGACTTAGGTTGTTCTCAAATGTGACTCATATCCCAACCTTGGATAAGACGTTACAATGACACCTATCGCTTTACTATCGCATTTAATATGGTGTCCCCTCACGGAGAGTCTCGGCGGTGCATTCCACAAAGGAAGTCACCAGATAAAGGCTCAGTACCAAATTTATAGTTGAATTTTGAACTCGAAGTTCAATAGAAGCCATTCGATATGAGATTTTAGAAATGAGTTTTGTCTAACGGGTTCAAAGTCGATACAAAATTTAATATCGCTTTGGGAGTAAGCCAAGAAATTCTTCAGAAATACGTCAGAAAAATCAATAACAACAGAATATTATTCAAATCGACGTGTCTTTATTCAAATCCATAACATGGACTAAGAAAACTTGACATCCGCAATAAACGAATGACTTCATGGCTTGATATGAAAATGTTTGCCTACAATGGTTTGATTGCTTGAATTGAATAACAAAGTTGCTTAGGAATATGAAAACTAATAACCTTACTGAAAGTAATCAATTTCGGCATGATGAGTAGTTAACCTTAAAATCACATCAAAAGCAAATATCTCTATAGAAATAAGGTTAACTGTGTAATGTGATAGTGCCAACCGTAATCAAGCAAGATTTCCAAACAACGGATGTAATGAAAGTTTTCCTAACTGAGTCTCCATAAATAGGTCAAAGTCTAATTTCTCCGTAGTCAAGTTCAAACGTTGAGCATAAAGCAAGAGAGATAAAAGAATGGGTAGAAACCAGATATCTAGTAAGGTATAAACTTCGCAAGAATTTATAATTAACTAACCCGTGCTAACTTCATTTGGATTCTCAGATTTTGACCGGCCACGACAAACGCTCTTCCAGAACAGATTGACTTTGACCTTTCGGGACATCCTTTTGAGTCACCATTCTCGCTGATCGGGTTTCTATATCGCATAATCTCGAGCTTATATGTCCTTCTTTTCCACAATTATAGCATACCTTAAACTGTTGTGGGCGCTTTGACCGATATGTCCTCTTTCCGTTATTTATAGCATATGACCCGGTGGTCGTTCTCCTCCCTTAGAACCGATTCTTGCCGACACTTTCGTCTTCACATGGTCATTGTTAAATTTCCTCTTTTTAAAATCTCCTCTTGACTTGCTTCTTCTATTTTCATGGCCATGATTACCACCAGAGTGGTTACCGCCTTTGTCCGTATTCTTCTTTCTCCGTGGTTATCGTTATTCGATGATCGCTATCTTTGGTATGATCCTCGGTTATGGTCCCTCGGTTGAACGTACTCGTTATCTCGCTTCTAACAACCGAGCCTCTGCTGACAACATCCGAATAGAGAAAATTTATGAGAAATGAGATATCGACGTACGCCGGGTTTCAAACCTCTCGTAAAACATCCGCGATCATACGTTCCTCATTCTCCACCAAATGAGGTGCAAACTCGATAACTCCGCTGAACTTCATTTCAGACTTTGGGACACCTTCATGTTATTCTCGATCCGGTCTAATAAACTCCACTTCTTCATATGACAAATACTTTCGTGGAAGTACTTATCATTGAACTGCTTTCAAACGTCTCCCACGACATGCCGAAATTTGGATGGGTACGCTTCACGATTCCCACCAAGAATCTACCTCGTTCACGGAACATAAAAGTAGCGAATGGAACTTTCTGTTCTCCGCATCCCAAGACATCGAATATCTTGGTAATTTGTTTGACCCACGCCTCTGCGCTTTAATCGGATCCGCTTTCCCTGCACTGCAGTGGTCCCAACTCTTTGAATCGCTTGGTCGTGACCACCCGTGAATTGCTATCATTTCTCCTCAGATTTTGAACACGAGTCTCCTCGTTCGATTTTGCATGAATTGCAAAAAGCTCGTAAACATCCCCTCGTTCATCATCTTTCAATTGGTGTTGTTTCACAGGAGGTACATTACCACTACTGTAGACGTTCTCCTCGTTGGTAAGTACAGCATCTCCACGGCCTCATTTACTCCATCGTTAATATTCTCACGACATTCTCAAACATCGTCATAAAACAAGGGTTAATTAAGGAAATCAATATATCACATAATATCCCTATATATACTAACTAACTAACAAATAAGCTTAGGTAGGACACACTAATGGAAGGATTTACCTGTCTCTCCTCCTAGTTCTATTCCCCATCTCCGCCGGAGATCATATCCTAAGCTCGATATTAATCGTGACGCCTCAAAATAGGTCCATTCCATCCAACCCATTTTGAGTCGCCAAATACATGGTATGTAAATAACTACAACTTTATTAATACATTTGTCGTGCAAAATACGACAACATATATATATCGTGAGTTTAAATACAATTATTATCTTCTAGACAATATCCACACGCAAATAAATCCCCATCACAATTATTGATATATTATTTTACAAAATGGTGAGGACTACTAAACAACTCTCTCTAGAACCTTCATTCCATATTCCCGACTACTAGTACTCGCTACATTCTCGCCTCCTGAGAAGAAAAATGGAACAAAAAGGAAAAGGGTGAGCTCAACTAGCCCACTAAAGAATATTATGACTAAGATAATATACAACAAATTATCGTTAGTCTCCAACAGGGAAAAATCTAATAGAATACAATAGACAACAACAATTCATTAGAAGAGTTAAGTAGAGAATGCAAACTACTATCTTCTATATATGAATTTAAAAGTTCATCGTCGATATTTTATCCCTGTAACATCAATCAATATATATCTCGAATCAAATATTCATCTTTGCACTACGTGCCAAAGATATTCATCATTGATCATGTTCATCTAAACACTGCTCATCTTTGCACTACGGCCAAAGATATTAATCGATCGTCATATTCATCTCAACACTGCTCATCTTTCAGACTACGAGCCAAAGATATTCATCAAGAAATCATTCATCTTTGCACTACGTGCCAAAGATATTCAAGAATATCATCATTTAGGTCCGAGGATGATGAAAAATATTTTAAAGGAAACGAATCCAGTGAAACAAAAGAACAAATATTAAGGATTCGTATTTTAAACAATCCAAGTTCAAAAATACTTCATAAGTATTCAGAGTGGAGTAAAATTCAAGAATGATCAAAACATGGATACAATCAAAGCTAGTATCCATAGTAGATATTTGGACAAAAAGAAGAAATTTTATTTTTCGGTGAATAGTGTCGTATACGTGAATAGTGTCGTATACGTGAATAGTAACTCCAATACCAAAAGATAGAAATTTCACAAAAAACATCTTCACGCCGTGAATAGTACTTGTGAATAGTAACTCATGAATAAGTAACTCATGAATAGTAACCCGCCATGAAAAAGTTCCAAATTTGATAAAATTTCCAACCAATATTTTAAGATAATGATATTGAAGAAATAATATCATTTTCGAATAAAATAACATCCCTTACCTCGAAAGACAGTACTTCTAGTTGAAACACCGGATATAGGTTATGACTTGAACTTGCACCGTATAACAATACTCAAAGTATACTCAAAATACTCACAAGAATACGCTCGATAATATAGAGAGAGAAAACTTCAGTTTCTGGTGTGATTTTCAATTCTAACCTAAGCACCCTATTTATAGGAAAATGCTTAGAACACCAAAGTAGAAAATTTAATAAATTAATATTATTTATTTTTTTCTACATCTTCCTACGCATCAAGCATCTGAATTCAGCAACTTGACATGTGTTAAAGATGCCCACCAAACACAAAAAATGTTTTTCTTATTTTAAATATTTTAAACTTTCAAAAATCAATTATTTCGGAGCTTCGGAACTTCAATAATTCATAATAAATAGCCCTTTTATCAGAAAATTCAAATCTCTCAATCTTTTATAGGAAATTCAATTCTCTACAACTTTGCAGAAGGAAGTTTTTCCAAATTCCAAATAGAAATTGACCAAATCCACAAACGGACGATTTTATTGTGCTATAATCAAATTTTCACCAAGAAATGGGGTCCCGCCGACACATAAAATATGTTTTAAATATTTTTGGTAACAAAAATACTCCTCCTCCACATATACTCATATATCCCACATTCATCGTAAAAATATCATCATTATTATATTATTAAAATATAAATATATTTAAATGAATTATTTTATCAAAAAAATAAAATTTCAATTTTCAACAATTGTCACATTAAAATTTTCTCCATCTATATCCACATAAAATCAATATTTTTCTCATCATATGAATCAATAATTAATTATTCACAAATAATATTATGTAATCACAATATTGACAAACCGTGGTTCTGAGGAAAGAGGGGCTTTCAATAAGAATTTCTCCTTACTACAAGTAATTAGGTGACCAAACCTCTCCTTAGATGTAACTTTCTAGACATTGCCAATAATGTTATCTAATAATATTATTCAGATAATATGAATTATTGCTTCGATAATAGAAAATACTATATAATGACAATTTATCAAACAATGGTAATATAAAATATCAATGCAAAGAATTATTGAATCAATAAAATAAAATATTGAATAAAGAATTAATGTAACCATTATTGAGTAATGCCTTCTTACGTAAGAATCAATAATTGGTGCAATACCGCGTGCCATCGCTTCAACAACGCGTATTAGTGTGTTTTAACCACCGGGTATTCCAACAAGATAATCTGTGAATAACTATTCTGTTATTTATAAACAACTTATATTTGTCATTTTCTTCATCCAATTGCTTTCGTTATGGGGCCCATAAAAGATGCGTCAGTCGCATTTAATATTCCCGACAAAGATTTAATATTCCACGCACCAAACGAATATTCCCAAACAATAATGAATATTTTATAACCACTTGCTTATTTCAAATATTTTATGATTTTACCCATAACTATCCACATTAATCAAATCAACCCTTACTATTTCAAAATAATAAATAGAGGAAAATAAATTTTATTTATTAATAATTTGGGGTCTTACATATTTAACTAGAACATTGAAACCTTGCTATACAACCAGGGTTTCAATCCTTGTTCGAACCTTCTCGATTTATGTTCATTAGTATTAACTTGGTATGTGGCAAACCTTGCCAACTCATTAAACTTCACAGCATATTCTAGCACCGTCATCGTTCCTTGCTTCTACTCCAAAAATTGCACTTCCAACTGATTTCGAGAACATACTGGAAAGTACATTTCAAAAAGCATCTCCTTAAATCTATCCCATGCTATCACTCTTTGTCCCCCACGAACCTTATTTGCCCGCCACCAGTAGGTAGCTTCAGACTTCAGAATGAACATTGCGAACGCAGTCTTCTGATCTTCGTTAACTCTTACAACGTCGAACACCTTCTCCATTTCCATGATCCAGGTTTAGGCTTCCACTGGATTCATAGACCCTTGAAACTCTGGTGGTCCCACAGCTTTAAATTCCTTGAAGGTCGTGACTTGAGCTTGCGGTTGATTCGCAAGTGCACCCATCAACAGAGCTACCAAATACTGAACCGGATTAGCATTGGCCTCGTTATAATTATAAGTAGACCCCTCAGGAGGTGGTTGTTGATGTGGTTGTCTTCTTCTAGGAGGCATTTTCTGTTAAAACATATGCTTATTAGTTCATTACTCAACTTCTTGGGTATTTGAATTTTATCTTAAACATTCCAAGATTAAAGCTATAACACATAACATTTGAAATAAACTTTGATATTTTATTCATTCATAACGTTTTAAAACATATTAAAGATAGCATATCCACTATTAACATTCATTTTCCTGAACTAGACAAGTGTCAGGATTATATACTCATACTGTCCCTTTATTCCTCTCAAAATAAGGGATTCACAATTTATTTACTCATTTACTTAACCACACATTATTATTATTATTATTATTATTATTATTATTATTATTATTATTATTATTATTATTATTATTATTATTATTATTCTCTCTATCTAGACATATTAAGACGTCATAAGGCTTCTCGAAACCCTTCCTCCATGATACAATACGCCGTTCTACGATCCATCATGAAGCACGATGAATTCTCAAACTGAGGTGGATAATAAAAGACTCGATCCTGGGCCCTATCAATCGCAGAATTGAAAGCGTAATCAATCTCGTTCATCTTGGCCTTCTTCACCTGGACCTTAGCCTCAGCACGGTCTGCACGTTGAGTCGCCTTCATCCAAGCGTCCTCTACTCTTGCTCGCTTAGCTAATTCCTCTTTGAAGTCATCTTTTAATTTCTCCATGTCAGTCTTCATCTTCTTATTTACTGCCAACAGGTCTTCATGCTGACCCTTTGTATGAACCAGGTCCCACTCCGTGTTTCTAAGGCATGAGTCGAGTTCCTGAATCTCCGCATCCTTCTGCTCCATCGAAGCATGATGCATCTCAACCAACTCCTTCAGTTCCTCAACCTTATCATGTAGTTCTATGTTACGATCGTACAGAGCGTCATACATCTCAGCTGATATGGAGTTTGGTGGAAACTCCACAGGATCCTCTTCCTCCTCATCCTCCTCTATCTCCTCAGAACTATCCTCCTCAGGATCGGTCATAGGCTCATCCTCCTGGATCAACTGCTCCCGCACAACATGAATATCTCGGGGTTCGTCATCTCTAGGTACCTGAGGTATCACTTCCCTAGCTTGACTGGATCCTCATTCGTTAGACATCCTGACAAAGAAATATTTTAAGTTTTACTTAACATTTTCAATACTTGCGAGCCCATAAGTTATTAACACATAGCACATAATGTCTTTTATTATTTAGCTTCAATGAATACTTTAATCCATTCTTTAAAACTCGATAATAGTTGGACACCTCTATATTTTCTGTCTCCTTAAAAGTTACTTCCTAAGGTTTCCCCACCTAAGGTTTATAACCTAAGGCTTTGATACCAACCTGTGACACCCCCAAATCTAGGTACTCCATTCCCACAGAATTTGGTGTTCACTAACCAAAACCATTACATCTAGCTACCAATCATAAAGGATAAAGACATAATTTAAATAACTTAAACAATAATCTTTCCCATTAAAGGGTTACATCATCATCTAAAAATAATCCCTGGTAATCTAACCTTAAAATTATTACATATGCGGAATAGATCATAAAATAAAACAAGCCTGGTAACATAAAACATTTAAATAAATTTCTCATATGTCTTCAACACTTGGACATTTTGCCATTTCCTTTGCTAGTAGATGACTCATCAACTTTCTCAACCTTAGCTGCAGTGTTAAATGCGAGAGTGAGCAAACAATTGCTCACGGATATAGAAAGTATTAATGATAACAACATGAGAATTAACAACGAATAC
This sequence comes from Panax quinquefolius, assembly GCA_020205615.1. Lineage (NCBI taxonomy): Eukaryota > Viridiplantae > Streptophyta > Magnoliopsida > Apiales > Araliaceae > Panax > Panax quinquefolius. Next base: position 57,709,030 of record CM035158.1, read on the forward strand.
GGAACAATAATTAACTTGTTCTGCAAATCAAAATATAAAACAAGTTCAAATTTAATATCTGAGGGTCTTAAGACCACGAACTATGTCTCCGGTATTTAGGTATTATTACATCAACCTTAACAGTCATTAGACTATACAGACCCTTCTTAACGTACTTAGAGGGATCAACCCTTTGTACCATGTATTGTGCACAAACATCTAAACATCACACGTACAAATCCCCTATGTTAGGGTTGTTCATCTCAGTTTGAATTTAGAATTTCCGCACTAAAGAAAGTTTAGTTTGGAACTAGCTTATCGATGTTTCTAGAATTTTAGAACACTATTTAATTATAGATTAATTCCATCAATAATTGTTTGCTTACTACTTGAAGTTTTAATACAATAATAAAGATTTGAACAAGGTTATCAAAGTCAAGGACCGAATAACAACAATGTATAATTGAATAAACATGATATACATGAAAAGTACTATATTCAAAGAATTAGAACAATCTCATCTGAATCGATGTATTAGAACAATATACGCTTTGAATAATAATATCAACATTTAGAAAAGTCAAACTCGCTCGAGGTAACGAATTAGGTTACAAGAGCTTGTTCAAACATACGCAAGATAGATTATGTTTGCTCAACTTCAACATAAAAATTAGGAACTTATACAACGATAATTTAGGAATAGAAAACTTGCATAAGTATAACGTAACAACGATAGGTAAACCTTGCTGAATAATTAAATAACATAGGCTAGGGAAACTTGCGTTCATTAATAAAAGAATGAAGTTAGGAAAGCTTGCTCAATGTAAAGAGGTAAGGTTTAGAAACTTGCCTTGTATGTAAGCTACACAAGTATAATATTCGCCAATTACCCTACATATATCATTGAAATCGCAACAACAATTAGTTGTATTACTATTAGCTTTATGGGTTTAACCCATCATTTAGGTTACAACCTTAACTTTACATCTAACCATATTGGTTAACATCTTAACGAATCGGAAATCACACAATAATCAACATAAACCTCATCATTTATCTTCAACTTTTGAAAACATCACATTTAGTTTCATTTCATAACTTATTTAAATAATTACTTAAAATCTTCCCATTTTATATTACATCTAATTACAATCTGTTATTATAGTCCACAATATGTCTTAACATTATTAACATGATTGCCAAACTAGATTAAGTCCATTAGTTATGACATACAAATACGCAGACTTCACCGCTTTCAGCTCAAGATACAGCCACAAGACCGTCCCCAAGCCTCGCATCTGCCGTAGAAGCAGCTTGTCCTCGACTGCAGAAAACCATATGACGTAGTCGCTGCTGTTTTTTGCACGGTGGTAGATTGTGGTGGTAACAAGGCCACACCTAGATGTAAGCCGCAAAGAAGACAACTCACATTACTGGTGAAACCCAATTCAACCCAATATTCCCCGAAAACACCACACTCAACTTCTAAAACTTTGTAATAACATAGTTACACATGCTATACATCATTCTATCTACAAAATCATCACATAAACACAACTTTGAAGAATCAAAACCGCCAATTTCCAAATTTCTTCATTTTTTACTCATTTAGCGAATTCGATCGCCACAAATTCGTTTCTTAATCAATTGACACGATTTAAACTACGCCGCTTTCGTTTCTTCACATAGTAACAACATCCAACCTCAATTTACAGATTATAATACATATAGGAAATGAAATTTTGTACTTTCTAAAGCCAATTTTTATGAAAAAAACACTGTTTTATACTTTTCTTCCTACAAAGCAAATTACATGAATTTTTATCATCAAACAACACTCACATGTGATGATTGACAGATTATAACACCATATATACATATATATTTCAATCCAACATGAATTAACAATAGAAATTTCAAACATAAAAGTTAGAATTGAAGTAAGTTATGCCTTTATTTAGCCAAACTATTAGCAAATCTTCTTGTTCTCTTAGAAATCTCTGCAATTCTCTCTTCTCACCAAGCTCTTCCTCTAGTCTTGGTGTTTCTTCTCCTCTCCAAACCCTCTCTGTATTTCTATATTGTCTAGCCTTAAGGAAAATAAGAAGCGTAGAAAAATAAACTGATATGGCCATCCTCCCACGTTTTCTTTCAGTTAAAAAAAACAAAAGGCGTCAGTTAAATAAACCAAAGGCTACAAGGCCTTGTTTGGCTACCACTTAATCCCCCAAACTAGATTATTTTAATAGTATTATATTATATAGTTACTTTTGTCACACTTTAATTTGATTAATTTAAATAAGTTTAGTTTGGTTAATTTAAACAACTTATAATAATAATAATAATAATAATCTTATTATCATTATACTTATAATTAATAAATAATTATATATCTAATTTAATTAATAAATTAGAAACATCACTTTATTTAATTTATTTATTTCCTTTAATATTAAGCAATTCATTTAATTTAATTATTTTATTAAATTAAATCCTTCAAATAAAAATTACCATTATTTAATTTAATTAACATTAATCAATTTAGTTACTAAATTAATTCAATATAATTCATCAATTATTTATTTTCCTCAATAAATAAATTATTTAAAATATTTATTTAATTTAATAAATATTTAAATTAATTACAAAAATTTATCAATTGTTACAATTCCCAAACTTTTACAAAAGTTGTAACTTATACCGTATATATATATATATATATGTATTCACATATACTTTTCAATATATTATCCTAACATTCTTACTCTTACAAATATTTCAAAATCTAACTTTCATTTTATACATTTCCACTTCATTCACCTACTGATTTGGATTTGAGGTTTTGGTTTTCCCCCTATGTTAAGATTTATAGGTTATGGACAAAATTTAGGAATGTGTCCCTCCACCCTTCAATTGAAACACTTAAACTTGTTGATCTTATTATTCCTACTACGTTTCTTTTGTGGGCAATGTTTGAGTAATGCCCAATGTTCCCACAAGTAAAAGATATAGTCCCCCTAAAAACACATACCCCTCCGCGCTTCTTCCCAAATGTACTACAACCTTCACCTCTTTGATTAGTGCTATTATTTTCCTCTTTCGCAGAGTTATTTGGAGAAATAACATTCCTTTTCCTTTTGTGATTCTTCTTCTTTTGACATTTCCTTAATGTTTCATTCCCTGATTCATCGACTCCCTTTAAGTCCAGTGGTCCCACTAATTTAAAGTTTAAGGTAATCCTTAGAGTATTAGGTTCAACATGTGGTTGATTCTCTGACCTCCCTTGTACAGCTCCTAGCAACATGTTTACCAACTGTTGGGTTGGGTTTGTCTCTAATTGGTCCCCGTCGATCTCTGCTTGTGATCATCCTTGTGATGCCATTTATCTAAAGATAATAAATAACCAAGTATACATATAATAATCAATTCAATTTGGCAAACAACAATGTGTATTTAACGTGTAGAGAGTTATATATTCAGCTATATATATTCTATATACTAAAAGAAATATACTTAACCACTAATAATTTATATATTTTCATTAGTTTCCCTTAAGTAATTCCTACATTAGGAACACTATACTAGTACAAACTACAATTCCTCTTATAACTACTGCCATCTGTTTCCCTAACCTATCATGCTCTTTATTCCCTTCTTTTTAAAATGACTTTAATTATATTGATAAGCCCCCTTGCTGATATCAAAAATTCCCCTAGCTACTAGTTAAAATCTATACATTTGCTTCTCTTTTGCTGTTACTCCAACTTCTTTTCCTTCTTCTTCTGTTGTCCCTCCTTCTGGCTTTATATGAGCCTCATCGAAACTATAGTCTCCCTCTTCACTTAACTCTAACTTTGGTACTCTTTATGATCACTCTCTAAATCTACCATAGGTTTGCCTTTTATAGCTTCAAATGTTTTGTTGTAAACTACTTCAACTGACACTTCCTCTATTCTATCCTCCTGGTCATTCTCAATTGATACAACCGATTCTGGTTTAAGTACTATCTTAAGTGGAACAATCATCTTGTCACTCATGAATATCCTTAACTTCATTACTTTCCAAAATATTAACTTGATGTCACTAACTAATTTTTCATGTAAGCAATTTATTTTTTACTTTTCACCCAACTTCTTCTGATGAATTTCCTTAATTCATCCCCTACAAACTTATTTTGAGTTTATGTTTTTATTATCTTCATTACTACCCTCTTCCCTAAAACTAAATTTGATCAACAATCTCTTATTTTCTTCACACTAGGCTCTAAACTTTTTGCCATACCCAACTTCAAGTCTCACCCTTCTAGGTCGCTTCTTAGATCCATCACCATATCATTTCCTACAACTTTAATTGTCTCTATATATTTCAAAACATTTTATCTCCATAATCTCCTCATTTCTTATAATTTTCCTTTGTCTATTCTAGACATTCCTAAAATCTTTAGAATACTTCCTTGCAATGAGTATCTAAACTCATTTCTTAATACTTTATCTAAGTTTATCCCCTTACTACGTTCTCTCAGGTCATATCCTAAGGTATTCCTACCCTAGATCTATAATATACTGCTCTGATACCAAATTATGACGCCCCCAAATTCTCTACGTTTCCTATAGCGAATTTGCTGTCCACGTAATGTAATATCCCCAGATCCTGGTCCCAATCACCACGAATCTGGTATACTAATTCTATAACTATTGTGAAAGATATAAACATAAATTTGTTTATACATTAAACTTTACACACTATTTCCAAGGTCGAGAACTTTCACTTAATACATGTATTCCATATCCTTTCTGACATACAATGTCATTATCATACAATACTATTATAAGTTTAGCTGCACATATAATCCAAGACTGGATTTGTCTTTGACTTTTCCTATATCCGACGTATTCGTCCTAATCTGCAATGTTTATCATGAATTAGCAATGTTGAGCAATAAGTTTGCCCAACAAGTTTAAGTTCAAGAAAAGATATATCATGATTGAAAAAATAAACAATAAGCTATTGAATTTTAAATAATATAATTATTGAGAAATAATATGAATTATTGAGATATAGCTGAAAGACCGAGAAGAAAAAAATAAATGGTCAATAATAAACATGAACAAATCAACTGGGCCAAATGGTAATGAAGGTGATCAGCTTTTCATACCTGATAAACACATACAACATGCACAAAGTGCGAATCAACAAATTATAGACATAGTATAATCAACAATGATTAACCACTAGCATACTTGAAAGAACAACTCAAGTTCGAGTTAGAGAACTTGCCTTTATCGCTGACTACTGCTATGCAATCTATTTAGCTTTATCTGAAGAACCTAATATTGATAATATGGGTCTCCCAAGGTAGAATAATATCATCACAGTTAATATTGTTCATTATAATTATAAAATAACCTAAACACATTATCACATAATCCTACCGGTCTATTAAACACATAAGACCTAATCTCAAGTCAAACTATTTCAGTTTGAGTTGAGTTCGGTACTATTTTGACCTCCTGATTGCCAAATCAGATAATTATCGAGCCTATTTTCCATAAGACTCTACTTAAACGCTTCACAATTATCTTAGATAATTTATTATTCAGTCAAAATATTTTTCAATGGTCCATAATAAATTTCACATAATTATTATCATTTATACTGATTTTTCAATCATTAATATTATATTTAGGTAATTTAAATACCACATAATTCTATTATCATTAATATTTATTTATTATCAAATATTAATAAAATACCCAACATAATATTATAACTTATTTATAATATCTCGAAAATATTTTTAATAATTTTAATATCGCTTTTAAATGATTTTAAAGTAATTAAAACCATTATTAAATAATCGCCATTAATATTAACATATTAATATATTTTATTATAAAATATTGAAAGTTATTTTTATAATTAAAATATTTTTCAAACCTTTAAATCATTTTACATGATTTTCAAATCATTAAAACTAATTTTCCACAATTTATTTAATAAATTTATTAAATAAATAAATTATCATTAATATCAAATTATTAATGAAATTTATCAAAAAATATTAAAAGTCATTCAAAATAACTTCAAAAAATATTTTCTAACACTTTAATATAATTTCAAATGATTTTTAAAGTATTAAAATCATTTTTAAGTAATTTATTGAATATAATAATTAAATAAATTAAATAAATTAAATATCATTAATATTTAAAAATATTAAGATATTTATGAAATATATTCCAATTTATTAAAAACCCATTTTTAGGCTTTAAATAATATTTAGAAATTAATTATGTTTTTTTTATAATTAATTTTTTTTTCTGTAATTATTTAATAAAAATAATTAATTTCTAATTTAATTGTCGCTAAAGGGTGCTATAGCGACAAAACTGTCGCTATAGGTGTTCTTGAGCAACCAAGAACATTCATACACTGTTATCCGGTTGCCATGTTTGACCACATGTAGATCCTTGATTTTAATGTTTTCTAGGCTGCTAAAGTGTTAGACATGTAGTATTGATGTAATACTACATATCCCAACTAAGTTCATGGCCAAAACATCACATTACAGAAAGTTATAGCCCTTCAAAATCCTTGTCAAACCTGTTCTTCATTTTCTGGGTTACCTACAAATGAAGAACATTGCTAGGTGTCACTTTTAGATCTTCAGATCTTGCATTTTGGGTCTTGTTTTTGTGATTTAATGGTTCAAACATGTAGTCTTGATTTCAAGGAACAACATCATAACATTAAGTCAGTCTAACAACATCATAACAGTAAGATCTAGGCCGGTCAAAGTGATGTCAGAGAACTGTTCTTGAAGGTTTCTGGGTTTTCCAAACTCTTTATCTGGTTGATGGTCAACCCTACTTTGATCACCCATAACTTTAATCCCGTGTAAGATCTGGGTGTTGTAAAGGCATAGATTTGTAGTCCATATGTCAGACTACAACATCAATACAACAACATGGCCAAACTACTTAAGAAAAACAAGATTCAAGGCCTTAAAAATGGCTGTTAGAGGTTTCTGGAAATCTGGGAATTTTCTGGGTTTTCCAGAAATCAACTTTGTACTTGGTCAACCTGTTAGGTTTGTAATATTCATGAACGCAATCAAATTGCACAAATAAAGCGGAAGCATGGAAAATCAGAGTTTTAAAATTTTACAAACCATATACCCAGATCATCCTTTATGCACAATTATTAATTAAACAAAAATATGAAGAACAAGAATTATACCCTTAAAGATTCGAGCTTCCTCAGGTACAAGTTCACCTCCAATCCTTTTCGCGTTCAACTTGAATCCACCGGGTTTGGTTTCTTCCTATGATCAATGTTAGCCACCCAAGTGTTTGGGCTTTAGAGGTGATCCACCAAGGAAGAAGAAAGATTCAAGAAGATGGGTGTTTGGCAAAACCCTAGTTTTTCTATCTCTCATAAAAAGGGGTGTACTCTCCAACAATTGGAATTACGTATTCACATGTTTTGTAAAAGTGTCAACCTCCTCACCCATAATAAGACTCCTCTTATTTATAGATGTGGGCAACCCTCCTTAACAATTAAGGAATTGAGTTTTATTTTAATTAATTAAATTCTTTTAATTAATTAGGCTCACAATCTTATTAGGAATAATTAATTAAACTCTTTTAATTAATTAGCCTCCTAATCTTATTTGGATATTTGAGAGTACTTTTATTAATTAATTCCCAAACTCCTTTAAAAATTAAATAATAATAATAATAATAATAATAATAATAATAATAATAAGACTTCTCTTATTAATTTATATTTAATATTTCTAAAATATTAAATAATAAATATTAAGCTATTTATTTTATTCTATCACCATAGATTAAATTAAACATACTTAAGTTATTATTACGATTATGTCATTTTAATTTCTTAAACAATTATTCTTCCTTTTATGGTATGACCCTTTAGGTTCTCCATATATTAAAGTTCTATTGTGAATAAATCAATTAGAACAATTCTAATCTTATTTAAATAAATAAATTAAAATATTAATTTATTTAAATATATAATATTTATTCTACAATAGAGATAAGCCTCTCTAGCGATTAACGACTTTCCAGATAATATAGATTTCAACATTAATCATAAAAGAACCTTTGAGTAAATAGTTACCATACAATTCAATCCTTCCACCATACAATGTCCTAATTAGATATAAGACATGGAATTATTGTCAAGTCTTAATTTATTTAATTATATGTATTTCGATCCTTAAATGCATAATTCCAAATAATGCAAATTAGAAACTCCTTTATAATTTCATTCTGCCTTGGCCAAGGACTACTGGGTTGTCATTTATCGAATCACATATGACATTTCTCTTCTTTTACTAGAAGCGGTAGATTCTTTATTGATCATACATTATCTCCATGTACGACTTATTATACCCAAGCATACCCCTATACCCTAAGGGTTTTAAGGAATAAGTTAAAGTATAATTCATCATACACAAGATACTATGATGATCTCAAGTCCAAGGATCACTTGTACTACTATCAATACAGGAATTCTCATTGACAGACAAGTAAAACTCCATTAGGTATTCCTTAGCGAGCTACGTTTAATGAACTTATTCTCTAATAAGCACCTACATACTTGCTTTAGTGTCTCCACACAAATGATCATGGGATCAATCATCCTCATCCAATGAGCAAGCAACGTATGTACCAATCTATTCGGATTCACTAATCCCTAATTTAGTAATCCAACAATTGGAAACTATTTTAGTTTTAAACTTTCTAAGAATTTAGATCTCATTAGAATGATCATCATCATTATTCTAAAATCATTGCTTAAAAATATGGGTTTACCATATATTATAAAGCAATATCATGTAGATAATTAAAATCCTTTAATAAATTAATACTTTTTATTAATAAATGAATAAATTGTTACAAAGTATATGTTTTATCATCAAACATGATTGGCTTATGTGCATATTACTTTCAATCTCCCACTTGCACTAAAGCTAATCGTCATGGTATCTCATACCTTTCTTCTCTAAGTGACGATCATCCTGCTGTTGGATAAGCTTTAGTTAATGAATATGTAATGTTGTTCTTAAGAGTTCACTATCTCTATAGTGATTTCCCATCTTTCAATGATTCTTATAATCAAATGAAAGTGCTACAACAAAAGTTTAGATCCAAGATGAGACTTAGGAACTATTCCTAGTTCTGTAATGAACTTTTCATCCAAATAATTAACTTGCAGCTTCATTTACAGCTATATACTTTGTCTTTATTACTAAACCAACAACTCTTTGCTGTTTGGAACCTTTCTAATTCACCGCACCACCGTTTAAGGTAACGCTTTACTGTAAAGTGGATTTGATGTCTTCTTGGTTAATGTGAAAAACGTGAGTCTGTTAAGCTCCTTAGTTTTAATTTAGACCCACCATAAATTTTAATCACATCCTTAGTGACGGTTAAGTACTTTAAGATATTTTTTTCACTGTCTTACAATGATCTTCTCCAGAATATGATTGATCAACATTAGGTCTCGTATATTTAATTATATACATAATTATCACTCATGTGATCTCTCTTTTCAGGAGTCTATGGGGATTATTAAGAGATATACACTCCATGACTCATAAACATGAGACATCTCTTGGAGTTTGAGTTTGCCATGCTAAAAAACTTTTACATCAAAAAAATATACGTTCCTTGGGTTAAGCCGAGCTTCCTTTTAAATCTATCTATGTAGATTTGTAACCAAAATTACTATACTCTTCTCAAATCATTCATGGAGGAATTTTTAGACAACTTTATCTTTACTGATTGTAGCATTAGTATGTCATTCCTTATCTGTAATATATCAACATATAACACTAGAAATGTCACGACGCTCCCACTGACCCTTTTGTACACACTAGGTTCATTCATGTTTTTGATAAAATCAAACTCTTTTGATTGTCTCATCAAAACAAATGTTCCATATTTGAGAAGCTTGCTTCAATCCATTTCTCTAAGTGTCTACAACTCTTACCTCATTGTATATAACTGGATCATCATCTTCTATGATGTGTACCTCATCATCATCATCATCATCATCATCATTATCATCTATAGTGAATCCATACCTCCTAGGTATCTTGGATACTATTCCAGATTTACAATTTAGTTGTGGTACAATAAGTCTATCTACAGGTTCCTCTTATTTTACTTATAGTGTTTTGTGGTTCTTGAACTCTTCAAGATCTATTATCCTCCCACTAGCCTTTCAATGATAAACACCTTTATCTTAGAAGGTAGTGTGTTTCACAACAAACACCTTTTGCTAAATAGGATTGTAGAACACATACCCTAAACTTACTTTAGGATGTCCCACAAATATGTACTTGTCAAATCTTGTCCCAAGCTTAGCCTTTGAAATCTTTTCACATAAGTTGGACAACCCCTTATCTTAAAATACTTAAGATTAGGAATCTTCCCTGTCCATAACTTTTATGGAGTCTTAGGGCCAGATTTTGAAGTTACCTTTCGTAGATATGCAACCATTTCTAGGGCATGACCCCAGAGGGATACTGGAATGTTAGTAAACTCATTATGGACCCCACCATGTCCAACAAGGTACGATATTTTCTTTCAGACACATCAATCAATTATTGCGTATCAAGAGGCGTCCATTGTCAAAAAACCATTTGAGATAATCTTGAAACTTATTGCACAAGTATTTGTTCCTTGATTTAATAAAAGAATCTTAATACTTTGCCAATTTGTTTCACTTCTGAATTCTTTGAACCTTTCAAATAATTCTCACTTGTATTTCATTAAAAACAAACATTCAACTCTTTGAATGATCATCTCCTATTCTTATACTAGTTTGTTCAATTTGCAAAATAATTTTTCACGTAAGTCAAGTATACAAAATCCATTAAGTAATATTCCAGTTCTATACCAAACATTATTATTATAAATAGAACAACAATTGTTCTTAAATATAATACCAAAGATTTCATTGTCCAACAACAAAATGGAAATAATGTTTCTAACAAGAACTGGAATACAATAATAACTTATTGAATTAATAGATTTGCTCGTAGGCATCGCTAAACTATAAGTTTATATGGCTAATGTAGCAACCTTTGATTCATTTCCCACACATAGGATTACTTATCTTTGTTTAGCTTTCTACTTCTGTTTGGTCCCTTCATAAATCTATATTTATGATAACCAAAGTCGGTATCCAATACCCAAGTAGAACCTTGACTTGAAGAAAAATTTATTTCAATCATGAATAAAAACCATATTTGTAACCGAAGCTTCACTAAGCTTCTTCTGGTTAGCCTCTACAATATACTTCTCGCAGTTTCTTTTCCAATGTCCAAGCTTATTGCAGTGGAAGCAAACTCCTTTGTTATCCTTATCAGTTTTGTTCTTATTATCCTTTGTTTTTGCCTTTATATTTACCTTCTTTGAATCGTTCTTCTTTTAAGAAGATCCTTTGGCCCCTACCAGTAAGACTTGGTCTTTCTTGGTTGGAAAGTGACTCTCAACATTTTTTAACATGTTAAGCAAATCAGCGAAGCTGATATCTAGCTTGTTCATATAAAAAAATTCACAACAATTGTGAAAGGAGTCTGGGAGTGAGTGCAAGTTCAAATCTTGGCACAACTCCCCATCCATGACAAAACTTGTTGTCCTAATTATTCAATCAAATTGATAATAGACTTTTGTTTATATTGTAGTGTCATCTATCATTTTAGATTGGAAGAGCTTCTTAGATATCTAATATCTATCAGTCCTAATTTCCTCACCATCAACTATTTAATGTGCAGGATTATAGTATGAGCATCCATAGTTTCATGTTGACGCTGAAGCTCATTACTCATGAATGTGAGCATGATGCATTGATCCAATTGTGCATCATCTTGTCACTTTCTATAAGTAATAATCTCTTTCTCAGAGGCATTGTCTGCAACCATTACAGGGATATGCGTATTAAGGACATAAGATAACTTTTCAGTCGTGAGAACTATTCTCAATTTCCTTAACCAAACCATTTAATTCAGTCCGGTTAATTTAGCATCTAATATGCTATACAGTGATAGTAATTTAGACATTGTAAAATTCTATAAATGATTTTTTCTTAACAACATTTTAGCATAAATTCTTTTATTAATTATCAAAATAATTTAGGTCTTATTTTAAATTGGTATCTCCCACTATTTTCATCAAACTATATTACCCTCACTTATATAGTTCGGTAAAATCTAATTAAAGATTTGCTAGTGAAAATAAGGATCTCATTTCAAATATATATAGCCTTGTGGTGACAAAACGAACTATATATAAATAAATAGGTAGACAACTTTAGTCAATTACATCATCATGTAACTCCTTTTATTTTGCCTCTTATATTATTTTGATCAAGTGGTGGCACATCCGAATCAAAATTATCTAAGTTAAGTCCAACCTAGCACTTCCATATATTCAAAAAAGAAAAATACTGTCCTTGTGGTGGCACAAAAATATAACATTGTTCAATTTTCTTTATAAACATCAAATGTGATAACATTAACATCTCAAAGAATTAAGATAAGCCTTATGGTGACACAACAAACTTATAATAATTAACTGATACTTTATTATTTTTATCATGCTAGAAGGCGACGTTCGATATTCCAAATATCTTTGAACGCTTAGGACTTAATGTAAAATCTTTGAGGGGTTTGTTATTAATTTGTCTAATCTTATTTAGCGTGCATGCGCACATATATATAAAATACGCATCATATTAATTAACATGCGAAGTATGTTTGCATAATATATATATATATATATATATATATATATATATATATAGTATAAGCATGCACATATAGAATACTATATTCTACCCGGATTGATTATGTACTTTTATTCTAGTTTGGTTCACTAGAGCCACCAAGTGAACCAAAAGGTCAAACCCTGTGGGTGTAAGAATTAATATTTAAATATAACTATTACATTTAAACTCGGGCTCCATTACAAATGGGTCTTCAAGCTCTCCTTGCTCCTTGATCTCCAATTCTTCAAAATTAATTCTAACTATTCCTATTACAAAAATATTTAAAATAAATAGAAACCTTGATCAGCAGCCAAGGGGAAGTACATAGTTAGAATTTACATTAAGAAAAAAATTAGAGAAGACGAGGTACGCAAACCCCATTTAATAAAACACATACATTCACGCATCCAGCTAAAATAAAATCCAATCACATTGGTCAATAGTCCATAATCAATCCCATTTATTATCATAAAATAACATTCATCTCATTAATAATAAAAATTCAATATATATATTGATTACATTTAATGGGCAAATTTAGTTAGCATAAAATTTAATTTTGAATAAAAATAAACTAGTTTATTTTAATCCAAATTTAAATCAAAATAAACCTATTTTATTTTAATTTATCCAATTTTGAATAAAATAAATTATTTTATTTTAATCAAATTCTTTAATCAAAATAAACTCATATATTTTAATTACTTATGGAATCCAATTCCAAGTCAAAATAAACTCTTTTATTTTAGATAATATGAAATCTTATTACATATCTAAATAAACTCTTTTATTTAAGGAAACATGATTTTCTTTCTTATTCATAAATAAACTCCTTTATTTTGAATAATATGAAATCTTATTCCATATTTAAATAAACTCCTTTATATAAGGAAAAATGGATTCACTTTCCTATTCACAAATAAACTCCTTTATTTTGAATAATATGAAATCTTATTCCATATCTAAATAAACTTATTTATTTAAGGAAATACAGATTCTCTTTCCTATTCACAAACAAACTCCTTTATTTTGAATAATATGAAATCTTATTTCATATCTAAATAAACTCCTCTTTTTAAGGAAATATAGAATCCAATTTCAACTCTAATTAGTTATCATGGAATCCAATTCCAACTCTAATTAGTTAGCATGAAATTCAATTTTAAGATTAAAATAAACTCTTTATTTTAATATTAAAATAAACTCTTTATTTTAATATTAAAATAAAATCTTTATTTTAAGATTAAAATAAACTCTTTATTTTAAGATTAAAATAAATTTTTATTTTAATTATAAAATAGTTAAGAATAATATATATATATATATATATATATATATATATATATATATATATATATATAAGTAATCTAATTTGCTTTATAACATGCTTTTATTTTTTAACATGCCCAGGATCACAGTAATCCGTGAAGCATGTTGGCGATTTATAACATGCTTTCGTTTTTTTTTATTTTAAATTTTATACAATAAATTAAGCCCAATTAAATTGTTCTAAATACATATCAACATACATATCAAATCAAAACAATTAATAATTTGCATAAATGTTTGACTCTGATGCCACTGTTAAGTTTGTAATATTCATAAACCCAATCAAATAGCACAAATAAAGCGGAAGCATGAAAAATCAGAGTTTTAACATTTTAGAAACCATATACCCGGATCATCCTTTATTCACAATTGTTAATTAAACGAAAATATGAAGAACACATGTTGGCTAGTTCACAATCAATTATTTGTGCAAGTATACACAGTCAGCAAGTAATAAAGTGGTAAATTAAGTGTCGAACCCACAGTGAATTCCAATCAATACACTCCAACTACTAGTACTATACCAATTCAATTTTATTTAAACAACTGTAATTTGTGATTTTTTAAATTAAGAAAACTAAATTGACTAATTAAACTAGATTACTTTAGAAATTGATTCAAATAAATAAAGGTTAAGACTACAATATCCCCAATTTATGTACTATAAACCAATTATCCAATTAATCCAATTATTACGCCTCCTGAATTGTTAACATGAATTCTAGTTTTTAAAAGCCCTTTCCCAAGTGAACAAATAACTTTTATTCAATTCAATTAATCCTGCGATATTCCTATGCAAAATAATTAAATCAAACCTCTTAAGTTCCAATTCGCAATTTGTTACATGCAGTGAACATATATTCCTATTCAATTCACAACCCTAATTATTCAACTCATGCAAATAATTAAGCATACATGTTATCATGTCCAGTTCCAACCCTAAATTTCATCTCCCAAATCCTTCTAAAGTAACCCAGTAATTATTGGCCAAATAATTAATCAATACGAACAAAACATGATAAACAATTCACCTGGACATAAATAATTGGATTAAATTAAATAATTAATTCATAGACACAAAAGGTTCAATTTATAGTCTTAATTGAAAATTAGTTCATAATGAAAAATAAAACCAAGAATCCCATGAAAATCATCTCAAAAGAATTACACAATTAAAAATAATAAGAAAAAGAAACTCTAAAAGAAAATCCTCCACGCTTCAATCTTTAATTAAAATTCTTTCCCACAATTCTTTGATGAAAAACTTGATTAATCTTCAGTTATGATGGAATAGACCCCCTCTTTAATTTCAGCTACTTCCCCTTTTAAATACTCCTTTTTCCCTTAACAAAGTCGTAATCCTCATCAACTTCTGCCTTACACGCGCTTCTAGCATAATCGAATACTGCGCTCAATACCTTGCTATTATTTGAGGTTAATCTTCGAGAGTAAATAGCGCCAAGGTCTTGTAGTTCAATTAAATTATGATTTTGCCACTCGTATGCTAAAATCCCTAATTTGTCCCTGCTCCGCTTCAATCTGCAAAATAAACACGAAACACAGTAAAAACTCTTCTAAAAGACTTGAGAACAACAATAATTTTAGCCTGAATGTATCCACTTCATGGGTATATTACCCATTCATCAAATATCCCCAAACTTGAATCGTTACTTGACCTCAAGTAACAAAACACAATGCAATAAAGACAAACTAAATATACCATGCAAATTCAAATATAACTATCTACGTGTTTATAATTCCAGTAGCCAAACAGAATAAAGTATACTCATCAGGTCTCAGAAAAATCACAATAACATACCAGTACATCATATCAAGACAGATCAATAATATCCCAACAATCATCAAATCTAAACTTGTTATTACTGCTATCGTGCGTGTGTGCTCAACAACCATGCTAACTGATGAAAAGCAAAATAAGAAACATAATAGATTTCTTGAAAGACATCATACAATATAAACTCGAGAACTCCAAAAACAAACTAGATCCAGCTAAAATCACACACTTATCAAAGTCTAGGGGTCAAGATGGGATACTTATGCTTTATTTTTATTTTATTTTATTATTTTTTTCTAATGGGGGCTTTTCGTACTTTTTCCTGTTTTATTCATTACTTTTTTTTTATTTCCCATGACTGTGCAATGTCTCATTCCATGAAGCTAACAGTGCTACCCCTTAGCGAGCTTTCGACCAACGACTCCCAGACCATATAAGACCTTAGGGCGCTAGGTGTAGAGAGACTCCCTCGGGCTTACTTACTCAAGTAACAAAGGCCCCGAAACAATACTAGTCACAATTTTTTTTTCAAAGCTTATATACCCCAAATATTACCCCCAAACTTAAATTCATGTCTAACTTTAGCCATTACTACCTATTCATATTATTCTTTCATTCAACTAGCATTATCCTTTAGAAATCCATTATCTATCCATTTAGACTTACTCAGCCAACATGGTTGATTCTTTACATGTGCTATCATGATAATATCAGTTTCAAATAGATAAAGATTTAAATCACGTCAAGAAATCACATCATAGGCTTAACAATCCTTACTAGACTTGTTTATGCAATTTTAGTTTCATCACTGGCCCCAAATATACTTAAACTATTTAACAGCTGGAATTATGTGAAATTCTAAATGCAACACTTAACTAAAAAGTTATCATCAAGTCTAACAAACAGACTAAAACATACCCACAACCTAATTTCCACAAATTACTATAAACATGCCACCTAAAAATGTAAATAAAACTAAACTACCCCCAAACTTATAATGAGCAATGTCCTCATGCGACAAGTATAGCAATTTAAAACAGAGGACTTCCCTAACGAGCTTATTCCTCGGGCGCATCATCTTCATCCTCGCTCATCTCTTGATCAGAAGGGGGAAACACATGCAGAACATGAGCAGTAGGGAAATGGCTAAGATCAACTCCAGGGTACAACTGAGCATACATAGCAGTCTAGGCTTTGAAGTAGTCGACTATAAACTTGTAGATCACATCTTGGCGTTCAGACATGCAGACATTTTGGGCTTCGAGATTGTAGAACGAACCGTCAATTTCGTTCTGAACTGCATCAGGAACAACACCACGGTGAGCTGCAGAGGAGGGACCATAAGTAGTTGGAATAGGAGCTTATGGATCATGTGGAGCTTCAGCTTGAGGAATTATAAAGCCCAATCCATGTGCGTGATTTGCACCATCAGCTCACACCCGATATCTACTTATCATTTTTATATCAAACAGGTATTGGGGGCTGAATCATTTCATCGGACTTCCATTTGACTCCAAACATAGAACAAAGTGTGCAAATGTGAGAAGGGTGTGGTAATCCTCCCGTGGTACTTACTCATGCAGCTCTCAGAATTGACTACTAAATAATTAGGCCAACATCCATCTTCAGGCCTTGAACTATTGAGTATACCAGCATAACCCTTTCTTTAGTGACATTGCTAACATGGGTGCATGGCATCAACTTTGCGTATATGAAGGCATACCAAGCTTTTTCATATAAACTAAGGCGTGAATGAGGGAACGTCATGCTATCACATTCATGCATTGTCTACGTTGTGCCCGGTTGACAAAGCTCACAGATTATCACATCATAGTCTGGTCCTTGGCTCACAAAACTGGCATATTCATTATGTTGACCCTCCAAAGGCAGTTGGTAACAACCGTTGATGTCCTCTTCACCGTATTCAATTGTCTTTCCTCTCACATACACTCCATAGTGGAAGTGCTCAGAAACATTGGCGTAGAACTCTTTAACTACGGTAATAACTGCCGGGTCAGGTTGTTCAGTGAATGTAAACCAATTCCTCTCTGCAATCATCACAGCCATGTCACCATCCTTTGATTGTCTGGCCTTAAACCTCGTTCCAGTTCTAGTGAGCTGGTAGCCATACGGTTATAACATTCTTGAGCCGCGGCACTCACGAACCGACCACTGTCAAATTTTGGGGGAACCGAGGCGGACTCAAAACCTTCTCCTCTCTGACGCTTTGATGCCATGTAGAATATTCTGCAATGTAAAACACATACACTTATTAGAATTTGGGCACAAATATGACACGGTGACACGTAACCATATCATGACCCCCCAGACTTTAAAGTAGGATAGCATTATATAAATTGGTTGGGGGTGTGGTTAGGCACACAGGAGCAGAAAAGTACACAATTGAAACTGATTAGCCACATTTGTCCAAAAAATATTCAACTAATACACGTACTATATTCAACTAGTAAACATATCATTCATTCACGAGCAACTAGTAAGTGTATGTGTAGATTTGATAGAACACTAACCATAAAGGTGTGTGAATTCGGGAAAAGAAATCATGAACATCAGCCCAAAATTCCGTGATATACTATTCGACCCATGCATGTGAGCAGGAAAGTGCAAGCGTGTGATGAGAATCATTGGTAAGCATTGTGAGGGACAAAATTCACAATGACAGTCACCTAAGTAATTTAGCGAACACCTTATGGGCACATAGTAGATCACATATAGCACAAATTATATACATATCATACAGAGCCCTACTCAGATCAACAAATGTAATCACAATGATATAATCGAAATACCCAAAATCTCACGGTATGTCAAGCGGCAGAGGAGATCGCGTTAGAGTAAAACTCACCTTGGCAACAGAAATATTAGATCAAGTCGAGTAGAACGAGAAAGTGAACAAGGTGGGAGATAACACTACTCGATTAGCCCAAGTAAAAAATATAAAGAGGCAGTTACCAGAAAAATATGGGAAGTGTCGTAATCGTGGGAAGAGGTTTAAAGGGGGAACAAGTGGAAACTGAATAGATTTAGAACTGCAGTTGGACTCTTAAATAAAATCCCAGCTCCGGGGTGCTGGGTGGTAGCGTGTATCGAGCGCCGGGGTGCTAATCGTCAGTATTTGGGAACAACCTCTAGGGCCGAGGTGCTGAGTTCTTGCGTTAATAGAGCACTGGGGCGCTGGGCTTGGTATGTGCCTATTGAGGTTGAGCGCATCGGCGCTGGGGTTGCTTGATATTGAGCGCCAGGGTGCTGTTCATGCCCTAAAGCTATTGCTATTCAGCGCAGGGGCGCTCATGTTCTTTGATTTTGGGGCGCCAGGGCATAGATGCTAGTCATTGGGGCCTCTTGATATACTTCCTACCACAATAAGCACTATATAAGTAATAGAAATAAATAAAAATACACATAAAATAAAACTTCTACTATTAGTGCTCTAGAGAAGCCTAAAATGAATTAATTAAAATGTTGAAAGAGAGAAAATACAGAAATAAAGATTAAAATTGCTTGGGGTTTCCTCCCCATAGCGATTGGTTTTAAGTCGTCAGCCTGACTGTACGATGTCGCTCAATTGTCCATGGGATTAGAGAGGTGCATAGCCGTAGGTTGGCGATCGATGGGTCCACTCCAATAATGCTTGAGCCGTTGGCCATTCACCTTGAAGGTTTGCTTTGAATTAGGTTCCTCAATTTCAACATTCCCGTGTGGAGCGATGGATACAACTATGAACGACCCTAACTAGCGAGATTTCAATTTCCCAGGAAATAAACGCAGTCTAGAGTTAAAAAGCAATACGTGTTCTCTCGGTTCAAACTTCTGATAAATAATTTTCTTATCGTGCCATGTTTTGACTTTCTCTTTGTACAGTTTGTCATTCTCATAAGCATTATGCCAGAATTTGTCCATCTCATTTAAATGTAGTAACCGTTTCTCCCCAGCTACTTGTAAGTCAAAATTTAGCTTACAAATTGCCCAATATGCATTGTTTTTTTAACTCTACTGGGAGATGACATGCCTTTCTATACACCAGCCTGTAAGGTGACATGCCGATAGGGTTCTTGTAAGCTGTTTGATATGCCCATAAGGCATCATCTAATCACATGACCCAATCTTTTCGTGACGGATTGACCACCTTCTCCAAGATTTGCTTAACTTACCGATTCGAGACTTCCGCTTGACCATTGGTTTGGGGATGGTACGCGGCTGTAATCTTATGTCGGAACCCATACTTTGTAAGCAATTTAGTGAATTACTTATTATAGAAGTGAGTTCCCTCATCACTAATTATCGCTCTCAGCATACCAAACCATGTGAAAATATTTTTCTTTAAGAACCATAGTACCACCTTGGCATCATTAGTGGGTAAGGCTACGACTTCTACCCATTTAGAAACATAGTCCACCGCCAACAGAATGTACTAATTATTGAAGGATGATGGGAAGGGTCCCATGAAGTCAATTACCCACACATCAAATAACTCAACCTCCAAAATAGTGCTAAACGACATTTCATTGCGTTTAGAGATATTTCCTACCCATTGACACCGATCACACTTTAACACGTAGATATATTTTAAACAAGGAAGACTAAAAAAATCCCGACTGCAACACTTTGGCTGCTGTCCTATCACCCGCATAGTAACCTCCATAATTCGATGAGTGGCAATGACCTAATATGATTTCAATCTCTTCTTGTGGCACACATTGTCTAATCATTGATCCGCACAAGTCTTAAACAAAAACGGTTCTTCCCAAAAATATTGTTAGACATCGTGGAGGAATTTTTTTCGTTATTGCGAGTTCAAATCCAGAGGTAACACATCACTAACCAGATAGTTCACAAAATCTGCGTACCATGGCACTGTCTTTGTTACGTAAAAAAGTTGTTCATCGGGAAACGTTTCGTTGATCACGATGTTGTCTCTTTGCTGAATCTCTGCATTTTTTAATCACGAAAGATGATCTGCCACCTAGTTTTCGGTGCCTTTTCTATCTCTGATTTCCAAGTCAAATTCTTGTAGCAAAAGCACCCACCGTATTAACCGTGGTTTGGCATCCTTCTTCTCAATCAAATACTTAATAGCAGAATGATCGGTGTAGATGATTATCTTGGTCCCTATTAGATATGCTCTAAACTTGTCAAAGGCAAACACTACCGCAAGTAATTCTTTTTCTGTGGTAGTGTAATTCAACTGAGCATCCGTCAACGTCTTGCTGGAGTAGTATATAGTGTGAAATTTTTTATCTCGACGTTGTCCCAATACTGCTCCAACTGCATAATCACTAGCATTGCACATCAACTCAAATGGTAAAGTCCAATCGGGAGCCACTATGATTGGAGCTGAGACCAATTTCTGCTTTAATATTTCGAAAGCATCGAAGCACAACTAATCCATCTTAAATGCCTCATCATTCTCAAAGAGGGAACACAAGGGTTTTGAAATTTTGGAAAAATCTTTGATAAATCGTCTATAGAAACCCGCATGTCCCAAGAAGCTCCGTATTCCCTTCACAAATGTTGGAGGAGGTGTTTTCTTAATCGTCTCAATTTTTGCTCTATCAACCTCTAACTCTGCTATGGAAACCTTATGCCCCAGAATTATCCCTTCTTGCACCATGAAGTGACACTTTTCCCAGTTGAGAACCAGATTCGTCTCCACACAACGCTTCAATACTAAAACAAAATTCTTAAAGCATAAGTCAAAACTATCACCAAATACGGAGAAGTCATCCATGAACACTTCCAAGTTATGTTCTACCATATCCGAGAAGATGGCCATCATGCAATGTTGAAATGTTGCTGGAGCATTGCATAAGCCAAAAGACATACGCCGGAATGCAAACATACCGTAAGGGCATGTGAACGTGTTTTTTTCTTGATCTTCCGGCGGTATAGCAATCTGATTATATCCAGAATATCCATCCAACTGATAAATGTATTTTATATACGCGATTTCATATCTAATTCTTACTTATTCGTTGCTATACTCTTGTGATCATGAGCATTTTTACTTGTTTTATGTCATTTTATGTGTAGATTGGTGGTTGCGGCATTTAACGTACTATTATTGAAAGTCAGTGCATTTGGAACTTAAATGGAGCGTATTTGGAATTAACTCAGTCATGCAGCTAAGTCAGATAACAAAATATATACTGTAAAATGGCATGAACAAGCTTCAAACCCCGTAGGGGAGGGTGGGGTCTTCCGATTATTTAGCGAGAGGATCTGCAGCAGGGTAGGCGTTTATACATACACCCCCCGGTGAAGGGGTCTTCAATCGATCAAGTCAGAGCACAAGCCCACCGGGGCGGGCATTCAAAGCTTATACACCCCCGCCGGGGCGGGGGGGGGGGGTGGAAAATCAGAGGTGTTCTGTTTTAGTTATGATTCTTCTTGGGTATGAACTTTAGCTATTTGCATGGCATTATAACTCTATTGGATAGAGAATACAGCTAGAGTGTTATGCTAGATATATACTACTCTATCAAACACAATTGAAGAATCAATTAGTGAGATTACGAAGATTAAAGCAGAGTTTGAGAGAGTAAGTGTGGAGGAGTATCTCGAGGAGTTTTTCAAGACAATTGCAACTTTAGTCTACGTGATGTGTGTTTTCTAATATTCTTTGTGTTAGATTATTATTTGTAATTGGAAGGATGAATTCTATGATTTATTCAGTGTTTATTTCATTTATTATGAACTAATTCACTTTTTAGGCTTGTGATGGATCCTTAAGTGAATCGATGATTTTGTAAGCTTTGATTTCCAATTTAATAAGCTATCTCCAGTTTATCTATATTAATTTGTGCTTGAATCTATGAATTGCCTGATCAACAATTCTTGGTGGAGTTGGATGGAATCGAGAGAGGATATTCAAGTCTAGACCTAGTTAATATAGCATGTGTTCAAAATTTTGTTAGTAGCTTAAACTTGATGAGTGTTAAGGTAGAGATATGCTTGACGCCGCATGTAATCGGATAGAGAATTTATTCTTCAACCTTCTTTAATTGTAATTCACATAGAGATATAGTGGGTTAGTTGATTAAGGTGTTTAACGGATTTCTATCTTAATTGTGGATTGAAGTTAATATGGTATTAGTGCATCGAGAGGTGGCTAATACTACGTTTGTGTTCTTGATTAATAAACTGGGATAGTGAGTTGAATTGGAATAAAGGTGTTGAAATCAAAGTGAAGCTTAGGGTGAAATCATAAGTCTAATTCTCCATTAATTATTTGAAATTCAGATTTTGATATTCGTGGTTATTTTGTGCTAATTTAATTATTCTTAATCTTAGTTTTGTTAATTTAAATTATTGATTTGGTTTGTTTAATAAAATTAGGGTTAATAGAAGATTGGTAATTATAAGTTAAGGCATTTTGCTAATTAATCTCCGTGGGAACGATACTCTACTTATCACTTTATTACTTGTTGACCACGTACACTTGCGTGTTGTGCGTAATTAGATTTTACCCAACAAGTTTTTAGCGCCGTTGCCGGGGATTTTTTTAGTATAATCCTTAAAATTTTTACAATATCAGTTTAATTAATCCATTTTTACTTAGACATTTTTATTTTTGTTTTGTGCTTCTTATTTCAGGTGTTGGACTTAGTTTATGTGAACTCGGTCCCAAAATCCAGACTTGCTGCCTTTTGAGGACGACATTGAGAAAAGGTTTCAGAGGTTGAGTAAGTGGATCAAGGAAGCGAGGGAAGAATTGAATTACGAAAAGGAAGAGGAAATAGTAATGGCGGTAGAAGATCGGAAAAGCGTTGAGGGACTTCGAACACCAAGGTGGTGAAGCGCACTCAAGCATCACCAAGGCCTAGCAATAGCGCAAATACATTCGAGATTAAGCACAGGATGATACAAATGATTCGTAATTGATTCGGTTTGGGGATTTACAAATGATGATCCGAATGAGCATCTAGTCAGCTTTCTGGAAATGTACGACACTTTTAGGTTTAATGGAGTTTCGGATGAGGCGGTGAGACTTCGATTGTTCCCATTCTCTCTACGGGACAAGGCGAAGAGTTGGATGCATTCCCTACCGTCCGGTTCGATAACAACTTGGGAGGATTTAGCTCAAAAATTCCTTGCAAAATTCTTCCCACCGGCGAAAACTGCGAAGTTGAGGAATGAGATTACAATGTTTGAACAGCAACATGGGGAGTCATTATATGAGGCTTGGGAAAGATACAAGGAACTGCTCAGAAAATGCCCACATCATGGATTGCCCTAGTGGCTACAAATGAACACCTTTTACAATGGACTATATGGGTATCTCAGGACAAGTATCGATGCAGCATCAGGCGGAGCGTTCATGGCTAAGAGTTACGAAGAAGCCTACGAGTTGATTGAAACCATGGCTGCTAATAACTATCAGTGGCCCACAGTGAGAATGACACATGCAAAGGCAGGTGGGGTATTAGAAGTAGATAACATGACAGCAATACAAGCATAGATGGCTGCAATGTCGAAGAAGTTGGAGCAAGTGGTAGCAGCACAGACAAAGCAAACACTGCAAGCACAACAAGTAACAATAGTGTGTGAGTTGTGCGCAGGAGAACACCCAATGGAGCAATGTGCAATTAATCCAGTAGCTGTGCAGTTCATCGGCAATCACAACAGAATTCCTCAAAACACTTATCAGAACACATATAATCAAGGAAATAGGAACCATCCAAATTTCTCATGGAGCAACAACTAGCAAAATCAATCTTCAAGTCCAACATACCCTCCAGGTTTCCAGAATCAGCAGCAACCAGTTCAATATCAAGAAAGGAAACCCGATCTGGAGTAAAAGTTGGATAAATTCATAGCTACCACCTAGTTGGCGATCAAGAATCTAGAAAATCAGATGGGTCAGATAGCGTTGGCAGTGAATAGTAGACCACAAGGAACAGTGCCAAGTGACACCGAGAAAAATCCTAAGGGTAATCATGAGCAGTGTCAAGCCATTATGTTGAGAAGTGGAAAACAGCTTGTGGGTCAAGAGCCAGAAATTTTGATTACAAAAGAAAGTGAACCAGAGACAGAAAATACAGGGGTTGAGATAAATCAAGGAAACGAGAAACAAATGGATAAAATCAACCCAGTTAATAAACCAACTGTTTATCCTCCCCCACCATTCCAGCAAAGAGTTCAAAAACAAAAGTTAGATAAGCAATTTTCAAAATTTTTGGAAGTTTTCGAGAAACTTCAAATTACCATACCATTTGCAGAGGCCCTAGAACAAATGCCTAGTTACGCAAAATTTATGAAAGGGATTCTATCAAGGAAAAAGAAATGGGATGATTTTGAGACGGTGGCATTAACAGAGGAGTGTAGTGCGGTATTACAGCAGAAATTACCACAAAAACTCAAGGACCCGGGGAGCTTTACTATTCCATGTACGATCGGGGAGAGGCATTTCAGCAAGTGTTTATGTGATTTGGGTGCGAGTGTAAACCTGATGCCATTGTCAGTATACTTAGAATTAGGTTTGCCCGATCCAAGGTCTACTAACATCTCCCTACAGTTGGCGGATAGGTCAGTTACGTATCCGAGAGGCATAGTAGAGGACATCTTAGTGAAAGTGGACAAATTCATATTCCCCGTGGACTTCATCATTCTGGATTTTGAGGAGGACAAGAACATCCCAATTATCCTAGGGAGACCATTTTTGGCTACAGGGAAAACACTCATTGATGTACAAAAGGGAGAACTCACTATGAGGGTCCAAGATCAAGAAGTGAAATTCAGCGTGTTTAAGGCCATGAAATTCCCTACGGATGAAGAAGAATGTTTTCGAATGGATTTAATTGAGAAAATCATTAGTGAGGACATAAGAAAAAGTTTGGTGAATGATCAATTAGAAACAACATTATTGGGAGATGAAGAGATCGACGATCTGGAATTGGTGGATTACCTTCAATTGCTAGACTCATTGCCACGAGTACCAAGATTTAGAACCCCGTTTGAACCATTACACACGGAAGAGGTAAATGCAAAAAAATTGAAACCATCATTGGAAGAGCTACCAAAGCTGGAACTTAAGCCACTTCCTAAGCACCTAAGGTATGCGTATTTAGGCAATTTAAATTCTTTACCTGTTATTATTTCAGCTGCACTTAACGAATTGCAGGAAGAAAAGTTGTTGAGGGTACTTCGGGAACACAAATCAGCCATTGGATGGACAATTGCCGACATAAAGGGAATCAGCCCTTCATTTTGTATGCACAAAATTCTGATGGAAGATGAGGCAAAACCAACGGTGGAACAACAGTGGTGACTCAATCCAATTATGAAGGAAGTGGTAAAGAAGGAAGTTCTGAAATGGTTAGATGCCGACATCATCTACCCGATATCTGACAGCAAATGGGTTAGTCCAGTCCAGTGTGTACCAAAAAAAAGAGGAATGACGGTGGTGCAGAATGACGACGATGAGTTAATCCTAACCAGAACAGTGACGGGTTGGCGGGTTTGCATGGATTATAAAAAATTGAATAAGGCAACTCGAAAAGACCATTTGCTGCAGCCCTTTATTGACCAAATGTTAGATAGATTGGCGGGACATCAGTATTACTGTTTGTTGGATGGGTATTCGGGTTACAACCAAATAGTCATCGCGTCGAAGGACCAAGAAAAGACCACATTTATGTGCCCTTACAACACCTTTGCATTCAGAAGGATGTCATTCGGACTATGCAATGCATCGACAACTTTCCAAAGGTGTATGATGGCCATTTTTTTGGACATGGTGGAGAAAAACGTTGAGGTCTTCATGGATGACTTTTCAGTTTATGGGGACAGCTTTGATAATTCTTTGAAGAATTTGGTTATGGTGCTGCAAAGATGCAAGGAAACAAATCTCGTTCTAAATTGGAAAAAATGCCACTTCATGGTTGAAGAGGGCATAATTTTGGGTCATAAGGTATCAGCTCAAGGATTGGAAGTTGACAAGGCAAAGCTGGAAACTATTGAAAAATTACCTCCACCAACCTCAGTGAAGGGTATTAGGTGTTTCTTGGGACACGCCAGGTTCTACAGGAGGTTTATAAAGGATTTCTCAAAAATTATGAACCTCTATGCAGTCTTTTAGAGAAGGATGCGACGTTCAGCTTTGATGAAGAATGCAAGACAGTGTTTGAATTGTTAAAGAGGAAATTGACTACAGCCCCCGTTATAGTTGCACCGGATTGGAACATGCCCTTTGAGCTTATGTGTGATGCGAGTGACTTTGCGGTTGGGGCTGTTTTGGGTCAGCGTAGAGAGAAGGTGTTTCATGCTATATACTACGCAAGCAAAACACTTACAGAAACTCAATTGAACTACACAACCACATAAAAGGAGTTGCTTGCCATGGTATATGCGTTTGACAAATTTCGTGCTTACTTGATCGGGACTAAGGTGATAGTCTATCTGAGACCATGCGGTGATTAAGATTGATAGCGAAAAAGGATGCTAAGCCACGCTTGATCCGGTGGATTCTCCTACTGCAAGAATTCGATTTTGAAATAAAGGATAGGAAGGGGATGGAGAACCAAGTAGCCGACCACTTGTCAAGGCTAGAAAACCACGAGAAAGAAAAAGATGACAAATGTGAAATCAATGAATCGTTCCCGGATGAGCAATTGTTTGAGATTTCAGTGGAGATTCCGTGGTATGGCGATTATGCAAATTTTGTTTTGAGAAACATTCTACCACCTGACCTCATAAGGCAACAGAAAAAGAAATTTCTTCACGACGTGAAGTGGTACATATGGGATGATCCATATTTGTTTAAGCAGTGCGCCGACAAGGTGATTCAACGATGCGTCCCATATAGCGAAGTGAAGAATATCCTGCATGAGTGTCACTCATCGGTGTATGACGGGCATTATGGGAGTGAGAGAATGACAGCGAAGGTGCTGCAATGTGGATTCTATTGGCTAACATTATTCAAAGATGCCCACCAGTTTGTCAAACAATGTGATAGGTGTCAAAGAGTGGGAAACATTTCGAAACAAAATGAGATGCCTTTACAAACGATTTTGGAAGTGGAAATTTTAGACGTTTGGGGTATCGATTTCATGGGACCATTTCCCTCATCCTTGAACAATCAATACATTATACTCGTAGTGGATTACGTGTCAAAATGGGTCGAAGCTGCAGCTCTACCAATAAACGATGCCAAGGTGGTCCTCAAATTCCTTCAAAAGAACATCTTCACGAGGTTTGGCACACCAAGAGCAATTATAAGTGATGAAGGTAGTCACTTTTGCAACAAACCATTTACTGTTCTTTTGGCCAAGTATGGGGTGAACCACAAGATAGCTACAACGTATCACCCTTAAACTAGTGGACAAGCTGAGGTATCGAACAGAGAAGTTAAAAAGATATTGGAGAAAGTGGTGAATCTGAGTCGGAAAGATTGGTCACTTAGATTGGATGATGTTTTATGTGCTTATCGGGCAGCATACAAGACGCCAATTGGGATGTCACCATATCAACTGTTGTACGGGAAAACATGCCATTTATCGGTGGAACTACATCATAAGGCATATTGGGCAGTGAGAAAGATAAATTTTGATCAAAACGCAGTAGGAGAGAAGAGATTACTTCAGTTGAATGAACTCGACGAGTTTCGCCTTCATGCCTGTGAGAATGCCAAGATATACAAAGAAAAAGTCAAACGATGGCACGACCAAAAAATTTTGCGTCGAACATTCGAGCCTGGCCAATCAGTACTATTATTCAACTCAAGGCTACGTTTGTTCCCCGGAAACCTCAAATCCAGTTTGTCGGGACCATTCACAGTCAAGCAAGTATTCCCTCACGGGGCTGTTGAAATTTACAGTCGTAACCCTCTTGAAACATTTAAAGTCAACGGACACCGGTTGAAGCATTATTGGGGTGGAGAAGCCAACACCGACGTGATCGCCATGACGATGGCCGACACAACTTAAACATGAAGTAGTCAGGTTGAACGACTTAAAATCAAGCGCTCATTGGGAGGCAACCCAATTTTTAGTTCTTTTATCGTATTTTTCATCCATATTTGCTTAATCATAAGTTTTAGTAAGTTATTAGGAAGAAGAATAAAATGAATTCTCGATATACTCTCCACAACATGACATGACATCCAATGACTCACTACTTTTCATGTTTCATGTCATACATGTTGGGAAAAGGAACATCAAGCAAGTATATGAAAGCAAAGTATGTTAAATTGCGAAAAGCAGAAAGCTGAGGCGATTGCCTATGCATACCCGTAAGAAGTGAACTTACTAACTCATTACCCCCGTAGAGGTGAGTCTTGACCGATGGATAGACGTGGCAATTTTGTTGGTCTTCTCCCCTTCCCAATAACTTAAACTTTTACACTTCCCCACTACTCCATAACTACCACCCACTCTCCCCACCTTCCCAAGACTTCATTACTCCTCTCCATTTCCCCACTTCTCTACCTCCTCATTCCACCAATGCTAGACTACCCTCCCCATCTATAAATATCACACCAATTCTTCCAAACCTCTCCTCCACACTTCATATTAAGCATCAAGATAGCATAATTGTGAGCTAGAGAGAGACAATTACAGAGTTTGGGGGAGAGTTAGGGCACAACCAGCAATAGGGAGAAATGGCTTCATCATCATCCTCTAAACGCCAACAGGGGGAGAGTTCACGACCATCCCAACCTACCCGCACCTTCGATCATCAAAAATTTATAAGTGCTACCGCCGCTGACCGGTATGACTACATGCTCACCAAAGCTCTTACACCGGAGCGGGGGTTGGCATCAGATGCTAACGACGGGGAGCTCATGTCGTAAATTTACCAAAAAGGATGGGTGAAA
Organism: Panax quinquefolius; assembly: GCA_020205615.1. Taxonomy (NCBI): domain Eukaryota; kingdom Viridiplantae; phylum Streptophyta; class Magnoliopsida; order Apiales; family Araliaceae; genus Panax; species Panax quinquefolius. Next base: position 57,738,774 of record CM035158.1, read on the forward strand.
TTCACCGAGGAGTCGGAACCAGCCATTGTAAATATTGTCAAGGAGTTTTATTCAAATGCTGAGGACAAAAAACCATTCCACGCTTTTGTGCGAGGACGGTTGGTTCCGTTCAATGCGGACGCCATCAATACGTAGTACCAACTGAGGGTGCCTCGCCACTGCCAGTACGAGCATCTCCGTACTTCTGATCCAGATTTTGATGAAATTATCATGGAAATGACAAAGCCAGGCACGTCATGGATGAAAGGTCAAAAGGGAGGCACCGTGTTCCCTAGCAAGAACCTTAGCCGGTATGGAAAAATTTGGTATGCCTTCCTCTGTACGAAATTGCTTCCGTCCCAACACACTTCTGACGTCACTAAGGAGAAGGCCTTGCTTTTGTTTGCCATTGTGCAAGACTTTATTATTGACATCGGGGCTATCATATTCTTTTCTATCCGCCGGTACCTACGTGGGAATTTTTCTGGAGGCTTGCCACACCCATCACTCATATGTGGGTTATATCGGCAAGCTGGTGTACGATGGTCTGATGATGAGCCCACTCAAATGTCGCTCACGTTGCTTGATTCTAGAATGATAGCGCGATATTCTGTGTGGGCAGGAGGCGAGTCACACCCGCGTGGAGTGGGTTTCATTTTTTCGTCATCATCGTAAGAAGATGTGGATGCTACAGAGGTTTCGGGGGATGAAGACGACGACATGGGCGATCAAAGGGATGAGCAGGTACCGAAGACTGAGGCTGTATCCAGATCTCAATTCCTTGATCTCCAAAATCAAATGAATGTACACACCAAAGCCACTGTCGGAAATGCTACCGATTGGCGATGAAGGCAAAACACATGTTCGAGGCCATGCACCTCTTTTGCTTCATTGAACGTAACTCTCCAAAGTTTCAAACCCGTGCACAATTTCCATATCAAACGGGGTCCAATGCCAAGGTTCCCACCGAGTGATTCCGATGAAGAAGAACAACAACCACCTCCTCAAGCTTAAGCATTAATAGGGAAGTCCTCACGTACTGATTATTTATTTATCCAATGAGGACATTGTATTGTTTAAGTTTGGGAGATTTACATTCATGTTTGCATGCATTTTAGTTTTTAGGACTCATTTTTAATTTTAAGCAATTAAATTGATGTATTGTATTTTATTTTGAGAATTGCATGATAAGCATAGGGTATTCATGGTAGCTTAGGTTTGCATAGTAGAGAATAGTGTAATGCATCTTGTTATCTGCATTTTGTTATCTATCCATCCATATTTATGAATATATATATATATGTTAATTAGTAATTATTGTGTTTTTTTAGTCCTTCAATGTTTTGTTTCATGTTATTGTGGGCCTATGATGTGATTGTCGAATAAGTAGCAAATATAGTATTAAGTATTAGAACTATGACACAATGATTGTTTATGAATCGAATCTTGAGTTTGTTTGAAACTGGTATAAAAGGATAGCACACTTAACAAACATCTGTGTTAATTGGTTAAGTTCAAATCGGTGCCTAAATGGTCTCTAAAGGATAATGCTAGAGTGAATGATAAAATGACAAGGATGGATGGTAAAGGCTAAAGGGAGGCAAGAACCTAAGTTTGGGGGATTTCATGTGGGGTATATAAGCTATATCTAAAAAAAAGTATGAATAAACACCGTGGCATGCTTGTCTAGTTTTGTGGCCTTTGTTACTTGAGTAAGTAAGCCCGAGGGGATTGTCTTTACACCTAGCGCCCTAAGGTCTTAATAGTCTGGGAGTCGTTGGTCGAAATCTCATTAAGGTAGCATTGAAAAGCCTAAGGAAATAAGACATTGCATAGCCATGTGTATTAAAAAAATAAAAAAAAATATAATAAGACAGGAAATAAGAGCAGAAAGCCCCCGTAGATGAAAATAAAGCATAAGTACCCCGCGTGAACCCTTGAGATGTGTGATTGCTTGGTTTTAGTTGGAACCATCTATTTTTGATATTTTTAAATTTGTGCTGCATGATTCCTTCTAAGAGACTAGTTAAGCATTGAATTTGAGTTAGTATCGGTTATTATGGATGTTACACACACACACACTATACCAGTGATGATGGCTTGAGATTCGAGGATTAAAGTGATTTATAGATTGGTTTTTGATGTTTGATATTGTATAGTTGCTTATTTTTGCTGAGGTCGTTAAGATAATTTTGATTTTATGATATTGTTGGACTTGATAGCATATAAGTGAATTCGTATTCATATCATTGCATTGCTTGTAGTTGTCTTGTGCTCGAGGACTAGCACGGTTTAAGTTTGAGGGATTTTGATAAGTGTATTTTATATACGCGATTTCATATCTAATTCTTGCTTATTCGTTGCTATACTCTTGTGATCATGAGCATTTTTACTTGTTTTATGTCATTTTATGTGTAGATTGGTGGTTGCGGCATTTAACATACTATTGGTGAAATTCGGTGCATTTGGAACTTAAATGGAGCGTATTTGGAATTAACTCAGTCATACAGCTAAGTCAGATAACAGAACATATACCCGCCGGGGTGGGCATGAACAAGCTTCAAACCCACTTTGAGGGGGGGTCTTTCAATCATTTATTTAGAGAGGCAAGCACTTTTTCACGTAAGGTAAGGTGTTCAATCGATCAAGTCGAACCACAAGCTTCTTGAGCGGGCATTCAAAACTTATACACCCCGTGCACGGGTGAGGTGGAAAATCGAGAGGTGTCTGTTTGGTTATGATTCTTCTTGGGTATGAACTTTAGCTATTTGCATGGCATTATAACTCTATTGGATAATGAATACAACTAGATTGTTATTCTAGATATATACTACTCTATCAAACACAATTGGAGAATCAATTAGTGAGATTACGAAGATCAAAGCAGAGTTTGAGAGAGCAAGTGTGGAGGAGTATCTCGAGGAGTTTTTCAAGACAATTGCAACTTTAGTCTACGTGAAGGGTGTTTTCTAATATTCTTTGTGTTAGATTATTATTTGTAATTGGAAGGATGAATTCTATGATTTATTCAACGTTTATTTCATTTATTATGAAGTAATTCACTTTTTAGGCTTGTGATGGATCCTTAAGTGAATCGATGATTTTGTAAGCTTTGATTTCCAATTTAATAATCTATCTCTAGTTTATCTATATTAATTTGTGCTTGAATCTATGAATTGCCTGATCAACAATTCTTGGTGGAGTTGGATGGAATCGAGAGAGGATATTCAAGTCTAGACCTAGTTAATATAGCATGTGTTCAAGATTTTGTTAGTAGCTTAAACTTGATGAGTGTTAAGGTAGAGATATGCTTGACGCTGCATGTAATCGGATAGAGAACTTATTCTTCAACCTTCTTTAATTGTAATTCACATAGAGATATAGTGGGTTAGTTGATTAAGGTGTTTAATGGATTTCTATCTTAATTATGGATTGAAGTTAATATGGTATTAGTGCATCGAGAGGTGGCTAATACTACATTCATGTTCTTGATTAATAAACTGGGATAGTGAGTTGAATTGGAATAAAGGTGTGGAAATCAAAGTGAAGCTTAGGGTGAAATCATAAGTCTAATTCTCCATTAATTATTTGAAATTCAGATTTTGATATTCGTGGTTATTTTGTGCTAATTTATTTATTCTTAATCTTAGTTTTGTTAATTTAAATTATTGATTTGGTTTATTTAATAAAATTAGGGTTAATAGAAGATTGGTAATTATAATTTAAGGCATTTTGCTAATTAATCTTTGTGGGAACTATACTCTACTTATCACTTTATTACTTGTTGACCACGTATACTTGCGTGTTGTGCGTAATTAGATTTTACCCAACGCCAACAGACAATAAAACTGATGTCCCACCAACCTATCCAGCATCTGATCAATGAACAACAAGGGAAAGTGATCATTGCGTGTGGCTTTATTCAATTTATGGTAATCTATATATACTCTCTAGCCTGTAACTGTTCTAGCGGGGATGAGTTCATTCATTTCATTTTTTACTACCGTCATTCCCCCTTTCTTCGGTACACACTGTACAGGACTTACCCATGAACTGTCTGAGAATGGATAGATGATACCTACATCCAACCATTTGATGATCTCTTTCTTCACTACTTCCTTCATAATGGGGTTCATCCTTCTTTGTTGCTTAATGGTTGGTCTTGCTTCCTCTTGTAATAAAATCTTAGGCATACAAAACGATGGACTAATTCCCCGAATATCCACTATCGTCCATCCGATTGCTGTTTTGAACTCTCACAATACCCTTAACAGTTTTTCTTTTTACATGTCAGTTAAATCTGCCGATACAATAACTGGTAAGGTGCCGTATTTTCCCAAATAAGCATACTGCAAATGAGATGGTAGAGGTTTAATTCCAACACTGATGGCTCTTCTATCGATGGTTAAACTTTTTCTCTTCCGTTTTGGGCCGAACAAGAGTTTTGAATGGTTGTTTGAATTACCTGAAAGCTGGTACCGCATCTAGCCATTTGACATACCCAATTTCTTCCTCAATATTTTAGTCGTCCATCCCGAGAAAAACATATTCTAATGGGTCATCCGAATAATCTCCACTGAGCTTGTGATTAACTATGTCGTCCGTGACATCTACCCTCAGACATTCACCCTCTTCTTTCGAAAATCACATTGACTTGAATACGTTAAAGGTTACCTCTTGGTCTTCAACTTGCATTGTTAACTCACCTTTTTGGACATCAATCAACGTTCTCCTCGTTTCTAAAAATGGACACCCGGGAATGATGGGAATTTCCCTATCTACTTCACAATCCAAGATAAAGAAATCTGCTGAGAAGATGAATTTATCAACTTTTATTAAAAAGTCTTCCACAATACCTCTCGGATATGAAACTGATCGATCCGCCAACTGCAAACTGATATTTATCTGTTTTGGTGCCTTAAGTCCAAACTAGCTATAAACGGATAGCGGCATCAAATTTATACTAGTCCCCAAATCACACAACGCTCTTCCCGAAAATTGATTACCAATCTCGCATTGAATTGTAAAACTACCCGAATCTTTTAACTTCGGTGGTAATTTATTCTGTATAATTGCGCTACACTCTTAGGTTAACGCCACTATTTCAAACTCTCCCAATTTGCTCTTCTTTGACAAAACCTCTTTCATGAACTTGGCGTAACTTGACATCTGTTCCAAGGCTTCTGTAAATGGTATGTTGATATGCAGATTTTTAAAAATATCCAAAAATCTTGAGAACTGCATATATAACTTTGATTTCTGAAACCTCTGTGGATATGGTATGGGAGGTATTGTAAGACTATGTTCAGCTGCTTTCTTCTCTAACTCCTCATCCTGTCAGTTTTGGGTTTCTAAGACTTCCTCTTTTTCCACGGTTTCTTGGTCCATCTTTTCCTTATCTTTGAGTGTCTCTTGCAAAACCTTTCCACTTCGTAAGGTCACCACCTTGCAATGTTCATCTCTGCCCGGATTTATCTCAGTATCACTGGGAAGTGCTCCTTGTGGACGGTTATTCAACGCATGTGCTATCTGCCCCATCTGATTTTCCAAATTCTTGATTGACACAACTTAACTTTTCACATTCATATCTACCTGACTCAATAACTTGTCTTCCTCACTCATCCTCTTATCGGTAGCTACAATAAATTTGGCCAATGCTTCTTCAATATTTGTTTTCCTCTCTGGCTGTTGTTGAGTCTGATTCTGAAATTTGGGTGGGTTTTGCGGTCTAGGTGCTTGAGCTTGATTATTACTCCAAGAAAATCCCGGATGATTTCTCCACCCCGAGTTATGCATTCTGATTCGAATATGGCTGGACTGATCGATTATAGCTTCCCACGAACTAAGCTGATTTGGCATTGATGTCACATTGGTCTGTAGCATGACCCCCAGCACAAAGCTCACAAACCATTGCTACTTGCGGTGCAGATGGTGGACCCCATGTTTTAATCCTCTTAGTTAACGGAAACTTTGTCTTTGTCAATAACAACAGCATCATCGCATCTAATTCTAGCTTTCCCGATGTTTGCGGAGGGTTAGACCTAGTCATTGGCCAATGATAATTATTGTTGGCCATCGTCTCTAACAGTTGATAAGTCTCATCAAAATTCTTGGCCATGATCGCTCCACCTTCTGTTGCATCAATACTGGCTCTTGTGGACGTATGCAAACCATCATAAAATATACCAACTTGCATCCACTGTGGAATTCCATGATGCGGACATTTGCGGAGCATATCCTTAAATCTTTCCCAAGCTTCATATAATGTTTCGGAATTAAACTGTGCAAAAGTGTGAATATCATTCCGTAGTTTTACCGACTTTGCTGGTGGGAAAAACTTAGCTAAGAATTTTTGAGCTAAGTCGTCCCAGGTGGTGATCGAACCAGGTGACAAGGAATGTAACCAACTCTGAGCTTTGTCCTTTAACGTAAACGGAAACAACCTCAACCTTATAGCATCTTCTGAAACATTATTAAACTTGAAGGTGTCGCAAATTTCTAAGAAACTCAAGATGTGCTCGTTCGGATCATTTGTCAAACTACCCCCAAACTGAATGACATTTTGTAACATCTGTATCATTCCTGGTTTGATTTTGAAACTGTTTGCATTAATTTCCAGCCTTCGAATACTAGACTATATATCCATGATTGTCGGCATGGTATAATCCCTGAGTGATTTTTGTTCTTTCCCTGCCATGACTACTGGAATTTCTTGTGTCGCCGGATCTTCTTCCAATGGTATAATTAACCTCACTAGTCAATCGTACTTTTCGGAACTTCATTTCGATATCGTCTCTGTAAGGAAAAAGTTCCTTTTTGGCCTTTGGTCTAGTGTGCATACACTTACAAAGAATTCCTGCAAACACAAGAAGAAAAATAAGTAACTAACGTTTAAACTAAAATCGAATTGATTATAACTAATATGGATTTAATATTAATAAATAATTCCCCAGCAGCGGCGCCAAAAACTTGTTGGCTGATTCACAATCAATTATTTGTGCAAGTATACATAGTCAGCAAGTAATAAAGTGGTAAATTAAGTATCGAACCCACATGCAATTCCAATCAATACACTCCAACTACTAGTACTATACCAATTCAATTTTATTTAAACAACTGCAATTTGTGAATTTTTAAATTAAGAAAACTAAATTGACTAATTAAACTGGATTACTTTAGAAATTGATTCAAATAAATAAAGGTTAAGACTACAATATCCCCAATTTAAGTACTACAAATCAATTATCCAATTAACCTAATTATTATGCCTCCTGAATTGTTATCATGAATTCTAGTTGTTAAAAGCCCTTTCCCAAGTGAACAAAAAACTTTTATTCAATTCAATTAATCCTGCCATATTCCTATGCAAAATAATTAAATCAAACCCCTTAAGTTCCAATTCTCAATTTGTTACATGCAGTGAACATATATTCCTATTCAATTCACAACCCTAATTATTCAACTCATGTAAATAATTAAGCATATATGTTATCATGTCCAGTTCCAACCTTAGATTTTATCTCCCAAATCCTTCTAGAGTAACCCAGTAATTATTGGCCAAATAATTAATTAATACGCACAAAACATGATAAATAATTCATCTGGACATAAATAATTGGATTAAATTAAATAATTAATTCATAAACATAAAAGGTTCAATTTGTAGTCTTAATTGAAAATTAGTTCATAACGAAAAAAACCAACAATCCCGTGAAAATCATCTCAAAAGAATTACACAATTAAAAATAATAAGAAGAAGAAACTCTAAAAGGAAATCCTCCACGCTTCAATCTTCTATTGGAATTCTTTCCCACAATTCTTTGATGAAAAACTTGATTAATCTTTAGCTATGATGGATTAGACCCCCCCTCTTTAATTTCAGCTACTTCCCCTTTTAAATACTCCTTTTTCCCTTAACAAAGTCCGAATACTCATCAACTTCTGCCTTACACGGGCCCTAGCCAACTGAGTCTGTGCCTCAGTGCCCCGGAGCTGAGGTTAATGCTGAGAGTAGCGCCCCGGCGCTATAGTTCAATTAAATTACAATTTTTCCACTCGTATGCTAAAATCCCCAATTTGTCCCTGCTCCGCCCTCAATCTACAAAATAAACACGAAACACAGTAAAAACTATTCTAAAAGACATGAGAACAACGACAATTTAAGCGTGAATGTATCCACTTCATGGGTATATTACCCATTCATCAACAAGAATTATACCCTTAAAGATTCGAGCTTCCTCAGGTACAAGTTTATCTCCACAATCATGTTTGACCATTAATAACTAGAGATCTAGACATGGTATGGACTTGAATCCACTTCCAGTTTACTCTCCTCATGGTAGAGAACAAATCTATAACACTAAACACACATAACATCTAACATACTCATATCTAGAGGCCCTGACATATGACTGTCAGACCACAAAGCAGGGTACATGATCAGTTGCTAAAAATCCCATTTTCTTGGATCTAGATGTTATGGATCTATGATGTAACATCATAGTCACTAAATAACACCCTCTGACACAAATCTAAACAACTAATAACAACATTAACATAAAATTTTAAGGATCCAACAAATCTTAGGGTTTATACCTTTAAAGCTTTAATTCATGATTTTTGATCTTGGATCTGATCTTGGCAAGCTAATGACTCCACTAGAGACTGATTCACTTAAGAATATTGTAGCTATGGAGAGAGAATGACTTTGTTAAGTATGAGCACAAATGAGTTAGTTTTTGTGATTTTTTTCTCTCTTAATCTATATATATCACTTGATGCAATGTATATGACTGATGTAATGATCAAGGCTTGGCTGATTTGTATTAATTTAAGTCACATGGGCAATCTAGAGTTTGTAAACCACCCCATATCATGACAAGATCTATACTCCACTTATTAAAGAATATTAAAATGACATTTTGGTCATTTTGTCCACCATTTTAATGGCATATAAGTAATATAACCCAACCCTTAGGTTTTAACCTTTAGGGTTTAACCCATAGGTTTTACAAACTAATTTCTAGGATTTCTAATAAAGGTTTTAAATAGAAAATTAAGCTTTCTAAATTAGAAATTAGGATTTCCTAATTATATTAGTGTTTCTTAATTAGGATTAATTTTCCTAATTAACATTAAAATTTCTAAATTAACAATTAGGTTTTTCCTAATTGATCATTAGAGTTTTTAACTTAAAAATTAGGGTTTTAATATTTCGAATTAGGGCTTAGGATTCCTGAAACTGAAATTAGGGTTTCTAGAGCCGGTATTAGGATTTCTTACAAATCGTTAGAGTTTTCTAATTGAACGTTGATGTTCTTAATATATCCTTAGGATTTATCACTGACATAATTTAACTGATCAACCCTTGACCCTTAACCACATAATGTACACAATACAATCACTGTACACAAAACATATACACTTATACACTTAACCTTGTAAGTCTTCACCAAAAAATTTTAAATCCATAAAAATCCTTTACCAAAATGTAAAATCCATACACTTATTTTCTGTCTAGGTCGATTATTTAACCTTTATTCAATCTTTTAAGATTTTATTAAATTGTCTAAATTCTTGGGTTGCCACATTCACCCCTTCTTCTATGAATTTCATACCCGAAATTCACCTTACACCTTACAATATTCATACACATAATCACATGCTACCCAATACATCACTCACAAGAGTTAAAATTTTCAAATCATGTTGAGGAGTCATATAGACTACAAACGTTCATTTTTGAAAAGGTTTATACAGAAATTCATCCACAAACCGTCAAAACTTACGGACACAGAGGGTGATTAGCTCGTTATGCTCTGTACTGATGAATTATTGCTGGTCAGAACAATTTTTTCCTGTTCCTCTTATCCGTCTTGGGCGCAGAAAATTTTTCCCAAATTTTGGGATGCTTACCTCAGTCTTATCGAATTTCGCACCAAAACAATATGGTTTAAAAAAATTCAAAGAACGCTTAGAATTTTATAAACGTTGGTCTAGCTGAATCAAATAGCTTGGACTAATACCAATAATTCAATTTTAATCAAAATATTTATATATAGCCAAACCCCGTTGGCAATTAATTATTTTGAAAATAGTTTGAAAATGACTTCATGATACCGTACTGTATTAACAGCCCGTTTGAGGATTCTGTCATGGTGTGACTTTGTCATAATACATTATACAATAGTGGGACAATGATTTTACAATCGAATTCAACACTAAGTATTCCTGTACTTATAACTCCATCATTTTTTATCATCTCTGTACCAGGTTACATGATACATTAATGATAAATAAAATATATTTTGATATTTTAAATCATTGTCGTCTAGCAGAAATAATTAGCATAAATTATTCTTTAAACAATTCAAAAATCATTGCAAATCAATTTTATCTTCTCAACAGGTAACGATGTGCCAGTGTCCCGAAGTCCACATATACACAATGGTGACCAGGAGTTGAGAATAAAAATTTATTTTTAAAAGGCACATAGTGCGTATTTAGCTTGATGTCAAAAATTTAGAAGTCTAGCATTGTTAGAAAATTTGGAAAACCTATGCCTCCACTAATGATCAATTTCTTAGTAATCTATCTATTCCAATTATCCTCAATACTCTATTCACACATAACTATACCCAGTTCGTCAAACTTACCACACGTTATGAGTTCAGGAACTTTTCACAATCATATGAGTTTAAGAACTTATCCTAGTTAGACCATAGGTGTCCATTCGTTGAGGGGTTCAAAAATATACCATTTGATTATGAGTCACAAACTTACCATAAGTATGAGTTTTAAGAAACTCGCACCTAACTTTATATTCTCTACCTATACTCTACCTATCTGTTATACACATGAGAAAAGAATCAGCTTCTCAACATGTATATAGCAAATAGCGCGACACAAAAATATCAATGATTATCAATACGAGAAACTAAGTGGTTGTCGAACCAAACTCGACCATTAAACAATAAAGGAAGCTAAGCGGACAATTCCCCACCCATAAAAAGAATTGTTTAACTTAACCACTATATCGAATATGAAGATAAGTGGTCCTAAAACCAAGTATAAATTCCCCGCCCATACAAGGAATCATACAACTCAGCTACTGACATGAGTCCTCAATTAAAATCCCACCTAATCCTAGCTCTATACCTACTCCATACGAATTTTATTCAATTCGTATTGCATCACCCCCAACTCTTTTTCTGAGTTGGCATAATACCAATTTAAAGTACAACTGATACAAAGTAATTTTTCCGTACTATTTTCAATCATTTGAGTGATTCTCCTCCCTGCTATGACCTTATCAGATCACAGGGTGATCTCATCGTATTATATTACGATTCATTTCTATGTTACGATCGTTTTGTTTTACGATTTTTTTCTATATACTTTTAGTCCGTCAAACTCAATGTACTCATCACTACTGTTATCCTTTATTATCAGAGTTAGGGAACTCCGTATCTTTATAACTCGTCGAGATTCGTCTTTGAATTTTACCGACTCGCTAACTCTATTTGAGTTGGTTCTTATCCTTATTATTGCAGTTATTAGCCTAAGGTAACCCTACCTAAGGTTTATAAACTATAGCTTTGATACCAACTGTAATATCCCCAGATCCTTGTCCCAATCACCACGAATCTCGTATACTAATTCTATAACTATTGCAAAAGATATAAACATAAATTTGTTTATACATTAAACTTTATACACTATTCCCAAGGTTAAGAACCTTCACTTAATACCTGTATTCCATATTCTTTTCGACATACAATGTCATTATCATACAATACTATTATAAGTTTAGCTGCACATATAATCCAAGGCTAGATTTGTCTTTGACTTTTCCTATATCCGACGTATTCGTCCTAATCTACAATGTTTATCATGATATAGCAAGGGTGAGCAACAAGTTTGCCCAACAAGTTTAAGTTCAAGAAAAGATATATCATGATTGAAAGAATTAATGAACAATAAGCTATCGAATTTTCAGCAATATAATTATTGAGAAAGAATATGAATCAATTTTCATAGCTGAACAACCGAGACAATAAAAATGAATTGTGACGCCCCCAAAATAGGTCCAATCCACAACCCATTCTGAGTCACCAAATTCATGGTACAGAAATAACTACAACTTCATTATTATAATTGTCGTGCAAAATACGACAACACATATACTGTGAGTTTAAATACAAATATTGTCTTCTAGACAATATCCACATTCAAATAAGTCCTCATTACAATTATTAATACACTATTTTACAAAATAGTGAGGACTATTAAGACAACTGTTTTGAATCATCACTCCACACCCTGACTAGTTCCCGCTATATTCTCGCCTCTTGAGAAGAAAAATAGAACAAAAAGGAAAAGGGTGAGCTTAACTAGCCCAGTAAAGAATATTATGACTAAGACAATGTACAACAAATTATCCTTAGTCTTCAACAGGGAAAAATCTGATAGAATATAATAGACAATAAGTTTTAGATCAAGAATTGCACCGGAAACAACAATTCATTAGAAGAGTTAAGTAGAGACTGAAATCTACTATCATCTATGAATTTAAAAGTTCATCATCGATATATTATCCGTATAACATCACTCAATATACATCTTGAATTAAATATTCATATTTGCACTACGGCCAAAGATATTCATCAGTTGGTCATGTTCATCTCAACGCCTGTTCATCTTTGCATTACGGGTCAAAGATGTTCATCAAAAAATCATTCATCTTTGTACTACGGGCCAAAGATATTCTGTAATATCATCATTTAGGACTGAGGATGATGAAAATATTTTCAAGAAAACGAATCCAGAGAGATAAAAAGACAAAGATTAGGGATTCGTACTTCGGTTTATCCAAGTTCAAAAGTACTCCATAATAATCAATTATGGAGCAGAATTCAAAAATAAAGATCAAAACATGGATACAATCAAAGATAGTAACCATAATAGACAATTTGGACAAAGAAAGAAAATTTAATTTTTTACGTGAATAAGGTCGATTCGTGAAAGTGAATAGTGCCAGTATCGTGAATAGTGTGAATAGTATAGGTGAATAGTCGCTTGATATCGTGAATAATTACCTCGACATAAAAAGGTAAAATTTTCATAATAAAATTCTTACTAACATTTCGGCATAATGATATTGAAAGAAATAATATCTCTTACGAAGAAAATAACATCCCTTAACTCAAAAAAACATTACTTCTGACTGGAATATCGGATATAATGCTGAATGAAACTTGCACCGTATAGCAACACTCAAAGTATCAAAATACTCACAAAAATACGATCGATAATATAGAGAGAGAAAACTTCAGTTTTTGGTGTGATTTTCAATTCTAACCTAGCACCCTATTTATAGGAAAATACTTAGAACACCAAAGAAGAAAATTTAATAAAATAATAATATTTATAAAAAATTCCCTACGCCCACCTTAGAAATCTGAATTTAGCATTTTGTAACAACAAGTGGGGCCCACCAACACACAAAACATGTTTTAAACATTTATTGTAACAAAATTAATTCAGACCCAATATTTTGAAACTTCAATAATTTATAATAAATAGCCCTTTTATCAGAAATATACAAATCTTAAGTCCATTCCATAGAAAATTTAATTCTCTACAACTTTATAGCTTTATGTATTTCCAAATTCTAATGTAAATGGCCAAGAAATCCACAAACCAGGCGATTTTATGTGCTATAATCAAATTTTCATCAAAAATGGGGTCCACCAGACACATGTTTAACATGTTTTTATCATTTATTATAACAAAAATACTCTTCCTCCTCGATTACTCATATATCACACATTCATTGTAAAAATATCACCATTATTATATTATTATAATATAATAATATATTTAAATGAATTATTTTATTAGAAAAGATAAAATATCAATTTTCAACAATTGTCACTTTTTTAAAAATTCCTCCATTTATATCCACATAAATAAATATTTTTCCTTATCATATAAATTAATAATTAATTATTCACAAATAATATTACAAAATCACAATAATAACAACCTGGTCGTTCTTAGAAAAGTGGGGGCTTTCTAATAAGGTTTTTTCTTTACTGGAGCGCAATTAGGTGACCAAACCTCTCCTTAGACATAACTTCCTTAGACATTGCCAATAATGCTATCTAATAATATTATTCAAATAATATAAATTATTGATCTGATAATGGAAAATACTGTGCAGTGACAATTATTGAAACAACAATAATATAAAATATCAACGTAGCAATTATTGAATCAATAAATTAAATATTGAACCGTAATTACTGTAACAATTATTGAGTAGTGCCTTCTTACGTAAGAATCAATAATTGGTGCAATACCGTGTGCTACTGTGCAACACCGCATATTACTGTGTTTTAACCACCGGGTATTCCAACAGTGTTAACGGTAACAACTACGCCGTTATTTATAAAAACTCATACTTGTCGTTTTTTTCATCCGTTAGTTTTCCGTTATGGGGTCCACAAATAGCTGCGCCGTCGTACGAATATTCCCCGACAACAAGAATATTCCACGACCAAATGAATATTCCCCGATAATAATGAATTTTTTATAACCATTTGTTATTTAAAATATTTACGCATTTTATCCATAACTAACCACATTAATCAAATCAACCCCTTACTATTTCAAAATAATAAATAGGGGAAATTCCATTTTATGAAGAAAAAAAATTTGGGGGTCTTACAACCTCCTCTCTGTATGAAATTTCATCCTCGAAATTGACGTATGTACCTGGTGTTTCGAAAAGGTGAGGATACCTCGCTTTCATTTTTGATTCTAACTCCAAGGTCATTTCTTCAATAGCTTGGTTCCTCCACAAAACCTTAACTTGTGGTATAACCTTTGTGCGTAGGACATGATTCTTCCTATCCAAGATCTTGATATGTACCTCCTCGTACGTTAAATCTTCAGCTATATCGTCTGGTTCTAACTCAATAATGTGGTTCGGGTCGTCCACATATTTACGTAACATCGATACGTAAAAAACGTTATGAACACGCGATATAATTGGCGGTAAAGCGAGTCTATAGGCCACAGTTCTTGCTCGATCGAGGATTTCAAATGGACTAATAAATCGAGGGTTGAGATTTCCTCTCTTCATCGACTCTTGCTTCTAGAATAACGCCTTCTTGTACCTTATTCTTCATATTCATCAGCTCCGGTGCGTAGCTTGAGTGATTTAACTTTATCGATTAAAGTCGATTCTACTCGTATATCATCACGTGGTCCCTTGAGTCTTTAACTCTATCTCTATCTTTTGTAAGTCATATAAAATGGGTCTTTGTATTCGATAATATCGCATTCGTACCTTTATATGATCTTCTACTCAACACGTTAGCTACCATGTTCGTTTTTCCAAGATGGTACGGTCAGAAAAGGTGCCGAAATGAGTTTGCTCTTGAGTTCTTGGAAGCCTTTATCACATTCCTCACTCCATTAGAATTTTGTATCTTTTTGATTTAGCTGAGTTAATAGAGTAGCAATTCGAGAAAAAAAATCCTTCCACGAATCTCCGATAATAACTAGCTAAGCCTAGAAAGCTACGTATTTCAATTACTGACTTAGGTTGCTCTCAACTGTGACACATATCCCAATCTTGGATAGCAAGTCATAATGGCACCTATCAGTTTACCACCGCACGAATATGATGTCCCTTACGGAGAGTCTGGCTTAGGTGCATTCCACAAAGGAAGTCACCAGATAGAGGCTCGGGTACCAACTTCTATAGTTTGGTTTTTAACTCCTGAAGTTCAATAGGAGCCATTCTATATGAGATTTTAGAAATGGGTTTTGTACCGGGTTCAAAGATGATATAAAATTCAATATCACGCTCTGGGGTAGGCCAGGAAGTTCTTCAAGAAATACGTCAGTAAATTCACTAACAACAAATATATCATTCAAATCTGACGTATTTTTGTTTAAATCTATGAAATGGGCTAAGAAAGCTTGACATCTGTTTTTTAATAATTGAATGGCTTTATGGCTTGATATGACAGCGATTGACTTTAGTGGTTTGGTTACTTGAATTCGCATAACAGGTTGGTTAGGAATATGAAAACTAACAACCTTACGAAAATATTCAATTTTAGCATTATGAGTGGTTAACAAATCAATCCCTAAAATCACATCAACTGCAAGCATTTTCAAAGAAATGAGATCAACAGGTAATGTGATGGTGCCAGCCTGAATCAAGCAAAATTTTATAAACAGTGGATGTAACGAAAGTTTCTCCTAACGGAGTTTCAATAGATAAGTCAAAGTCTAATCTCTCAGGAGTCAAGTTCAAACGTTGAACATAAGTATGAGAGATAAAAGAATGGATAGAATCGGAATCTAATAAGGTGTAAACTTCGTAAGAATTTATAATTAACTAACCCGTGCTAACTTCATTCGGGTTAATCACTTTTTGAGAAGTAAAAAAAAAAGCTCTTCTAGGAACCGCTGACTTTGACTTGTGCGGGACAGCCTTTGGAGTCATCATCCCCGCTGGACTTGGTTTCGCTACAGGAAAATCTCGAGCTATATGACTGTCTTTTCCACTACTAAAACATACCTTGTAAGGCTGTGAACAGTTTAAACTTATGTGTCCCTCCTCTCCGCATCTGTAGCATCTAACTGGCGGTCGTTCTCCTCCCCTAGAATTTGTTGCTGGTGTTGGTGCTGCTGTTGACGTCTTCCTGTCATCGTTATATCTTCTCTTCTTGAAATTTCCACTCGAATTATTTCTTCTATTATCTTGGCCACGATTACCACCGAAGTGGTTACCATTTTTGGAATGATAATTCCTCCACGATGGTTATCATTGTTTCGATGACCGTTGCCACCGGTACGATTAACATTGAGTTGTTGGTCGTTATTCTTCGGTTGAGCTGAATCATTATCACGCTCCAATAATTGAGCCTTATTCACAACATCTGAATATAAACAAAGTTTTCTTTCCTCATTATCAACCAAATGGGATGCAAATTGGGACAACTTGGCAAACTTAGCTTCGTACTGTGACATGTCCATATTGTTTTGCTCCAGCTAGATGAACTCTATATCCTTCATGTGACGAATACTTTTGGGAAAGTACTTGTCGTTGAAAAATTCTTGGAACTTCTCCCAAGACATCTTCAGTACGGTAGGCTGAGTACGCTTTATGGATTCCCACTAGTAATCTGCCTCTCCTCGCAACATGAAGGTGGCGAAAGGAACCTTTTGCACCTCTGAGCATCCCAAGACATCAAATATCTTAGTGATCTGCTTTATCCATGTCTCTGCCATAAGTGGTCCAGGCTTTCCCAAAAAATCCGGCGGTCCCAACTCCTTGAACTTCTTAGCGGCGACCATCCGTGAGTTTCTAGTGTTTCCACTTGCATTATGAATAGTAGTCTCTCTCGTTTAGTTTTGAATGATTTCTAAAAACTTCCTAAACATACCATCGTTCATCATTTGGTCGGTATTATTATTTATAGGAGGGTTATTGCCTTCTTGATGCACCTTATCCTGGGTATTGATCAGTGGTGACTCAACGGTCTCATGTGCTCCATTTCTTATCTCAACATCTTCAGATGACATTTTACTCTCACAAAACAATGGTTAATTGACATGCCACATATTATCCCTATATTCTGACCAACCAATTAAATAACAAATAAGCTTAGGTAGGACACACTAGTGAAGGATTTACTCGTCTCTCCCCTCCTAGTTCTATTCCCCCATCTCCGCCAGAGACCATATCCCTAAGCTCTGATACCAAATGTGACGCCCCCAAAATAGCTCCAATCCACAACCCATTCTGAGTCGTAAAATACATGGTACAGAAACAACTACAACTTCATTATTACAATTCTTGTGCAAAATAGGACAACACATATACTGTGAGTTTAAATACAAATATTATCTTCTAGACAATATCCACACTCAAATAAGTCCTCATTATAATTATTGATACACTATTTTACAAAATAGTGAGGACTACTAAGACAACTATTTTGAATCATCACTCCACACCCCGACTAGTTCCCGCTATATTCTCGCCTCCTGAGAAGAAAAATGGAACAAAAAGGAAAAGGGTGAGCTAAACTAGCCCAGTAAAGAATATTATGACTAAGATAATTTACAACAAATTATCCTTAGTCTTCAACAGGGAAAAATCTGATAGAATATAATAGACAACAAGTTTTAGATCAACAACTGCAGTGGAAACAATAATTCATTAGAAGAGTTAAGTAGAGAATGAAATCTACTATCATCTATGAATTTAAAAGTCCATCATCGATATTTTATCCATGTAACATCAATCAATATATATCTTGAATCAAATATTCATCTTTGCACTACGGCCAAAGATATTCATCAGTTGGTCATGTTCATCTCAACACCTGTTCATCTTTACACTACGGGCCAAAGATGTTCATCAGAAAATTATTCATCTTTGCACTACAAGCCAAAGATATTCAGTAATATCATCATTTAAGACTGAGAATGATGGAAATATTTTCAAGAAAACGAATCCAGAGAGATAAAAAGACAAAGATTAGGGATTCATACTTTTCGGTTTATCCAAGATAAAAAATGCTCCATAATAATCAATTGTGGAGTAGAATTCAAAAATAAAGATCAAAACATGGATACAATCAAAGATAGTAGCCACAATAGACAATTTAGATAAAGAAAGAAATTTAATTTTTTTTTCTGTGAATAGTCTTTGTTTTGTGAAAATCATGAGTATCGTGAATAAGGTCAGTATAGGTGAATAATCAGATATCGTAAATAGTAACCTCGACATGAAAAGGTAAAATTTTCATAATAAAATTCTTACCAACATTTCGGCATAATGATATTGAAAATAAAATCCCTTACTTCAAAAGAACAGTACTTTTGAGTGGAATATCGGATATAATGCTGAAGGAAACTTGCACCATATAGCAACACTCAAAGTATCAAAATACTCACAAAAATACGCTCAATAATATAGAGAGAGAAAACTTCAGTTTCTGGTGTGATTTTCAAATCTAACCTAAGCACCCTATTTATAGAAAAATACTTAGAACACCAAAGTAGAAAATTTAATAAAATAATAATATTTATAAAAAATTTTCCTACGCCCACCTTAGAAATTTGAATTCAGCATTTTTCAACAAGTGGGGCACACCAACACACAAAACATGTTTTAAACATTTTTTGTAACAAAATTAATTCAGACCCAATATTCCGGAACTTTAATAATTCATAATAAATAGCCCTTTTATCAGAAAAATTTGAATCTTAAGTCCATTCCATATGAAATTTAATTCTCTACAACTTTGTAGCTTTAAGTTTTTCTAAATTCTAAACAAAAATTGACTGAAATCCACATACAGACGATTTTACAGGCTATAATCAAATTTCGGTCAAAAATGGGGTCCACCGACATATTTAACATGATTTTATCATTTATTGTAACAAAAATACTCTTCCTCCTCAATTACTCATATATCACACATTCATTATAAAAATATCACTATTATTATATTATTATAATATAATAATATATTTAAATAAATTATTTTATCAGAAAAAATAAAATATCAATTTTCAACAATTGTCACTTTTTTAAAATTCCTCCATTTATATCAACATAAATAAATATTTTTCCTTATCATATAAATTAATAATTAATTATTCGAAAATAATATTACAAAATCATAATAATAACAACCAGGTCGTTCCCAGGAAAGGGGGGGCTTTCCAATAAGGATTTCTTCTTACTGGCACGCGATTAGGTGACCAAACTTCTCCTTAGACAAAACTTCCTTAGACATTGCCAATAATGCTATCTAATAATATTATTCAAATAATATGAATTATTGATCTGAAAATGGGAAATACTGTGCAGTGACAATTATTGAAACAACAATAATATAAAATATCAACGTAGTAATTATTGAATCAATAAAATAAAATATTGAACAGTAATTACGGTAACAATTATTGAGTAGTGTCTTCTTACGTAAGAATCAATAATTGGTGCAATATCGTGTGCTACTGTGCAACACCGCGTATTACCGTGTTTTAACTACCGGGTATTTCAACAGTATTAACGGTAACAACTATGCCATTATTTATAAAAACTCATACTTGTCGTTTTCTTCATTCGTCAGTTTTCCATTATGGGGCCCACAAATAGCTGTGCCTTCGTATGAATATTCTCCGACAAGAAAAATATTCCACGACCAAACGAATATTCCCTGACAACAATGAATATTTTATAACCACTTCATTATTTAAAATATTTGTGCATTTTATCCATAACTAACCACATTAATCAAATCAACCCCTTACTATTTTAAAATAATAAATAGAGGAAATTCAATTTTATTAAAAAAAATTTGGAGTCTTACATGAATGGTCAACAATGAACATGAATAAATTAACTAGGCCAGATGGTAATGAAGGTGATCAGCCTTTCATACCTGATGAACACATATAACATGCACAAAGTGGGAATCAACAAATTATAGACATGGTATAAATAGAAATAATTAACCACTAGCATATTTGAAAGAACAACTCGAGTTCGAGTTAGAGAACTTGCCTTTATCGCCGACTACTGCTACACAATCTATTTAGCTTTATTCGAAGAACCTAATATTGATAATATGAGTCTCCCGAGTTAGAATAATATCATCACAGTAAATACTGTTAATTACAGTTATAAAATAACCTAAACACATTATCACATAATCCTATCGGTCTATAAAACACATAAGACCTAATCTCAAGTTAAACTATTTCAATCTGAGTTGAGTTCGGTACTATTTTAACCTCCCGATTGCCAAATTGGATAATTTTTGAGCCTATTTTCCATTATACTCTACTTAAACACTTCATAATTATCTAATTTATTATTCAGTCAAATTATTTTTCAAAGTTTCATAATAATTTTCACATAATTATTATCATTTATAATGATTTTTCAATCATTAATACTGTGACGCCCCCAAAATAGGTATACAACACCCTTTCTGAATCGCCAAATACATGGTACAGAAAGCAAACTACAACTTTATTATTACAATTGTCGTGCAAAATACGACAACACCTACTGTGAGTTTAAATACAAATATTGTCTTCTAGACAATATCCACACTCAAATAAGTCCTCATTACAATTATTCATACACTATTTTACAGAAATAGTGAGGACTGCTAAAACATCTTTCTAGAACCATCACTCCATACCTCGACTAGATCCTGCTATGTTCTCACCTCCTGAGAAGAAAAATGGAACAAAAAAGGAAAAGGGTGAGCTCAACTAGCCCAGTAAAGAATATTATGACTAATATAATATACAACAAATTATCATTAGTCTTCAACAGGGAAAAATATGATAAAATATAATAGACAACAAGTTTTAGATCAACAAATACAGCGGAAACAACAATCCATTAGAAGAGTCACGTAGAGAATGAGTTCTACTATCTTCTGAGATTTAAAAGTCTATCATCAATATTTTATCCCTGTAACAACAATCAATACACATCTTTAATCAAATATTCATCTTTGCACTATAAGCCAAAGATATTCATTTGTATCACCGGGTTGGTGGGTCATGTTCATCTCAACACTGCTCATCTTTGCACTACTAGCCAAAGATATTCATCGATTAATCATTCATCTTTGCACTACAAGAGCCAAAGATATTCAAGAATATCATCATTTAGGACCGAGGATGATGAAAAATATTTTAAAGAAAATGAATTCAATGAGGAGATGAAGGACAAATATTAGGATTCAGATAATGGTTTATCCAAGATCAATAATACTCCATAATAACCAATTTTGAAGGTAATTCAAAAATAAAGATCAAAACATGGATACAATCAAAGATGGTAACCATAATAGACATCTTGACAAAAAGGAAAATTTTCATTTTTGATAAATAGTGTCGATTCGTGAATAGTGTCAGATATCGTGAATAAGTGTCAGTATACATGAATAGTAACCCGACACACAAAAAGTTTCAAATTTGATTAAAAGTTCAAACCAATATTTCTAAGATAATGATATTGAAGAAAATAATATCATTTAAGAAGAAAATAACATCCCTTACCTCAAAATAACTAAGTATTTCGATCTGAATATCGGATAGAAAGCCAAAGGAAACTTGTATCTAACAACAACTTTCAAAGTATCAAAATACTCACAAAAAAATACGCCGATAATCTAGAGAGAAAGAAAACTTGTTTTTGGTGTGATTTTCAATTCTAACCTAAGCGTCTATTTATAGGAAAATGCTAGAACGCCATAGGAGACTAAATAATAAAATAATATTATTTAATTAACAAATTCTCTATGCATGCTTTGAACAAGTCTAGCATGCATTCTTTGAAAAACAAACTAGTAGCCCACTTGCTTGAAAAACCAAAAGTGGATCCCACCCATAATTTAATAAAAATTATTTTATTTTCTGAAACTTCAACAATTCGTAGAAAATATCCTGTTTATCAGAAAAATACGAATTTTATGTCCATTCCACACCAAATTGAATTCTCTACAACTTTGTAGATTTGAGTTTTTCCAAATTCCAAATAGAAAATATCCAAAATTCACAAACGGATGATTTTTAATTCCTCCATTCCGACAAAATACTGGTAAAACACCTCAGCATTAATTCCTTCATTTATAACCACATAAAATAAATAAATCCATCATTTATATCCACATCAAATAAATATTTCCTTATCATATAAATTAATAATTAATTATTCACAAATAATATTATGTAATCATAATTATGACAACAACCAGTAGCTCCAAGAAAGAGGGGCTTTCCAATAAGGATTTCTCCTTACTAACGCGCAATTAGGTGACCAAACCTCTCCTCGATGTAACTTTCTAGACATTGCCAATAATGTTATCTAATAATATTATTCAAATAATATGAATTATCGATCCGATAATGGAAAATACATGTAAAATGATAATTATTGAAACAACAATAATATAAACTATCAACGCATCAATTATTGAATCAATAAAATAAAATATTAAACGAAAGAATCGCTATAACAATTATTGAGTAGTGCCTTCACGCATTTAATCAATAATTCAACAATATCGCTGCAATACCGCAGTGCTACATTATGCAACCACGCCAGACATCAGTATTTTAACCACCGTGTATTCCAACAAGTTTTAACGGTAATAATTACGCCGTTATTTATAAAAACTCATACTTTGTCATTTTCTTCATCAAACAATTTTTTTCAAGTTATGGGCCCCAACGAATGGTCATGCCTTGCATTTAATATTCTCGACAACAAGAATATTCCACGACCAAATGAATATTCCCTGACAATAATGAATATTTTATAACCGCTTACTTATTTTCCAAAATTTGCACATTTCACCCATAACCAAAGTATTATATCAAATTATCACCTTATTATTTCAAGATAATAAATAGAGAAAAATTCAATTTTATTTATAATAAGTTAGGGTCTTACAACCTCCCCTCCTTATAAAATTTCGTCCTCAAAATTAACGTACGTACCTGGTGTTTCGAACAGGTGAGGGTACCTCGCTTTCATTTTTGATTCTAACTCCCAGGTCATTTCTTCAATAGCATGGTTCCACCACAAAACCTTAACTTGTGGTATAACCTTGGTGCGTAGGACATGCTCTTTCCTATCCAAGATCTTAACAGGTACCTCCTCGTACGTTAAATCTTCGGCTATCTCGTTTGGTTCTAACTCAATAATATGGTTCGAGTCTTTCACATATTTATGAAGCATAGATATATGGAAAACATTGTGAACACGAGACATACTTGGAGGTAATGCGAGTCTATAGGCCACATTTCCTATTCGGTCATGAATCTCAAATGGACCAACAAATCTTGGATTGAGCATTCCTCTCTTCCCAAATCTTGTAACTCCCTTCCATGGAGCAACATGTAACAATACATGATCCCCAATATTAAATTCCATGTCCTTTCGATGAAGATCAGCATAACTCTTTTATCGATCTTGTGAGGTCTTTATACGTTGCTGGATCATTTGAATCTTTTCTATAGTCATGCGTACTAATTCTGGTCCCAACAACATTGCTTCTCCCACCTCGTCCTAGCATATTGGAGAATGACACTTTCGTCCATACAATGCCTTAAATGGAGCCATGCCTATACTTGCTTGATAACTGTTGTTGTAGGAGAATTCCACCAGTGGCTAGTACTTATCCCAACTTCCTTTGAAATCTAGGACACAGAGTCTTAATAGATCTTCAAGGGTTTGAATAGTCCTTTCTGATTGCCCATCCGTTTAAGGATGGTATGCTGAACTGAATCGTAAATTCGTGCCCATAGCTTTCTGCAAGCTAACCCAAAATCGTGAAGTGAATCTTGGGTCACGATCCAAAACTATGGATACGGGCATGCCATGCAATCTCACAATCTCATTCATGTACATATGAGCAAGACGTTCAAGGGAATAAGTCTCATGTATAGGCAATAAATGAGCAAACTTGGTTAATCTATCAACAATAACCCAAATTGCATCTATGCCATGAGAAACTTTGGGAAGACCTATAACGAAATCCATGGTAATGTGTTCCCACTTCCATTTCGGAATCTCAAGTGGTTGAAATGGACCCTTTGGCACTTGATTCTCCGCCTTTACACGTTGACAAGTTAAACACCTCGAGATAAACTCCGCGATCTCCCTCTTCATATTGTTCCACCAAAATGTGTGTCGAATATTATGATACATTTTGGTACTCCCAGGATGGATTACAAACGGGGTTTTGTGTGCCTCCATCATGATTCTATGCTTCAATTCAGAATCGTTAGGAACACAAAGTCTAAAGTTGGCTCGAAGTATTCCTTCTTCATCGATTCTTACTTCTGGAATTGCTCCTTCTTGCACTTTCTTCTTCATACGTATCAGCCCCAGATCCGTAGCTTGAGCAGCTTTAACTTTATCCATTAAAGTCGGTTCTACTCGTATATTCGCCATCATCATGTGGGTCCTTGGAGTTTTTAATTCTATCTCCATCCTTTGCAAGTCATACAAAATGGGCTTTTGCATTGACAATATCGCACTCGTACTCACATATGATCTTCTACTCAATGCGTCAGCTACTACGTTCTCTTTTCCAAAATGATATTGAATAGTGTGATCGTAATCTTTCAACAGCTCAAGCCAACGTCGTTGCCGCATGTTGAGTTTCTTTTGGGTGAAGAAATATTTGAGGCTTTTATGATCCGTGATAAATCTCCACTTTCTCCCCATACAAGTAGTGTTCCATATCTTCAACGCGAATACGATCGCCGCTAACTCTGGATCATGAGTAGGATAATTCCTCTCATATTCTTTGAGTTGTCGCGAGGCATAGGCTATGACTTTCCCATGTTGCATGAGAACACATCCTAACCCTTTGCCCTCAAGCATCATCAGAATAAAAATCCATCCGAACAGATGGTATTGCTGTAACAGTGCCAAATGAGTCTCCTCGAGCTCTTGGAAACTCTTCTCGCATTCTTCGCTCCATATTTAATTTTGTATCTTTCCGAGTCATTTGAGTTAACTGAGTAGCGATTCGAGAAAATCCTTCCACGAATCTCCGATAATAACCAAATTAAGCCCGTAAAGCTACACACTTGGACCACCGACTTTGGTTGTTCTCCTAACTTCAGATTGCTTCAATCTTCTTCCGTCAACAGATACTCCATGTTTTGACACCATGTGCCAAGGAATGCTACTTCCTCAAGCCGGATCTCGATTTATTCAAACTTGGCATATAGCTTGTTTTCACGAAGCCTTTCAAGTATCAGCTTCAAATGGTGCTCATGATCTTCACGGCTTGTGGAATATATGAGGATGTCATCAATAAAGACAACAACGAACTGATCCAAATATTCCTTGAATACACGGTTCATCATATCCATGAAAGCAGCAGGAACATTAGTCAATCCAAAAGACATCACTAAGAATTCATAATGCCCGTACCGAGTTCTGAAGGTAGTCTTCAGAAAATCCTCAATTTTAATCTTCAGCTGATGATATCCAAAACGAAGATCGATCTTTGAAAAGAATTGTGCTCCTTGTAACTGGTCAAACAGGTCATCAATGCGAGGTAGCGGATACCTATTCTTGATGGTGACATGGTTTAATTCTCGGTAGTCAATACAAAATCACATACTCCCGTCTTTCTTCTTTACGAATTAAACAGGAGCACCCCAAGGAGATATACTAGGACGAATGAAAATGCTGTCTAATAACTCCTGTAGTTGGACTTTTAACTCCTGAAGTTCAATAGGAGCCATTCGATATGGGGTTTTAGAAATGGGTTTTATACCCGGTTCAAGGTCAATAAAGAATTCAACATCACGTTCTGAGGGTTGACCGGGAAGTTCTTTAGGAAATGCATCAGAAAAATCTCTAACAATAGAAATATTATCCAAATCGACTTATTTTATTCAAATCCATAACATGGGCTAAGAAAGCTTGACATCCGCTTTTTCAATAAACGAATAGCTTTGTGGCTTGATATGACAATGGATCGATTTTAGTGGTTTAGTTGTTTGAATTTGCATAACAAAGTTGGTTAGGAATATGAAAACTAACAACCTTACGAAAATATTCAATTTTGGCATGATGAGTGGTTAACCAATCAATTCCTAAAATCACATCAAAAGCAAGTTTCTTTAAAGAAATAAGATCAATAGGTAATGTGATAGTGCCAACTTGGATCAAGCAAGATTTATAAAATGTAGATGTAATGAAGGTTTCACCCAACAGAGTTTCAACAGATAAGTTAAAGTCCAATTTCTCCGGAGTCAAGTTTAAACGTTGAGCACAAGCAGGAAAGATAAAAGAATGGGTAGAACCCAGATTCTAGTAAGGTATAAACTTCGCAAGAATTCAAGATTAGCTTACCTGTGATCACCTCGTTTGGGTTCCTCACGTTTTGGCCAGTCACGACAAACGCTCTTCCAAGAACCGCTGATTTCGACTTATCCGGGACAGCCTTTGGAGTCACCATCCCCGCTGAACTTGGTTTTGCTACAAAACAATCCTGAACTATGTGACCTTCCTTTCCACAGTTATAACATACTTTGGATTGTTGTGGGGCGATTTCAATGATATGTCCCTCTTTCCGTGATTTGTAACATCTAACCCGGTGGTCGTTCTCCTCCCTTAGAATTTGTTGTTGGTGCCGGTGTCTTTGGTCAGCCGATGTCTTCCCGTCATTGTTGAATCTCCTCTTTGAAATTTCCACTTGACTCACCTCTCTTATTATTATGGCCATGATTACCACCCGGGTGGTTACCGCCTTTGTTCGTATTTTCCCTCCTCGCCGGTTATCATCGCGCTCCGATGATCGTTGTCACCCAGATGACCTCGGTTGTGGTCCCTCGTTAAATATACTCATTATCTCGCTCTAATAATTGAGCCCTATTAACAACATCCGAATACGTGAGAAAATTTATAAGAGATAAGGTATCGATTTAATCTGGGTTTTAGACCTCTCGTAAACATCCCGTCATAACGCTCCTCATTCTCTACCAAATGAGGTGCAAAACTCGATAACTCCGCTGAACTTCGCTTCGCATCGAGACACCGCCATGTTGTTCTATTTCCGTCTAATAAACTCTACCTCCTTCATATGACTAATACTTTCGTGAAAGTAATTGTCATTCAAATAGTTTCGAAATCTTTCCCAAAACATGTTGAAGTGCGGCCGTGGTCAGTACGCTTCACTTGATTCCCACCAAGAATCAGCTTCACCACACGAACATAAAGGGTGGCGAATGGAACCTTCTTTTCTCTCGCGCATCCCAAGACATCGAATATCTTGGTAATTTGTTTAACCCATATTTCGCTTTAATCGGATCGGGCTTTCTAAAAACGGTGGTCCCAACTCCTTGAATCGCTTGGTTGTGATGATCGCAAGGCGCGCTATCATTTCCACACTCGTATTTTGTACACGAAGTCTCCTCGTTCGATTTTGCATGAATCGCAAAAAGCTCCTAAACATTCCATCATTCATCGCTTGCTTTCAGTAGTGTTGTTTATAGAGAGGAATATTGCCTTCCTATTGCACATTCTCCTAGTTTGTGAATCAAAGTTGTTCCACAGCCTCATACACTCCATTGTTAACGTTCTCGCAGCCCATTCTTAAATACTGCCATAAAACAAGGGTTAATTAAACAAATTAAC
Source organism: Panax quinquefolius (assembly GCA_020205615.1). Lineage (NCBI taxonomy): Eukaryota > Viridiplantae > Streptophyta > Magnoliopsida > Apiales > Araliaceae > Panax > Panax quinquefolius. The sequence continues at coordinate 57,766,987 of CM035158.1, forward strand.
ATATCACATAATATCCTTATATTATGACCGACCAACAAATAAGCTTAGATAGGACACACTAGCTAAGGATTTACTCATCTCTCCCCTCCTAGTTCTATTCCCCAATCTCCGCTAGAGACCATATCCCTAAGCTTTGACACCAACTGTGACGCCAACAAAATAGGTATACAACACCCTTTCTGAGTCGCCAAATACATGGTATAAAAAGCAAACTACAACTTTATTATTATAATTGTCGTGCAAAATACGATAACACCTACTGTGAGTTTAAATACAAATATTATATTCTAGACAATATCCACACTCAAATAAGTTTTCATTATAATTATTCATACACTATTTTACAGAAATATTGAGGACTGCTAAAACATCTTTCTAGAACCATCCCTCTATATCCCGACAAGATCCTGCTATGTTCTCACCTCCTGAGAAGAAAAATGGAACAAAAAGGAAAAGAGTGAGCTCAACTAGTCCAGTAAAGAATATTATGACTAAGATAATATACAATAAATTATCATTAGTCTTAACAGGGAAAAATATGATAAAATATAATAGACAACAAGTTTTAGATCAACAAATGCAGCGGAAACAACAATCCATTAGAAGAGTCATGTAGAGAATGAGTTCTACTATCTTCTAAGATTTAAAAGTCCATTATCAATATTTTATCCCTATAACAACAATCAATATACATCTTTAATCAAATATTTATCTTTGCACTACAGGCCAAAGATATTCATTTGTATCACCAGTTAGTCATGTTCATCTCAACAACTGTTCATCTTTGCACTATGGGCCAAATATATTCATCAGTTAATCATTCATCTTTGCACAACAAGCCAAAGATATTCAGTAATATCATCATTTAGGACTGAGGATGATGAAAAATATTTTAAAGAAAACGGATTCAGTGAGACAGAAGGACAAATATTAGGGATTCGTATAACAGTTTATCCAAGATCAATAATACTCCATAATAACCAATTTTGAAGCAGAATTCAAATATAAAGATCAAAACATGGATACAATCAAAGATGGTAACCATAATAGACATCTTGGAGAAAAAGAAAAATTTTCATTTTTTGATGAATAGTGCCTTATACGTGAATAGTGTCGTATACGTGAATAGTGTTGTATACGTGAATAGTAACCCCAACACAAAAAGTTCCAAATTTGATTAAAAGTTCAAACCAATATTTCGGCATAATGATATTGAAGAAAATAATATCATTTAAGAAGAAAATAACATCCCTTACCTCAAAATAATCAGATTGATCGGAATATCTGATAGAAAGTCAAGGAAACTTGTAGATCAACAACAACTCTCAAAGTATCAAAATACTCACAAAAATACGCTCGATAATCTAGAGAGAAAGTAAACCTTTTTCTGGTGTGATTTTCAATTCTAATCTAAGCGTCTATTTATAGGAAAATGCTAGAACGCCATAGGGGACTAAATAATAAAATAATATTATTTAATTAACAAATTCTCTACGCCTGCTTTGAACAAGTCTAGCATGCCTTCTTTGAAAAACAAACTAGCAGCCCACATGCTTGAAAAACCAAAAGTGGGTCCCACCCATAATTTAATAAAAATCATTTAATTTTCCGAAACTTCAACAATTCATAGAAAATAGCCTGTTTATCAGAAAAATACGAATTTTATGTCCATTCCACACCAAATTGAATTCTCTACAACTTTGTATCTTTGAGTTTTTCTAAATTCCAAATACAAAATATCCAAAATCCACAAATGGATGATTTTTAATTCCTCCATTACGGCAAAATACTGATAAAACACCTCAGCATTAATTCATTCATTTATAACCACATAAAATAAATAAATCCATCATTTATATCCACATCAAATAAATATTTCCTTATCATATAAATTAATAATTAATTATTCACAAATAATATTACAGAATCATAATTATGACAACCAGGCCGTTCCAAGGAAAGTGGGGGCTTTCCAATAAGGATTTCTCCTTACTGGCGCGCAATTAGGTGACCAAACCTCTCCTAGGTAGAACTTTCTAGACATTGTCAATAATGCTATCTAATAATATTATTCAAACAATATGAATTATTGATCTGATAATGGAAAATACTGTGCAGTGATAATTATTGAAACAACAATAATATAAACTATCAACGCATCAATTATTGAATCAATAAAATAAAATATTAAACAGTAACTACTATAACAATTATTGAGTAGTGCCTTCTTACGTACGAATCAATAATTCAACAATACTGTGCGATACCGTGTGCTACTGTGCAATCACGCATATTATTGTATTTTAACCACCGTGTATTCTAACAAAGTTGTTAATTGTGAATAATTATGTCGTTATTTATAAAAACTCATACTTTGTTGTTTTCTTCATCCTACAATTATCCTGTTATGGGGCCCCCGAATGGCTGTGCCGTCGTACGAATATTCGCCGACAACAAGAATATTCCATGACCAAACGAATATTCCCCGATAATAATGAATATTTTATAACCACTTGCTTATTTTGCAAAATTTGCACATTTCACCCATAACTTAAGTATTATATCAAATTATCACCTTTTATTTCAAGATAATAAATAGAGGAAAATTCAATTTTATTTATAATAAGTTGTGGTCTTACAAATATCATATTTATATAATTTAAATAGCACATAATTCAATTATCATTAATATTTATTTAATATCAAATATTAATGAAATACTTTACATAATATTATAACTTATTTATAATATCTCAAAGTATTTTTAATACATTAATATTGCCTTTAAATGATTTTAAAGTAATTAAAACCATTATTAAATAAGCGCCATTAATATTAAAATATTAATGTATTTCATTATAAAATATTAAAATTTATATTTTTAACTTCAAATATTTTTCAAACCTTTAAATCATTTTTATATAATTTTAAATCATTAAAACTAATTTTCCATATTTTATTTAATACATTTATTAAATAAATTAATTATTATTAATATTAAATTATTAATGAAATTCATCAAAAAATATTAAAAGTCTTTCAAAATAACTTAAAATTTTTTCTAACACTTTAATATAATTTCAAATGATTTTTAAAGTATTAAAATCATTTTAAGTAATTTATTGAATATAATAATTAAATAAATTAAATATCATTAATTTTAAAAATATTAATATATTTAGGAAATATATTCCAATTTATTAAAAACCCATTTTTAGGCTTTAAAATAATTTTTAGAAATTAATTATGAATGTTTCATAATTAAAAATCATTTTTCTCTAATTATTTAATAAAAATAATAAATTTCTATTTTAACTATCGCTAAAGGGTGCTATAGCGACAAAACTATCACTATAGGTGTTCTTGAGCAACCAAGAACATTCATACAGTGTTATCCGGTTGCCATGTTTGACCACATGTAGATCCTTGATTTTAGTGTTTTTCCAGGGCTGCTAAAGTGTTAGACATGTAGTATTGATGTAATACTACATATCCCAACTAAGTTCATGGCCAAAACATCAAATAACAGAAAGTTATAGCCATTCAAAATACTTGTCAGACCTGTTCTTCATTTTTTGGGTTACCCAGAAATGAAGAACAATGTTAGGGGTCACTTTTAGATCTTTAGATCTTGCATTCTGGGTCTTGTTTGTGTGATTTAATGGTTCAAACATGTAGTCTTGATGTCAAGGAACAACAACATAATATTAAGTCAGTCTAATAACATCACAACAATAAGATCTAGGTCGGTCAAAGTTATGTCAGAGAACTGTTCTTGAAGGTTTCTGGGTTTTCCAGAATCTTCATCCGGCTGATGGTCAACCCTACTTTGACCACCCATAACTTTAATTATGTGTCAGATCTGGGTGTTCTAAAGGCATAGATGTGTAGTCCATATGTCAGACTACAACATCAATACAACAACATGGCCAAACTACTTACGAACAGCAAGATTCAAGGCGTTAAAAATGGCTTTCAGAGGTTTCTGGAAATCTGGGAATTTTCAAGGTTTTCCAGAAATCTACTTTGTGCTTGGTCAACCATGTTTGACCATTAATAACTAGAGATCTGGACATGGTATGGACTTGATTCCACTTCCAGTCTACTCTACTCATGGTAGAGAACAAATCTATAACACTAAACACACATAACATCTAACACACATAGATCTAAAGGCTCTGACATATGACTGTCAGACCACAAATTAGGGTTGATGATCAGTTGCTAAAAATCCCATTTTCTTGCATCTAGTTGTTATAGATCTATGATGTAACATCATAGATCACTAAATAACACCCTCTAACACAAATCTAAACAACCAATAACAACATAAAATTTTAAGGATTTATCAAAGCTTAGGGTTTATACCTTTAAAGCTTTAATTCATGATTTCTGATCTTGGATCTGATCTTGGAAAGCTAATGAGTCCACTAGAGACTGATTCACTTAAGAATTTCGTAGCTATGAAGAGAGAATGACTTGGTTAAGTATGAGCACAAATGAGCTAGTTTTTGTGATTTTTTCTCTCCCTTAATCTATATATATCACTTGATGCAATGTATATGACTGATGTAATGATCAAGGATTGTCTGATTTGTATTAATTTAAGTCACATGGGCAATCTAGAGTTGGTAAACCACCCCATATCCTGACAATATCTATACTCCACTTATTAAAAAAATACTAAAATGACATTTTGGTCATTTTGCCCACCATTTTAATGGCATAGAAGTAATATAACCTAACCCTTAGGTTTTAACCCTTAGGGTTTACAAACTAATTTTAAGATTTCAAATTAGGGTTTTAAATAGAAAATTAAGCTTTCTAAATTAGAAATTAGGATTTTCTAATCATATTAGGGTTTCCTAAGCACTTTAAGGCTTGCAAATTAGGATTAAAGTTTCCTAATTAACATTAAAATTTCTAAATTAATAATTAGGTTTTCCCTAATTGAACATTAGAGTTTTTAACTTAAAAATTAGGGTTTTAATATTTTGAATTAGGGTTTTGAATTCTCAAAATTGAAATTAGGGTTTCTAGAGCCGGTATTAGGGTTTCTTACAAATCGTTAGAGTTTTCTAACTGAACGTTGATGTTCTTAATATATCCTTAGGGTTTGTTCCTGATATAATTTACATTATCAACCCTTGACCTTTTAACCACATACATTACACATATACAATCACTGTACACAAAACATATACACTTATACACTTAACCTTGTAAGTCTTCCCCAAAGTTTTTTAAATCCATAAAAATCCTTCACAAAAATGTCAAATCCATACACTTATTTTCTGTCTAGGTTTATTATTTAACCTTTATTCAATCTTTTAAGATTTTATTAAATTGTCTAAATTCTCGAGTTGTCACACGTAAACGTTCCATAAGATAATAATTCCTATTATTCTAAGATTCATAGTACTCATGGCAGATAGTAGTTCTCGTCAGAATAATTACTTTATTGAATACTCTCACTTAGATGTATAGGTTTTGTATCTTATGGATATTTCTTCCATATAAATAATTCCTATCTATCTGACATTTAAAGTATTAGTGCTAGGGTTATTCTTGGAATGGAGAAACGCTACCTCAGAGCATCAGAGAATTCCCAAGATCTTTCAATACTATCATTCAGATGTATAGTTCATATAGATACTATACTCTTTTTTAATTTCTTTAGAAATGTAAGACTAAGCACTGGAAACTAATAATACATTACATAACTTAACATATAATTACATAGACTCTAAATGTAGTTAACTATTACATCATAGTCCTCAAAAAGTAAAACCATGTCTTAAGCCTTTCTATCCACAAATACTAAAACTGGCGGATACATCATTTTTATCTGCAAATGAAAAATATTTGTAAGGATGAGCTATAGAAAGCTCAACAAGTTTTGAACAAGTAATAATTATACTCACACCTAATCTGAATTGAATGAACATAAAGTTCAGAGTTTTTCCACCACACACACACACACACACACACACACACATATATATATATATATATATATATTGAGATTTATCTGCTGAACCCCGCACATTACGAGTTTTTGTCAATCATATAGACTTAGCAACCTGAGTTTATTCGTTCAACCAAACAACCTAGGAGTATGCATATCATCGTATCTAAATAACCTCGGTCATTACTACAAATACCGATCATAAATAAACCTCTATCATTATTACAAATGCCAGTCATAAATAAATCTCGGTCAGTGTATAACTGATGGTCATAGTAGTGTTAGTATATATGTTTGTACCAAACAACATTGGTTTATCACAGTTTATGCTTTGAGATCAAATCAAAGACATTTTATGCAAAAAATAGTTCATATGGCTTGGTAATGCTTGAACAAGAAGCAATAACCAACTTTTAATAACAGATATCACGAATAACGTTTAAAACAATTTCACATGACATTAATATAAGAATTATGTCGACGTCGGGATTTTTATTTGTCCCTTTTTCTTTACTTGTTCTTTAGTGTTCTCATGTTATGTGAGATTTGTTTGAAAAAACAAGTAAAAAAAGGTCTGACATGTGTAATGTCGATGATTTGACTGTAAGAGTCGCCAATTGGTGTTTTTAACTGGTTGCACCAATGCAACCGAGAAAAGGTTTGCACATTGACCCAATGATATAACACTGCTAAACGGGTCTGTGAAACCGAGATTCACTTGGGTTCGGGGGCTTGATTATGCGGATGGAAGGTGTTAGGCACCCCCTGACATCCGTGTTACCACAGTGACGACCACTTTTCAAGAAACTGTTATATGAATGTGTGTGTGTGTGTGTGGATCAATGTGCAATTTATTTGGAAGTAGTGCAAGGTCTCGTTCGCACCTATATACAAAGGGTTTGAATTTATAGAAAAATTCAGTTTTAAACATGATATAGCAGTGAAGTTTTGTAAAAGAAGTTTTTCAAACCCTGTGCTCAATAGTAATTTAGACCTTTTCATACTTCCATTTTATTATAAAATGTTCGGCTTGATTGCTTTTATTTTCGAGATGCGAGGCATCTTCGAGAAAATAATATATAGCAGTGCCGAACTCCTCATGGGCATGACAACCATCTAAGGAAATTCAAACACCAAGCTGCTAACAGCTGAAAAAGTCCATCATGGGAACCGAATCTAGATTCAATGGACTGAATCTGTGATCACATGATTCCTAGGCTCACATGATGCCGCAGTTTATATAAAAAGCAATGAGTTATATATATATATATATATATATATATATATATATATTCTTATATATATATATATATTTACCGCTTTTATATATTTATATTTCTGATCCCCCATGGAGGAGCTTCGTGGTGGTTGATCATGTCCATATATATATACGAAGTCTTTTACTGCTACATTTACATTTAGTCTCACATGGAGTTTACTTGGTGGTGGTTGATCGCCTTTTACGACTTTATTTACTTTTCTCGATCCCCCCATAGAGGTGCTTTCGTGGTGGTTGATCATGTCCATATATATATATATATATATATATATATATATATATATATATATATATAGCAAAGAAACGCACTGTATATAAAATCCAGGCTCATCGAACAGAGTTCAACAATAGTTCATATATATAAGTATATATATATATATATATAAAAGCAATAAACACTCCGGATGTAAAATCCAGGCTCATCAGACAAAGTCTGACAACAATTCATATATATATATATACTTATATATATAAATTGTACTTGCTTATATATATATATATATATATAAGCAAGTAAACACTCCCAAACATAAGTCTAGGCTCAATCGAGGCATAATTCGATAATGTTAGTCCATATATAAATATATACATATATAAGTATATATATACAGACAGAAATGAAAACCACGGACCGAAGTCCAGGCATACACACACAACACGACTCTCAATGTGAAGAATAGTATGTGCAAAGATGAAGATAAAACCTTTACAGAGTGTAAGAAGACTTACAGTGGGCTGCCAAGGCAGACTTCTATGACTCTAGATGGATAAACACTCAGCTCCTGCTGGTGTTAGCTTCGGGTCTTTGGTATGAGTGCCTCGACGGGAGGTCTGAGATTGAAGCTGATTGCATACATTTGAAACAAGCATTTTCAGAGTTATCGCTGGAACTGCAACAACACTCCTTGGGGTTATCTCCAAGGACAAAACTCGGGGTTTTCTCCGAGGTTGGAACTGATACTCCCAGTGTGTCTTTCGGGGTTAAGATTGAACTTCCGGTAGTATCCGGAATGGATGTGAGCTGTCTTCCAGGGTTATCTTCGAAAGACAAATCTGCCCTCCTGCAATGTCAGTAAAGGTGTGCCGAAAATTTCGAGTATCTACAGATGCTCCTCTTTATCATATTCATGCAATGCAAGGCATGGATAGGATAAAGAATCCTAGACACTTGAAATGCAACAAGATAAACATGATGATATGTTCAGCAACATGATGCAAATGTATGATGCATGTTGGAATGATTGTCGGTTCCCTATTAATCCTGCCGGGGATGACAATCAGTGATGTTTTGGACATGCAGTCCAAGTCTTCAAGGATGTTGACGTTGGGGCTATCACCAAAGTCTTGGATCCTTGATACAGACTTCTACTCCATAGAGGTGCCTTTCGTGTACAAGAGATCTGTGGGGATAAAACTTTGTCTATTTGAGGATGTGTATAACATATTCCATCATTGGTCCTCTCCGATGAGGATGGTCTTCTCTGGTTTGTGTCACCAGCATACACCACGGTCTTGTTGGAGTTACTGCCAACAATATGTATTATCAGGGCTGCCTAACCTTCGCTGATGTGTGTATCACCGGATAAATCCCTGTTGGGCAAACTATCAAGGCTGCTTGACGTTCATTGATTTGTGTATCAATGGCTGACTTGAATTGTGACCCTTTTTTGGGAATATGCCAAGGCTGCTTGACCTTCATTGACGCGTTTATTAATGGTTGAATCGCGTTGTGACCCCCGTCGGGTACGTGGATACAGGTACCACACTCATCAAACAATCTTTGATGGTTCGATGGGTTTACTTGCCATCAGCTGAGATAGCGTCAAGGTTGCTTGACCTTCATTGATGTGTGTATCAATGGTTAAGAGAGCATTGTAACCCCCGTCGGGGATTCGTTCATAGATGAATAATGCGTTGTAACCCCCGTCGAGGTTATGTCAATGGGTGACAATGCATTGTAACCACCGTCGGGGATTCGTGGATGATCGAAAGTCTGCGTTGTGACCCCCGCCGGGGATGCTTTATCAATGTTTGAAATCGTTGTGACCCCTGCCGGGGATGCTTGGATTAGGGTTACGACCCTCTGTTTGGCGGCATCAGACCTGTGTGAGGTATTGTCGAGCATGATTTGCAAAAGCTGAGCTCATCGATTTAATGTACCCTGCATTCAAACGAATACCAATGAGTGATGTACAGAGCCAGAGTTTGGCCCAAGAAAACCAAGATTCCAGGCTATCCCGCTCAATCGTGTAGCATTTTTATTCCTGATTTGGCCTTTTCAGCTTGTGAGACCTCCTTTACCACTTGAACTGAATTGAGCCAGAGGTGTGGGACCCATGTAGGGGTGCTGCAGGTACACCTGCGGTAGCCATAGGTGGACCTACGGCCAACCATGGGTATATATTGCCTGCGGGTTGCTTTCATTTGTCATTTTCAAGCTGCACCGCGAAGGAAATCTGAGAGGTCTTCTTCAGATCTACTAAGTTCAGGCAACTTTCTGCACATTCTGCCATCGTACAAGTGTTCTTCACTGTCCCGGTAACATATGCATATATTTTTTTTCCACTTTTTATCCATTGGAAAATTACTTATCACATGAAATGCATTTAGACACATAGTAGTGAATATGCATACTGATATGACTAGATAAAAAATATTCAACATAGTAAATGTTAGTATTAAACCATGCTAAACATAATGATATGAAAAAATTTGACTTTTGAAACAGTCAAATTGGCACCTCTGTCATTTCTTATCCAATTTGAGGACAAATGAGTAAAGGTAGAAAAGCAAAATAATCCTGGTAATTAGACTACACTTACGGATTTTTACTATGATGTATTAATGCATGTAGGATGTATATGACTGTGGGTAGGTGTGCTACTAAATGGCCACCTAGTCATGCTTATGTGCATGTGGATAGTACTATTTACAAAGGGGACTATGTCAAAATTTTCCAAAACGTAAGCATTGGGTAGTCATGCATTTTTAACTCTACTGTAGACGTATGATAAAATAATGCATGCATGCATGTAGTCATGAAAATGCATTTTGAAAAGATCTAGGTTAACATTACCACACCCATTCTGAGGTGATTTGGAGACTTGTTGTCCAGATATTATGGATCCGGATCAGCCGAGTAGTTCCCACAGGACCACTTCTGGTGTATGGAGGAGGGCTTTTGAAGTGCCTTGACCCCGTTCTGTTAGACAACCTCATTGTTTGGTGGAGACGATGATACGTCCAGTCCAGGTTGATGTGCCGGACGTCGAGAACGAGGAGGAGGATGTTCCAGTTGTGGACCCCGCTCCTGCTGCACGTGTTCCCCATAGGGATTTGCCAGGCATTTAGGTGGTGAACCCAAAGCTTCTGGGCGACTTGAGTCGACACCCTTCGATTTACCTGTACGCAAATGAGGTATAAGTTAGATCTTAATCTTCTTTTTTCCTATTGATGAGGAGTCAAGGATTCTGATGTTGATCTGCATTTGATGTAGGTTCTCGGCTTTACACAGCCTCGAGGGAACTGGTTCAGCATCCACTCTATGTATCAGGCTTTGCACGATAACTATAGAGCGATTGTACATGGCTGGGGATTCGGGACATTCTTTTCCATTCTTCCCCATCGTTGTCCCTGGGGTTACCTCAGGGCATTGTCTGAGCGCTGGTTTCACCAGACTTAGTCACTCCATTTGCTGGATTGCGAGGTAATGATAACGTCGATGGATTGGCGATTTATCACAAGTATGGAGTTTGGAGGGGCGCCAGTGCCTTGTACGGCTAATATTACCCCTACTACAGTCAAATCCTTGTTGGGAGTTCTGGTGAAAGCACTCAAGGGCAGGACTATTCGTAGAGGTCCTTTGAGCATAGATCCTATGAGTGGGCTGTTGAGTGAGCTTATACCCGATGATGTGAGAGTCAGGGATCACATTATTTGACGATTGTTCCTGATGATCATTAGGGGCTGTTTCATAGCATATAACTCTTCTACGATGTCTTTCGCTTTGATTAGCGCCACTCAACATGTGGACCGTATAGGAGAGTATGATTGGGGTTCCTACACCTTTGCTTGCTTCCTCAGGGGAATGCGCATGCGATCGCAAGACTTGACCAAGGCTTGGTTAGGATTCTACCCATTTCTGTTGGTGAGTGTTTCTCTTGTCTTTTCCAATGTATAGGTTAAGAGTGTTAACTGACAGCAGATGTTTGTCTTTATATTGATAGTTCTGGGCCTATGAGATGTTTCCATGTTTACCTCCTGTGAGCATGTTAGGTTTAGACACCTATCCACGAGGACAGAGATGGCATCATTCCATACTGACGGAGGTCCCTATTGCTGAGGGTTTCACTCATTGCCGCCTACAGCTGGAGTTGTTGACAGCGGATGTCATCACATGGGTTCCCTACTCTGGGGAGCATTTGAGCATTGGATTTGAGGATGGGTACCCGACTGGTGTTGAGCACGTGATTTCCACCCGTAGGATTCCTCTCTTCATGGATTGAGGATGGGAGCTCTATTTAAGAGAGCGTGCTATCAGGAGCAGTACATGAGAGATTTGCATGCCGATCTTTCCTCTTGCCAGGCGTTATTGGCCTATTTTGCAGTCACCCATCATTGATATCCCATTGTTGGGGGTTGACGATTTCACATTATCAAAGGGTCCCTGCACTCAGGAGATGTTCCAACATTGGTGGTTCCCTCGTACCATTGGAGCCAAGACCCGCGCCACTCAGTTTATGGGGAATATGGTTCCAGGATTAATGATGATGACGGATTGGCTAGCATGTGTCTGAGATCCGACTCATTTGACATAGATTAACAGTTTGACCCGACAGTTAGACCGGGCACATTTCTTTATCCGTCACTTGGGTAGAGATCCTTCAGATGCAGATACTTTTGATCCTTCCAACTATAGCACTGGCCCCTCAGGTGACCCATATGGTTTTGCTGGTGCAGATCCTCCTTTGTATAGGCCTGACATCCCTATAGATAGAGATCTAGTGACTCAGGAGGAGTTACATCAGGTGGACAGGATTGATGATGTAGACATTGATACCATTGACTTCTTCTGATGTATATTCTCGTTATCTCTTTTGATAGGCCTCTGTTGGACATTTGGTAGTTTTGCCCCATTCTCGCTATATCTTTTGATAGGCCTCAGCTAGATGTAAGGCAGTTTTGCCCCATTTCTATGTATTTTAGCTGTACAAAGATGTATTAGATGATGATATACTTAGGAATGTATGTACAGTTTTCCATTCCCTATATCATATTGCCATCTAATGTATCATGCATGTTATTATGTTATGCATGTGTATTTATGTCCGAGATATTCAAAGATTGACCTGGATGGTCTTATATGACACCGTCTGAGATGTCTTCTTCGACAGTTAGCCGTATTGATCATACCCCATCATTTTTGGTGGTATCCAGTATGCGATCGTGGTATGATAGCATGTCATCATCAGATAGGATAACTGTAGATCATTTGTTGCAGCATACTATGACCCTGTTGATGTTTCAGGTTCCCACAGGATTTATGGAGGGCATGCTGGAGCATTGGGTATTGGAGAGGCAGGTTTTCCGATTTAGGACCCAGGAGTTGACTCCTACTCTGAAGGAGTATGCACGTTTAACGATGCTTCCATTAGACAGAACTTGCGTGTATATGGCGATCGGAGACATTAGTAGGCAGTTCATGACCCTCACCGGCTTGAAGCATAGAGTTGTGCAGGATGAGATCACATCTGGCCACGTTATATCCCAGCATTTTCTGTTTGATAGATTTGTCTCTTAGGATAATTATGCACAACATTCTGGGAATTTCACCACACCGAAGGATCATTGGCGTCTGGCTAGAGTGGATGTACTGCTACTGTGCGTACTATCGTATGTCTACATGCCACGATACATGGATGAGTTGGACATTGGCGTCATTATGCCAGTGAGAGCTCTCAGGGAGGGTCACACCATTATACCGATGATCATCGTTGAGACTCTGAGGTCAGCTACATATTGTCGTACTTATCCGGCAAGAGTGTTTACAGACAGCTCGGTCATGCTGTACGTGTGGTTTATGTCACACTTGAGACCGATTGGCACTTTCAAACGACAGGGGCATTGTTTCACCCATGATATAGCCATGTCATACTCCTTTCAGCCTGCGGAGTGTACAGATGCGGCATCCTGGTCAACTTTCTTAGCAAGGATCAGAGCTTCGTTTGATATATTGCCGTATTCAGGGCTCAGCTCACCCTACAGCTTAATTACTCATACTTCGGGCATGGATTATCTCCTTCTAGCTGATTTGAGAGGCATGATTACTTACCACCGAGTGGCCGTGATGTGTCAGTTTGACCAGTTCCAACACTTCCATCCTTTTGAGGGGGCATCGAGTCAGCGCTTCGCTTCTCAGCATTTATCAGCAAAGGACAGATCTAGGTTGTATGCCTATTGGGATCAGCGAGAGCTAGCTGTGTTTTCCATCAACCATCCGGGTTGTTCTGCAGAATATTCCACATGGATAGAGACAGAGACTGCATCGGCTGTGGTAGTATCCACAGTACAGGGGACTGATTTCAACGACAAGGAGCCTATGGAAGAGGCTGATATTCCCATCGAGGAGGATTTGACAGCTAGGTTGCCAGCATTTGTGATGGATTCTCCCACTATGAGTGCTACTGTGATTCAGCATTCAACACAGTATGTGGAGTAGAGTCTACATTTGATGACCTTTGAGAGAGATCAGGCTAGGGCCTTGATGTTGATAGCTCTTGATGGGAGCGACGCAGCTCTATTAGAGAGATACGAGGTTAGATCAGCCAGAGATGCATTGATTGTGGAGCAGGATGCTGCCCTATCTGCCCGGGTTATGGCCGTTACAGACTGTACTTCAGTGAGATCCCTTACGACCGGCATCTTTGCCGATATGAGTGCATACATTGATGAACATCATTCCACCATGCAATTAGCCTCAAATTTGCTAGCTCATGTAGATACCATTAGGCAGGAGCTTGCAGCGTTACCTTCTTCTTCAGAGAAGGATGCTATGTTAGATCTGATAGTCCGCATACACACAGATCCATAGATAGACTTGTATTTTCCTGCACAGACTAGCTTAACCATTTTGTCATGTACAACACATATTGTATATATCAAACAGTATTATATATGGTAGGGAAATATATTTTGATTCACTTCCCTTTCTGTTGTGCCTTGATACTTACTTGATATTTGCCTGTTTCTTCAGGGCTTGTGATCCTGATGCATTCTGAACTCGTCCTTGATATGTGGACATTGAGACATCGCAGGATCTCTCAGAACAGATCATTGATCTGTGTATCCCTACCATCTTTGGTGTCTTAGGACTAGTATCTGTATATGTAGATGTGGAGAAGAGTGTGGATTTTCTTCTTTAAGATTGACCGTACTACAGATGGTCGCCAATAATTCTATTTGTGAGAATCCTAGTTAATTCCATCTCTTATGGATTGGTGTTGCTCTTTGAGGCACAACCGCAGCTTAGATGGTCGCTAAATCTCCTATTTGCGAGGAGAGGTTGGGTAATTCCATCCCTTTGGTCTGAAGTCGATGAAATGTGATGGATTAAAGTTTGATCCTAGTACCGTGTGACAAGTACTTTTGTTCTGGTAGGGGGTTAGACCGAACCATAAATGGCTGCCTACGTACTCCTATTAAAGAGGAGATCAAGTCTGCGTAGTTCGAACCTGGTGTAAGAGGTTCAACGCTGAATGTGAAAGGCGGATGGGTATAAAAGCTTTATTGATGAAGAAAGGTGTAGAAGTGTTTTTGTGGTTTTTGTTTTTTTGTAGAAGAAGGGCAGAAATGTTTTTTGTTTTTTTATTACGACCAGGCCATATAGAATATGGTTGCCTATGTACTCCCGGGTATCAGGGAGATCGGTCGTATGATTTGCCCCTCGGGGCTAATTCGGTAGAAGAGAAGTATGAATCTCGTATGCAGACTATCTATCATGGGGAGAAGAAAGTTTGATCCTATGATTGGGACAAACTGCAGGTGTGGAAAAAGTTTGATCCCGTCTTCAGGACAAACTGCAAGCATAGGAAAGTTTAATCACGTCTTCAGGATAAACTGCAGGTGTGAAAGGTTCAATCCCATCTTCGGGATAACCAAAAATGTGTGAAAAGTTTAAAATAAGGTAAAACTAGGCTGCAGGTTATAGGTGTATATTTCCCTGAGGGGTAGAAGAGTATGTAAAAAGGGTTAGAAAACCGGAATAACTGGTGATTTAATGATCAAAACCATGATGTTTGCTTGATGATAACTTTAGACATTGTACCGTTTCACGGTGTCCGAGTGGATAAGCTGTGGAAATTCATCGCCATCCATTTCCTGTAATCTGAGAGCGCCTCCTGTCAATACCTCCTTGACAACAAATGGGCCTTCCCAGTTAGGAGTGAATTTTCCCTTAGATTGATTTTGGTTGTCAATGATTTTCTTTAAAACCAAATCGTGTTATTTAAATTATCGTAGCTGGACTTTCCTGTTGTAGGATCTTGCGATCCTTTGCTGATATAACTGACCATGGAACATAGTCGTGGTTCTCCTTTCGTCTATTAGAAACAATTGGTGATACCTGTCTTGTACCCATTGGTCTTCATCCAACTGAGCATCCATCAACACTTTGAGGGATTCCATTTCCATCTCTATGCAGAGCACTGCTTCCATCCCATAGGCTAATAAGTAGGGGGTTTCCCCAGTGGAAGTACGCATTGAAGTTCTGTAGGCTAATAAAGTTAGAGGTAAGAGGTCAGGCCATCCTTTGTGATTGGCGTACATTTTCTGTATGACTTTCTTGATGTTTTTATTAGCTACTTCAACAACACCATTCATCTTTGGACGGTAGATGACAGAGTTAAGGTGTTTGATATGGAATTTACTGCATAACTCCTCCATCATTTTGTTGTTGAGGTTCTTAGCATTGTCTGACACAATGACCTCTGGTTGTCCATATCGACAGACGATATTGTTTCTGATGAAAGCAATGATGACTTCTTTAGTAACCCCGGGGAAGGAGGCTACTCCTACCCACTTGGTGAAGTAGTTGATAATGTTGAATATGAATCGATGTTTATTACTGGCTTTGGGCTCGATGGGCCCGATCACGTCTATTCTCCACATTAAGAAGGGCCATGGCGAACTCATATTGTGGAGTTTACTTAGAGGGGCGTGGATGGCATTTCCATGAATTTGGCATTGATTACACCTCTTGATGTGATCATCACAGTCAACTTTGAGCGTAAGCCAATAATGCCTGTACTAAGGATCTTCTTAACAAGTAGGGGTCCACTCATGTGTGCGCCACATACTCCACCATGGATCTCATCCATGAGCCTCTAAGCTTGGTCTTTGTCCACACATCTGAGGAGACCTAATCCTGCATCTCTCTTGTAGAGTGCATCTCCTCTCATGTATAATTTCATAGCAAGTCGATGGATCCGCCTCTTTTTAGTTAGGGTCACCTCAGCGGGTGTAGATCCATCTCGTAGATACTCCTTGATATGTTGATACCAAGGGTTGTGGACGGGAGGTAGCTCATCCAATACTTCTCCAACACAGTTCCCATAAGTTCGGGCCTTTTGCAAGGCAAATGTGATGTTTGGCATGTTTTCCTTGTCAGGTATGTGAATCAAGGAGGCCAACGTTGCTAGTGCATTCGCAAAATCATTCCTATTATGAGGAATGTGTAGAAAGGAGATTTCTTTGAACTCCAAAGCCATCTGTAGAACTTGCTGATGGTAAGGCAGCAAATGTAATTCTTTGGTTTGATATATTCCTGTGGATTGTTTGATTACCAACTCTGAAACCCCAAAGATAGTTAACAGCCTAATGCCCATTGAACAGACAAGTTTTAGCCCCATGATACATCCTTCATACTCAGTTGTGTTGTTGGTGCTGACAAACTGCAATTTGACGGCGACGAGATACTGCTCCCCCGTACCGGATACTAGAACTGCTCTAGCTCCAGAACCTTCTGTGTTAACAGCTCCATCGAAATACATTTTCCATCGGAGAAGTATATTTCCAAAGGGTTTGTAATCCCCTGTAGGTGCGGCGGCCAGTTGATCCGCAATTCCTTGACCTTTGACAGATTTTTGCGTCACGTAGACAATATCAAATTACTGTAGGATCAACTGCCATTAGAACAACCGACAATTCAGTATGGGCTTACTAAACACATAATTGAGAGGATCCACGCAGGATATGAGATGGGTTGTTGGACCATGGAGGTAATGCTATAACCTCATGGAAGCCCATGCTAAAGCACAATAAGTCTTCTCAATCAAATTTTACTTGTGTTCACGGCTGTTGAATCTTTTGCTGAGGTAATAGATAGCTTGTTCTTAGCCTCTATAGTCTTTTTGCCCCAGCATACAGCACATAGCATTGTCATTAATGGACAGGTACATGAACAAGGGAAAATCATCCCTGGGAGGTACCAAAATAGGAACGTTAACCAGCTACTCTTTTATTGTAAGGAAGGCTTTCTGACACTCATCGTTCCATTTCATGGAGGAGTTCTTCCTTAAAAATTTGAAGATGGGCTCATGCTGTGAGTTGAGAGATAAACCTGCTAATGAAGTTGATTCTTCCCAAAAATCCCCGTATTTCCTTCTCTGTCTAAGGAATGGGCATTTCCTTGATGGCCTGGATTTTGGTGGGATCCAGCTCAATCCCTTTGTGGCTGATTAGGAAACCTAGCAACTTGCCTGATTTGACACCAAAGGCGCACTTGGCTAGATTCAACTTTAAGTTGTACTTAAGCAACCTGTTGAAGAGCTTTTTGAGATGGTGTAAGTGGTCTTCTTTCATTCGGGATTTGACAATGATGTCATCCATGTAGATCTCTATCTCTTTATGCATTAAGTCATGGAAAAGAGCCATCATGGCTTGCTAATAGGTTACCCCAGCATTGATGAGGCCGAATGATAATCGTCTGTAGCAAAAAGTTCCCCAAGGCATGATAAAAACAGTTTTCTCATGATCTCCCTCAGCGACCATAATTTGATGGTACCCCGCGAAGCAATCAGCAAAGGAGTACATGTCGTATTGAGCAATATTGTCAATAAGAATGTGAATAAAGGGCATGGGAAAGCTATCTTGAAGGCAAGCTTTATTCAGATCCCAATAATCCATGCAAACTCGTACCTTTCCTCCTGGTTTAGGCACGGGAACAATGTTGGATATCCACTCCGGATATGTAGACACCATGATAATGCCAGCTTGAAATTGTTTCACAATTATTTCTTTCACCTTTAAACTCCACTCAGGTTTCAATCGCTTGAGCTTCTGCCTGACTGGCTTAAATCCTTCCTTAATGGGAAGGCGATGAAGGATAATGTCAGTGGACAAACCCACCATGTCTTCATGAGACCATGCAAACACATCCTAGAATTGGGTTAGTAGCGCAACCATGTTATTCCGTTGGTTTGGGGTTAGGTCTGAACCAATCTGGATTAGCTTAGGGCTTTCTAAGGTTACAAGATTAAAAGAAGTAGTTTGGTCAAGGTTGGGTTTAGGTTTGTCTACTACCCATTCCTTAATCTTCTGAGGTGTCTCAATGTCCTCTTAGATTTCCATCGAGTCTGAGTCCAACTTTTCATCAAAGTTACAGTCCTTGTGGAGAAAAGGCACCTCATCAGCAAGTACAGGCACATCTAAATTCAGAGTCCAGAAACAAAATATGCTTTCACTTAATATATGAAATTGTTTAATCATACAAAAGTGTTAGCATGTACTAATAAAATAACTGTCAATACTGTATAGAAAAGTAAGCAATTAAAGTTATCTACAGGGCAGAGGGATTTCTGCCCATTTTACCCTCGTCGACCAATGCATGGAGTGCTACTCTAATTGTCAAGGATAAAGTCCTGATGGACTGCAGTGATGGAGGGGCTGTCATCGTCCTCATTTTCCCAAATGATGACCATAACGTCTGGGCAATCATCGTCTGGGGTGTATCTATTTGTATGTTCATCATGGACAATGATACGTATGCCTGACATCATCTAGGCGATGTCATGTTTACGTTTTTGTTCCCTTTCTTCCACTTCGGGATAAGGAATCAACACCTCTTTTGCTTTGAATGGTACTGGTTTGGGAAACAGCATAGTCATAACATGGGCTGGCACCTTTACCAGAGACTATATTAGCTCATGAGGTACAGGTGGAGAAAATCGCCATGTGGCGGAAGCTTGAAGAACCTGTTTGTGCTTATAAGGATTCCTGTGACTGGAACTGGCAGAATAGCCTAGCCCGGCTTTCCCAATTTGACTGGACATTTGAATAGGGTGCTTAATACCCTGCTTATCTTTACCAAGCCCTTGTCCAGGCTGATGACCCAATGACATCATTTCTTTAGTGGCCGACATAACCTCAGCAAAAATCTTGGGTACGGGAAGTGGCGCTCCAATAGGATGGTATTGCGTGTTACTCACTTCCAAAGTATGAAAATTGGCTGGCTCAACTTCTAAATTGAAGATGATGATAGGTAGGTCTCCTTGTTCAGGACATTCCGACTCAGCGTTGACAATGACTAGACTATTGTTGACAATGTATTTGAGTTGTTGATGTAATGTAGAAGGGACGGCTCCAGCCATGTGGATAAATGGTCATCCCAATAGCAAGTTATATTCTGAATCTATCTTGAGGACGTGAAAGGATACATTAAATGTATTTGGACCAATCTCAATTGGTAGCTCAATCTCTCTGACAGAATTTCGTCGGGATCCATCAAAAGCTTTGATAACCGTATGGCTACTTCGGATCCATTTCAGATTGACGTTCATCTTCACCAAGGTGGCATAAGGACAGATATTCAGAGACGAACCTCCATCTATCAGAACTCCAGCTAACATATACCCGGAGGACAAAACTGCAATGTGTAATGGCTTGCAATGACCGATCCCTTCGGGCGGTATGTCATCATCAGTGAAGGATATCACATTGCTGTTGAAAATGTGATCAACCAAATGTTTAATAAGATCACATTTCCACATCCACTGATTTTGGCAAGTAGGCTTCTTCTAAAACCTTTAATAAGATCTTCTTGTGATCCTCAGAGGAGAAAACCAAGTCCAGTATTGATATCTGATGTGGAGCTTCTGTTAAGCTTAGAACCACCTTAGCTTCATTATGGCTCATAGTGCAGAGGAATTTTTCAATCTTCTCCATAGGAATCTTCCCCTTTGCTTTGAAGGTGGGCTTCATAACCCGCTGAGGAAGATACAATGGATTTTCCTTCGACACTGTAATAGTAGTATGAGACGTGGATCCTTCAGCTTCTCCATAATTCCATGGGACTTTGTGTAAGCTGATAAATGATATTGTGGTCTGAAGAGTAAAGAAATTGGCTCTTGTGCAGCCACTTTCAAAGGATTTTAAGCTCCTTTGAGTTGAATTGCTTGGATGGAGAATGGTTTGACAGTATCATCAGCCTCAGCGGATATAACTGCTATTAATCCCTTCTAATTAATAGGACATGTATTCCCACTCTCAAGTATCACAGTGTCATCGTCTGCCAGTTACACGACACCGCTATCAATTAGATTCTGAATAAGGTGGTGGAGTGCCCAACATTCTTTTATGTTATGACCGAGAGAATGTGAATGATATTGACAAACTCCATAAGAGTTGAACCGTCTTGAACTGGGATTAATTGGAGGTAGAAGGGAGGTAATTCTTCCTTTGTTGATTAGCATCTGAATTATCTCCTCCACAGGTTGGCCCAGGTATGTAAATTCCCTTTGATTGGCAA
Source organism: Panax quinquefolius (assembly GCA_020205615.1). Lineage (NCBI taxonomy): Eukaryota > Viridiplantae > Streptophyta > Magnoliopsida > Apiales > Araliaceae > Panax > Panax quinquefolius. The sequence continues at coordinate 57,788,035 of CM035158.1, forward strand.
AATCCCAACGGGCTTTAGCATTTGCTCTCTTCACAACTTTATCCTCCATAGCTTCTCTTTCTGAAGGTGATGGTGGAAGATTCATAATAAAAGGAAGGAGATAAGCATGCTCTTGGCTGACCAACTGGCGTGTGACTTGATGTTGATAGGTCACCAGTTCTACCAATTGTTCAACTTGCTTACAAAGAGCTTTCATCTTTTGTTCCGTAGCAAATTGGAGCTTTACGTAATCCCATCTGTCAACACCGTCTTTGATTGTTTAGGATGATTCAATATTAAAACTGGAACTCTGTCCAGTGCTCCAACTAATCATGTTGTCCTCTTCTTCTTTGTGTTGAGAAAGAGAGTTGTCTTGCACATGAGGTTGATCTGGCTTGGTAACCATGACCTCACCGTTGTCTATTAAATCTTGGATCTTGTGTTTTAAGGCCCAACAATCGTGAGTATCATGTCTAGGTGCTCCGGCATGATAAGCACACTTCCGAGTACATTGAAACCCCTCCCATTAGGGTTGGCTGGTGGAAGAAGATGTGTGATTTTCTTATGAGTACTTAGAAGAGGAAGAATATTCTCTAGCGAGTCCCCTAAGGATGTGAACGTTCGAGGGCGCTTTGCTTCTCCACCTTTAGGCAATGGAGGGTTTGAAGATTGTGCTTGAAAAGGGGAGTAGTTTCTCCTCTGCATAGGCATGTTCTGATTGGCTTTTTGACCTTGTAGTATCAAGGAAACATCCTCCTATTTCTTTTTATGGACCCTCCGAGCGTTGTTTCCATAAGATCTGGATTGGATGTGCTCAGCAACTGCTTTAAGAGCGGCTAGGTCTTGAATCTTACCAGACTTCAATCCCATCTCAGCCATCTCTCCATGTTTGATTATTTTAGAAAATGGTTTTCCAATACCAGCTAAGATTTTCTCATAATAAGGAGCTTCCTGTATGTCTATGAAAGTCATGACCATTTCTAACTCCGTCATGGAAGGAATAACTTGAGCAGCAAGGCGCCTCCAACTTTGAGCATACTCTTTGAAAGACTCATTAGACTATTTCTTGACCTTGGTAATTTGGTACCGGTCAGGAGCCATCTAAGATTGAAAACTGTATTGAGTGAGGAAGGCGTGAGTTAGCTCTTTCTAGCTATGGATGTAACAACCTGATATTTTCTATACAAATAAATTAGAAATTTTGCGTATAAATTTTTTATTTATTTTAAATATGGGGATTATGTGCCAAGATAATGTGTGTATGTATTTATGTGATATATTTATTACATGAATGATTTTAAATAATTTTATTTTAGAATTATTGATTGTTATAAACTATATTATTAAAATAATTAATTTTATAGTAGAAATGTTTTTATTAATTATTTTCCATGAAAGTATAATTATATATTATTTATATAATATATGAAATGATTTTATTATATGAATTTTAGTACAAATTATTAATTAATTATTTTAACTTAATTAATAATGTTGAGTATGACAGATAAATCAAATATGGAATTCAAATCCTATTTTTTTTGGATTTTGATTAAGACATGAGAATAATAATATAATATTATTTATATTTTGATTTTTCAGTGCTATAATTATATACTGTATGTATATGGACTAACAATGATTGGTCAGTTATGGTGTATTATGGCAAAAACCTAGTTTTACTGTGAGAAACCCTAATTTGAAACTCAATTATGAGTTTAAGACTATTATATAACTGTGTCGTATGATTTTGCGATTAACTAGGTCAACCCTAATTATCATTTAGATATATTAATTTCTTGAAATCCTAATTATTAAGTATAAACCCTAATTATGATTTGGTAACCCTAATTACCAAAATTATAAACCCTAATCGCTAAATTAGCAAGGATAATTATAATTATTATATAATAAACCCTAATGTTCATGTATGATTAGAACCCTAATCAAATTAAGAAAACTCTAATTATAAATTTTGCAAACTAATTATATTTTATTTTAAACCCTAAATGAACAATTTGGGTAACATATATTAAAATTGTTAGACTATGATTATTACATGGCCCAAAACAATTATGGGAGAAGCCCAAAAGAAATCAAATTCAATCCCAAACTTAGTCCACTTAATTAAGGGTATTTTAGACCTTTGATTTATCTAATTTATGCATTAAAATAAAAGCTAAATTAAGGAATTAGTGGGTATATATATAGCTGGCCATAATATGCCTTTTAAGGCAACAAATTATGCTAATCAAGTTTCCTTAAATAGCCACTCTTACATCAAGTACATAGGTGTCAATCTCCCATTGGTTGAAAATCTACTTAGCACCCTTAATAACATGAATAGGCTTAATTGGAAGAGATAAGGTGAAGCTTTTTATCCAAAGGACAACAAGAGTATGGGAGATAATAGTTAAATCCTACATTTGCTAGACTTGTATAAATAGACTTAAGAGAGAGAAATAATCATTTGTTAGGCCATTTTATGCACAACACCCATCTTAACTCTCTCAAGCTCTCACCAACAAAATTTGGTAGCATATCAGTCATATATCCAAGCCCCACTAACACATATCATTAATCTGTAGCCAAGAAATCAGATCTTATTCATTTAAAGGTATAAAACCCTAGCCATAATCTGACCTTTGATCTGTTGTTTGATGTTAAAATTTTTGTGTTAAATATGTTGTATATGAAGTATAATGATGATCTGGGTTGCTAGATGTTGGATCCATAACATCTAGAGGCTTAGATTTGAGTTTTTACAAAATCTGGAAAAAAATCAAACTGTGGTCTGACAACAAATGTCAGTGGCCACAGATCTTTGGTCGTTTATGATTTTTGTTTTTTGAAAGTTGTTTTGTGTAGCTTGTAATGAGTTCTTTAATATTCAAAAAGAATCAGAGTCATTTGATGTATATATTGGTAGTTATTAACGGTCAAAAGCCGTTGACAGGCATTGACCGGGTCTTTTCTGGGCAGCCCAGAATCCATGAACAAGTGTCTGACAAGTTATTCCTGAGACCAGATCTTGCGTTTTTATGATGTTTTGATGTTGATGTTGTATTAGGGTTGTTGTTGGTTATATGTACTATAGATGCATGCTCTTAGGTCACTTATATAATCAAGATAACGAAAGTAATCGACGGTCAAAGTAGGCTGTATGAGCATGAATGGCATTTTCTGGAATTCCCAGAAAACTCAAGAGCGCTGTCTCTGAAAGCCTTTGACCGGCATGGATCTATCTAATGTGAGATTGTTAGATCGATTGTATGTATTACATATGTTGGCATATTCATTTGTTGGCTTGTTCAAATTTCACCAACATCTTAGAATTAAGCATATTGAGAGAAAAGTGAGAAGTGTTTTGCTAATCCAAGAAGAAAAGAAGAAGAACCAAGCTAAGAACTTCAAAGGTAATGAATACCTAACCATTAATCTCCATCTCTTCAATTATAGTGTGATAGAGAAGTGAGTATTGGTGGTGCATGTACCATAAGGAGTATAAGGATGGTTATTAGAGGACTTAAACCTTAATAAACCATGTTGTAAGTGAATCATAATTATAAAATTTATGAACTAATGAAGAACATTGAAGAATTATTATGTTGTTGTTGATAGACAATTTTAAAACCATTATGTGTAGGCTTAGTTGATTTATGTTGTGTTAATGGAAGAAATCCATTTGGAACGGTATAAAAATCTCAAGTAACGAATTTATGGAAAAATTTACGAGATTAAACGATAATCGTCAAAATTGTGAAATTCTCGGAATGAAAGTCAAAAGTCACCATTGAACTCAGAATGTTGGTTTTCGATGGAGAATAGTCTAAATTTGCATTTTAGAGTTACGAACTCAAAAATGGTCAAATTCTGACTTAGAACGAAGAAACGAGCTATGAATGTAAGACCCCAACTTTTATGAATAAAGATGAATTTTAGATTAAATATCATTTTTGAATATTATGGAGTGAATTTAATATAATATTATAGTTGTGGGTAATATTTATAAATTTTGCAAAGTACGCAAGTTGTTATATTATATTCGATTGGTTAGAGAATATTCGTTTTAACAGGGAATATTCGTACGATGACAAAATCATTGGTGGAACCCACAACGGAATTATTGTCAGATTGAGAAAACGACAAAAATATCTTTTTATAAAAATAACGACGAAAGTTTTACCGTTAACTGTTAGAATACACCCGGTGGTTAAAATATAGTAATACGCGGGGTTGCACAGTAGCACACGGTATTGGATAGTATTTTTGAATTATTGATTCTTACGTAAGAAGGCACTACTAAATAATTATTACAGTAATTACTGTTTAATATTTTATTTTATTGATTCAATAATTGTTGCTTTGCTATTTTAAATTATTCTTGTTTCAATAATTGTCACGACACAGTATTTCCCATTATCAGATTAATAATTCATATTATTTGAATAATATTACTAGATAGCATTATTGACAATGTCTAGAAAGTTCTGTCAAGGAGAGGTTTGATCACCTAATTGCGCGCCAGTAAGGAGAAATCCTTATCGGAAAGTCCCCTCTTTCCTGGGAACTATCTGGTTGTCATTATTGTGATTCTGTGATATTATTTGTGAATAATTAATTATTGATAAGGAAATATTTATTTGATGCGGATATAAATGATGGATTTATTTATTTTATATGGTTATAAATTAAGGAATTAAGGTTGAGGTATTTTATCAATATTTTGTCGGATTGGAGGTATTAAAAAATCAAATCGGTGTTCTTAAAGCTCTATTGCATGAGTTATAATTTTAATCCGACCGTTGGATCGTTGTGCTTTTTGGATATGTTATACATATATAAGTTGAGTATATGTCCATAAATTTTGAACCGTTAAAAATTAACGTATGATTTGTTATGAATTTTAAGAGGTGTTGAAAATTATCCGTTTGTGGAATTCGAATATTTTTTGTTTGGGATTTGGAAAAACTTTCTTCTGCAAATTGTAGAGAATTCGATTTCGTATGGAATGAACATAATATTCATATTTTTCTGATAAAAGGGCTATTTATTATGAATTATTAAAGTTTCGAAAAATAAATGTTTTTATTAAAAACATGGTGGACCCCATTTTTTGGTTGGTGTGGAAAGTTGCTGAAATTGGTGGGGCCCACTAGTGGTGGCTGAGTTTTTGGTCAAGAAAATGTTCGTAAAAAAAATTAATATTATTTTAATATTTAGTCTCCTATGGCATTCTAGCATTTTCCTATAAATAGACGCTTAAGTTAGAATTGAAAATCATACCAGAATCAGAGAATTCTTCTTCTATAATCTTGGGTGTATTTCTTTCGAGTTTTAGAAAGCTTTGAGCGTGGAAAATAGTGAAAGTTTTCTTCAAGAATATCCCCGCTATACCAGTTGGAATACTCTTCTTTTCAAGGCAAGGGATGTTATTTTTGTTCAATATTCGCTTGAAATAATATTTTCTTCCATACTCTGTACTATGTAAGTAATATTATTTCGTTTCAGATTTTGAATTATGTACTCGTTTTGTTAAAATTTTGGCTTCTATACTCCATGAAATTAGTAGAATATTATTAATATTTGCGCTTCATCCAGTATCTTTTCATGGAAATATTTTTCTGAGCATTTTTGATAAGTTTTAACTTCTTCATGCCGGAGTACTATTCATGGGGTTACTATTCCCAAAGTACTATTCACAGGGTACTATTAACTTGAGTACTATTCACCCGGGGTACTATTCATGATAAAAATTGATTCGTTTTTGGTCCAAAATTTTTTTGGTACAATATTATTCTTGAATTTTACTCCACAAAGCAGTATCATGTTGATAATTTGAACGTTATTGATTTCTGGATAAATTAAATTATAAATCTTTAAAAATTTATCCTTGAACTTGTTTAATTGAATTCTTATATCATTGTAATCATCTTCATGTTTATATTCTGTTGAAAGTCATCTATGGCCTGTAGTGTATAGATGGACTTGATATGATTATGACCAGGGATTATTCGGTATAATCATGACCATAATGTTACAAATTATGTGGTAAAAGTCCTCATTGGCCCGTAGTGCATTGATGGACAGTTGTTGGCATGATCATGACCATTGATGAATACACGAATATCCTTGGCCGTAGTGCATGGGTGATTCGATTATGTGGATTATTTATTAAGCTGAGTCTCAGCGATAAAAGTGATAAAAAAACCTTTTAAATCATAGAAGATAATAAATTTTTTTCTCTACTTGACTTTTCTAATGAATTGCTTGTTCCGCTGCAGTTAAACCTTATGTTTGTTATATTTTATCAGTTTAACATTATTGAAGGCTAATGATAAATTATTCTGCATTATCTTAGTCATAATATTTCTTACCGGGCTAGTTGAGCTCACCCTTTTGCTTTCATTCTTCTCTTCAGGAAATGAGAACATAGTCGGGACTAGTCGGGGAATGGAGTGACGGTCCAGATGATAGCATTAGTAGTCCTCACTATTCTATGAAATACTGTGATAATAAATGTATTGAGGACTCCTTTTGAGTTGAATACTGTCTAGAAGACAATATTCGTATTAAAACTCTCAGTTTATGTTTTGTCGTATTTTACACAACAGTTGTATTTGAATTTTGTACCATGTATTTGGCGACTCAAAATGGGTGATGTTTACCTATTTTGGGGGTGTCACAGTTGGTATCAAAGCTTAGGGATATGATCCCTGGCTGAGATGTGAGACAAGAACTAGGAGGGGAGAGATGGGGAATTCCTTCGCCAGTATGACCTACCTAAGTTTATTTGGTATTTAATTGGTCGGTCAGAGTATAGGGATAATATGTGACATGTCAATTAACCCTTGTTTTGTGGCAGTATTTGAAAATGACATCTTAAAATGTTGAGAATAGCAATGGAGCACAGGAGACCGTTGAGTCTCCACAAATCAAGACTCAGGATAATGTGCATCAGGAAGGCAACAATCCTCATGCAAACAACAACACTGACCAACTGATGAACAATGGAATGTTTAGAGGCTTTCTATAATTCATTCAACATCATGCAGGTGGAAACACTGGCAACTCTTGGATGGTCACTGCTAAACAGTTCAAGGAGCTAGGACCACCGAAGTTTTTTGGAGAGCCAAAACCACTTAAGGCAGAGACGTGGATAAAGCAGATCAACAAGATATTTGATGTCTTGGGATGCTCCAAGGAGCAAAAGGTTCCCTTTTCCACCTTCATGTTGTGGGCAGAAGCAGATTACTGGTGGGAATCTATAAAGAGAACTCAACATGCCGCACTGAAGATGTCTTGGGAGAAGTTCCAAGAACTGTTCAATGACAAGTACTTTTCAAAAAGTATTCATCACATGAAAGAGGTTGAATTCATTAAACTGGAGCAAAACAACATGATCGTGTCACAGTACGAAGCTAAGTTTGTTGAGTTATCCCGGTTTACGTCCAACTTAGATTATAATGAGGAGAGAATGATGCGGATGTTTCTAAGAGGTTTGAAACCCGAGATACGTCAATACCTTATCTCTCACAAACTTTGCTTGTATTCAGATGTTGTGAATAGGGATCAATTATTGGAATGCGATAATGAGTCAACCCAACCAAGAGGGAGAAGTCGGTAAAATGATAATACCAGTGGTAGCAGTCATCGAAGCGGTGACAACAAACGTGGAGGGAATCAACATGCAAGAAATGGTAACCACTTCGGTGGTAATCATGGCCAAAAAATTAGGAGTGGACATTTCAAGAAGAGGAGATTCAAGAATGATAGAAAGAAGTTAACACCAACACCCGTTGTTAAGGAAGGAGAACGACCACTTATCATATGCTTCAAATGCGGAGGGGAGGGACACATCAGTCCAAACTGCGCGATGCAGTCCAAAGCGTGTTATAATTATGGAAGAGAAGGTCACCTAGCCCGATTTTGTCGTGCACCAAAGATAAGTCCAGCTTGGATGGAGGCACCAAAGGCCGTCCCAAAAAAGTCAAAGCCAGCAGTTCAAGGGAGAGCGTTTTCCATGACCTCCCAGAAAGCAAGGAACCCGAACGAGGTCATCACGGGTAAACTTATCGTAAACTCTAGAAAAATCTAAACTTTATTTGATACCGGTTCTACCCATTCTTTTATTTCTCCTACTTGCGCTCAACGTTTAAATTTGACTCCAGAGAAATTGTACTTTGACTTATCTGTTGAAACTCTGTTGGGAGAAACCTTCATTACAACCACTATTTATAAGTCTTGTTTGGTTCAAATCGGTATCCTCACATTACCTGTCGATCTTATTTCATTGAAAATACTTGTATTTGACGTAATTCTAGGGATTGATTGGTTAACTACTCATCATGCAAAAATTACTTGTTTTCGTAAAGTTATTATCTTTCATATTCCTAACAAACCTATTATGTGAATTCAAGCAACCAAACCATTAAAATCAATCACTGTCATCTCAAGCCATAAAGCTATTCGTTTATTCAAAAACGGATGTCAAGCTTTCTTATCTCATGTCACGGATTTAAAAAAAAAATACGTTAGCTTTGAATGATATTTCTATTGTCAATAAATTTCCTGACGTATTCCCTAAAGAACTTCCTGGCCTACCCCCAGAGAATGAAATTGAATTTAGTATCGACCTTGAACCCGGTACAAAACCCATTTCCAAAGCCCCATATCGAATGGCTCCTATTGAACTTCAGGAGTTAAAGACCAAATTGCAAGAATTGTTAGACATCGGTTTCATTCGTCCTAGTACGTCTCCTTGGGGTGCTCCTATTCTATTTGTGAAGAAGAAAGATGGGAGTATGCGACTTTGTATTGATTATCGGGAGTTGAATCATGTCACCATCAAGAATAGGTACCCATTGCCATGTATTGATGACCTGTTTGACCAGTTGCAAGGCGCCAAATTCTTTTCAAAGATCGATCTTCATTTCAGATATCATCAGTTAAAGATAAGAACCGATGACATTCCAAAGACGGCTTTCAGAACTCGGTACGGGCATTATGAATTCCTAGTCATGTCTTTTGGATTAACTAATTCTCCTGCTACCTTCATGGATATGATGAACTGAGTATTCAAGGAATATTTGGATCACTTTATGGTCGTCTTTATTGATGACATCCTCATATATTCCAAAAGCCATGAAGATCATGAGCAACACTTAAGGTTGATACTCCAAAAGCTTCGTGAAAACAAGCTTTATGCCAAGTTGAAGAAATGTGAGTTCTGGCTTGAGGAAGTAGCATTCCTTGGGCACGTAGTATTAAGTCATGGAATATCTGTTGACCCAACAAAGATTGAAGCTATTCAAAGCTGGGAGCAACCTAAATCAGTGACCAAAGTACGTAGCTTTCTCAGCTTAGCTGGTTATTATCGGAGATTCGTAGAAGGGTTTTCTCGAATCGCTACTCCATTAACTCAGATGACTCAGAAAGATACAAAATTCAGTTGGAGCATGGAATGTGAGAAGATTTTTCAAGAACTCAAGAGGAAACTCATTTCAGCACCTGTTCTGACAATACCATCTGGCTCGGAGGGATTTGTCATCTCTGATGATGCTTGAGCAAAGGGTTAGGATGTGTTCTCATGCAACATGGGAAAGTCATAGCCTATGCCTCTCGAAAACTCAAAGAATTTGAGAGGAATTATCCTACTCATGATCTAGAGTTGGCAGCTGTTGTCGTCACACTTAAAATTTGGAGGCATTACTTTTATGGGGAGAAAGTGGAGATCTTTACAGATCATAAAAGCCTCAAATATTTCTTCACCCAAAAGGAACTCAACATGCGGAAATGACGTTGGCTTGAACTTTTGAAAGATCATGATCATACCATTCAATACCATCCTGGTAAAGCGGAAGTAGTAGTTAACGCATTGAGTAGAAGATCATATGCAGGTACGAGTGCGATATTGTTAAAGCAATGGCCCATTTTATATGACTTGCAAAGGATGGAGATAGATTTAAAGACTCCAGGGACCTACGTGATGATGGAAAATATACGAATAGAACCGACTTTAATCGATAAAGTGAAAGTTGCTCAAGCCACAAACCTGGAGCTGATGTATATGAGGAAGAAAGTGCAAGAATGTGCTATACCGGAAGCAAGAATCGAGGAAGAAGGATTACTTTGAGTCAACTCCAGACTTTGTGTTCCTAACGACCCTAATTTAAAGTATAAAATCATGATAGAGGCACACAATACACCGTTTCCAATCCATCTTGGGAGTACCAAAATGTATCGTGATCTTCGATATACATTTTGGTGGAGTAATATGAAGAGAGAGATAGCGGAGTTTATCTCAAGGTGTCTAACTTGTCAATGAGTCAAGGCGGAGCATCAAGTACTAAAAGGTCCATTGCAACCACTTGAAATTCCAGAATGGAAGTGGGAGCACATTACCATGGATTTCGTTACCGGTCTTCCCACGGTTTCTAAAGGCATAGATGCGATTTGGGTCATTGTTGATAGATTGACCAAGTCAGCTCATTTCTTACCTATACGAGAAACTTATACACTCGAACGTCTTGCTCGTTTGTATATAAACGAGATTGCATGGTATGCCAGTATCCATAGTTTCTGATCGAGACCCAAGATTCACTTCAAGATTTTGGGTTAGTTTGCAAAAAGCTATGGGCACGGATTTACAATTTAGTTCGGCTTATCATCCTCAAACAGATGAACAGACAGAGAGGACTATTCAAACTCTTGAAGATCTATTAAGACTATGTGTCCTTGACTTCAAGGGAAGTTGGGACAAGTTCTTACCATTGGTGGAGTTTTTCTACAACAACAGTTATCAAACAAGTATTGGCATGGCTCCATTCGAGGTGTTTTATGGAAGAAAGTGTCATTCTCCAGTATGCTGGGATGAGGTGGGTGAAGCAATGTTGTTGGGACCGGAGTTGGTATGTATGACTACGGAAAAAATTCAAACGATCCAACAATGTATAAAAACCTCACAAGATCGACAAAAGAGTTATGCTGATCTTCATCGAAAGGATGTGAAATTCAATATTGGAGAATATGTGTTGTTACGTGTTGCTCCATGGAAAAGAGTTACAAGATTTGGAAAGAGAGGAAAGCTCAATCCTCGATTCATTGGCCCATTTTTAATCCTCGAACGAGTAAGAACTGTAGCCTATAGACTTGCCTTACCGCCAAGTATGTCTCGTGTTCATAACGTTTCTTACATATCTATGTTACATAAATATGTGAAAGACCCAAACCACATTATTGAGTTAGAACCGGACAAAATAACGAAAGATTTAACGTATGAAGAGGTTCCTGTTAAAATCTTGGATAAGAAGGAGCATATTTTACGCTCCAAGGTTATACCTCAAGTCAAAGTTTTATGGAGAAACCACGATGTTGAGCAAATGACTTGGGAGTTAGAATCTGAAATGAAATCAAGGTATCCTCACCTATTCATCGTACCAGGTATGTACCCTAATTTCGAGAGCAAAATTTCATAAGAATGGGAGGTTGTAAGAACCCAAGTTTTATGAATAAAAATGAATTTTCTATAAATATCATTTTTGATTATTATGGAGTGAATTTAATATAATGTTATAGTTGTGGGTAATATTTATAAATTTTAGAAAGTACAAAAGTTGTTATATTATATTCGATTGGTCAGGGAGTATTCGTTTTAACATGGGATATTCGTACGACATCACAATCATTGGTGGACCCCACAACAGAATTATTGTCGGATTGAGAAAACGACAAAAATATCTTTTTATAAAAATAACGACGAAAGTTTTACCGTTAACTGTTAGAATACCTGGTGGTTAATATATAGTAATACGCGGGGTTGCACAATAGCACATAGTATTGCACAGTATTTTTAAATTATTGATTTTTACGTAAGAAGGCACTACTAAATAATTGTTACAGTAATTACTGTTCAATATTTTATTTTATTGATTCAATAATTGAAGCGTTGATATTTTATATTATTGTTGTTTCAATAATTATCACGACACAGTATTTCCCATTATCAGATGAATAATTCATATTATTTGAATAATATTATTAGATATCATTATTGGCAATGTCTAGAAAGTTCTGTCAAGGAGAGGTTTGGTCACCTAATTGCGCATCAGTTAGGAGAAATCCTTATCGGAAAGCTCCCTCTTTCCTGGGAACTTCCTCGTTGTCATTATTGTGATTTTGTGATATTATTTGTGAATAATTAATTATTGATAAGGAAATATTTATTCGATACAGATATAAATGATGGATTTATTTATTTTATGTGGTTATAAATGAAAAAATTAATGTTGAGGTATTTTATCTGTATTTTATCGGATTGGAGGTATTAAAAAATCAAATCGGTGTTCTTAAAGCTCTAATGCATGAGTTATAATTTTAATCTGACTGTTGGATCGTTGTGATTTTTGGATATATTATACATATATAAGTTGAGTATATATCCATAAATTTTTAACCATTAAAAATTAACGTATGATTTGTTATGAATTTTAAGAGGTGTTGAAAATTATCTGTTTGTGGAATTCGAATATTTTTTATTTGAAATTTGGAAAAACTTTCTTCTGCAAATTGTAGAGAATTCAATTTCATATGGAATGAACATAATATTCGTATTTTTCTGATAAAAGGGCTATTTATTATGAATTATTCAAGTTTCAGAAAATAAATGATTTTATTAAAAACACGGTGGACCCCACTTTTTGGTTGGTGTGGAAACTTGCTGAAATTGGCGGGGTACACTAGTGGTGGCTGAGTTTTTGGTCAAGAAAATATGCGTATTTCTTTCGAGTTATAGAAAGCTTTGAGCATGGAAAATAGTGAAAGTTTTCTTCAAGAATATCCTCGCTATACCAGTTGGAATACTCTTTTTTTTTCAAGGTAAGGGATATTATCTTTGTTAAATCTTCGTTGGAATATTATTTTCGTTCAACAATTGTAAGGGATGTTATTTTTGTTCAATATTCGCTTAAAATAATATTTTCTTCCATACTCTGTAGTATGTAAGTAATATTATTTCGTTTCAGATTTTGAATTCTGGACTCGTTTCGTTAAAATTTTGGCTTGTATACTCCATGAAATTAGTAGAATATCATTGATATTTGCGCTTCATCCAATATCTTTTCATGAAAATATTATTCTGAGCATTCTTGATAAGTTTTAAATTTTTCATGCCGGAGTACTATTCACGGGGTTACTATTTCTGATGTACTATTCATGGGGTACTATTCACTCAAGTACTATTCACCCGAGGTACTATTCATGATAAAAATTGATTCATTTTTGGTCCAAATTATTTTTGGTACACTATTATTCTTGAATTTTACTCCACAAAGCAGTATCATATTGACAATTTGGATGTTATTGATTTCTAGATAAATTATGTAACGCCCCGGAAAATCGAACATTTTGTAATTACTTTTAATAATGAATAAAATAATATTATTTATTATTATTACGTGTTGAGAAGATGAAGGTCATTCTATAACCTAGAAACGTCAGAATGTCGTAGTATTTTAACTACGTGGGAGAATTAAAGTGTTTGAATTTCTAAAACGAAAATAAAAGTTTTCCGAGAAATTTTCTAAAAAATACTATTCATCGATTTCTGCTCGGGAACTATTTTTGAACTTCCGAGAAATACGTAACGTTATAATATCGAGGTGAGATCGATTGTGTAATAATAACCTAAGTATGGAAAACATAATATTTCGCATGCGGACTTAATTTGGGAACGTTAGGTTATTAAGCGTTAAAGGAAGAGAGTTGTGATTACATAATGTGTATACATTATATGAAGTAAAGAATGTAAGTATAATACAACGTGTTGTACTATTATGTACGAAGAATGAGATAACGTATATTGCGAATTAATATACGAGATAGCATCGAGAATTATACGTGGGGTATATTTGTTAAGTCAAGTAATTTAAGGTAATGGACTTGTAGAATTGCTAGCTTATTGATAGAAGTCCAATAGGAAGGGATATGCAAGCCCAAGTGCTTGTTAATCATTAGTCTAATCTATTTGTAGCACAAGCCCAATAAGAAAGTAATTAGATTAATTAACCAAGCCCAATGAGAAGTCTTGATCCATGGGTCAAACCAAGTAGGAAGTGGGTAGACTTGATGGGCAAGGTTAATGTGTGGTGACCAAGTGATGTGATGAGCAAGTGTTGTGGCTAGAAAGATTACTTAGTGGCTAGATAATGAATAGTAAGGAGGTGGAGTATGAGGAGGTGGAATGAGGAGGTGGGGTGTGTTAATGACCATTCTACCCTAGCTTTTGATAGCCTATAAATACCAAGCTCATTTCAATTTTGTTGGTTGTTATTTCATCCAACTTTCCTCTCTATATAAAGCTACTTATTGGTTAGGGAGAATAAGCCACTTAAACACTTATAAGCCACTTCAACCTTTGCTAGTTTTCCAAAGTGAATTGAAGTCTTAGTCTTCAAGGGTAAGACTCATCTCTTTTATCTACATCTCTTCTATGATAGGATTGATAGAGAAGGGGGATGGTTTGATAATAACATGTAATAAGTTAATAAGGAATGAACTTAAGCCGAATAATTTGAATAAGCAACTTGAACATTAATAAGTTGCTAGAGCCATGAAGAACTTATTATGAGTTGTCATATGACGATTAGTATGTTGATTATAGCATGAGAACTTTGATTGAAGGACTTAAGTTGCTAATAAGCCTTGTGCATGGAGATTTCTAGTTCATAAGTTAAATAAGTTAATGACTTATGGAAATAAGTCAAAACCTATTTTGATTATAAGTTGGTGTAGTAAATAACTTGTAATGATCATATGTTGATTAAAATCCATTAAGAATGCTTAGTAATGTAGCTTTGCCGGAATTCACACGATTGGACGATTATCGTCGAATTCGTGAAATTCTCGAAATGGAAGTCGTATTTTGTGTTTGAAGTCAAAAACGTTAGTTTTTGATGGAGACAAGTCATATTGGTCATTATAGAGTTGCGGACTCAAAAATGACTGAATTCCGACTTAGAACGAAGAAACGAGCGTTGAACGTTCACGAACGTTTATCGTTTTCGATAAAAATAAACTCATAGGTGAAATTTTAACAAACGAAGTCAAATAGATAAAATTCTTGCATGAACGCATAGATTATGAAATTTGTGAACCGTAGGCTTTTGAACGGACCAATTCGGACTTAAAACGAAGAAGTTATGCGTCCGGGAAGTTCGTAAAAATTTTTAAAACTGCAAAATTTTCTAAGGCACAGAAGTCCGCGAAGCGTGCAAGGCGACTCTAAGCTTCAGTAATGGCCACGCCGTGATCTATGAGGCCCGGAGGTTAGTGCACCGATAACTCGCGTCATGGCGTGAGTCATATAATACTTAGCCGCCATGGCCAGTCAAGAAAAATGATGGTGAAGAATGACTTCAAGTGTAGAAGGAAAGGGAACTTATTAGTAATGAATTAAGAGGTAATCATAACATGGTTAAGACATTGTAAGGTACTTGCAAGACGATAATGCATGTTGATTAAAAGTTAATAATCAATCAAAGATTAGCGAAATGTGAATGACGTAATGAAAGCAGGAAACCCTAAATAACGAATCTAAGTTAGGATTTACATTGAGATGAAGGGTAAGATATAATAGTATACATACTTGATTGTATTATACCTAATGTGGTACGTTATATGATTATGTATTGTAGAATCATAGAGACTTAAAGTGTATGTGTGTTAATCAGTAAGCAGACGCTAAAGGCAAGTATTCTAACCCTTGTTCGATTCGATGCAGACAGTCGTGTAATTCATGTATTCTTTCGCATGAAGTTTTTAACGATGAAGTCAAAGCCAATTCTTTCGGCAAGACTTATATTATGAATCTGTCAAGCATGATTAATGTTTACCGAGGTATATTGGTATGGTTTTCAATCGAAGACCAAGTATGCTAAAATGTTTTTGTCGTTTAACGACAGGCACGTGAGGTTGCCACAACTTAAACATATACACGTTTAATGAATGTAGTGTTGATCAACATAGATTACTATGAGCTGATCACTCAGAAGTGCTCATAAGCTATGATGGACTTATGGACTTAGTGTCTGGTTGTCCTTTTCAAAAGAACTTATGAATGCTTATTGACTTGAGCCATAATTGTTATTCTACTGAATATTGTGTAAAACGTTTTGAAGGAAAAGAAGTGTTATTTTGAATTATCGATAGTACTTCATAACTATTGTTCAGTTATTGAAGCTATATAAGTTATATGTTTCAAGCATGTTATTTATTAGAATTGTAGTACTTGCTGAGCTAGCCATGCTCACTCTTGCTTGAACCATATGAACACAGCCAAGATCGAGTTTTGTCTAAAAATACAAGTTTGAAAAGGTCAAACATGTAAATGTCAACGATTTAAATTAGATTCTCCAGTTGGTAGATTTGAAATGGTTGTATCAACTCAACCAATTTTGAAAAGGGTTTCAAAAAGACCCAATGGTTGGACACTTTTTAACTAGTCTTGGAAATCGAGATTCGTTAGGGTTCGGGGGCTTGATTAAGCGGCGGGAAGGTGTTAGGCACCCCCGACTTCTGTAAAAATATAGTTACCGCCACTTTTTAATTAACTTTTTATCTGTGTTGGGCCTATGTGAAATTATGTAGAAGTAGTGTTATGCCTCGTTTGCACCAATATACAAAGGGTTTAACTTGTATAAAAGTTTAATTTTAACAAGATATAACAATGAAGTTTTGGAAAATGAGATATCCAGACTTAGCAATGCTGAACTCCTTGTGGGCATGACAGTCATCTATGGATATCCAGACATCGTAGATAATTTACAAGCTGATTACAGTTGAGAAATTTCCATCGTGGGAACCGAATCTAGATTCAGAGACTGGATCTTCGATCACATTATTCCTAGGCTCACATGAAAAAATAATATGTACAAAAGCTAGAGAAAGAACTAGATTTAAAAAAATCTAAACCATTCTGGCTTCAACTGTTCCAGTTTAGTCACTTTTGAACTTTTGAACCGGCCAAAATTAGAAATAGCCTGATTTAGGCAAATCTAGCCCATAGACTAGAATATTAAATATCTACATTATGAAAATAGTTAAAGTAGATATTTATATAAAAGTAGTAAATATATATATAGGAGGTAAACGCACTGGATATCGAGTTTCGACTTCGATGATATATATATTCTATCAAGGTTTAATCAACTTCGAGGATCGATGATATATATATATATATATATATATATATATATATATATATATATATATATAAGTAATAAAAAAAGCCACGAATCAACAATCCAGGCATATCCACTCGAAAAGACTCTCAATGCTAGTATATATATAGATATAGAAGTGATAAGAAGCTTAAAAATCTAAAATATCTTACAGTGGGCTACCAAGAAGACTTCAAATAGCTTTTGGCACCTAAAAACTCGGTTTCCATCGGTTAAACTTTAGTATGTTACAGCACACGAGTTTACAAGTGTTTAAACAGAAGAATCACTCAATTTGGAGCACTCTGGAAGAAGTTACAGGCTGAAATGAATAGAGTTTTCTCTCTTTTCTTTTTTTATTCTTCCATTTTATGGTTGATGGGGGGTCTATTTATAGATCAAAAGTGCCACGGATCAACCCATGGCAGCAGCAGGTTTACCTGCGGCTGCCCGGGCTGCCTCGTGATTACATGTCTCATCGTCTTGAAGTACGTGCACTTGGACGACGCGATGTCTGCTAGAACCTTCATAAGTTTCAGTACGGGAGTCTAATGGAAACGTGGCATACCATTCTGGAAAGCTCTTTCTAAGATCTATGAAATGACATAGGGTTTGCCCTTTTATGAATTCATGAAGATGGGTACATAACCAAAATTGCATTTTCGGGTCTCCGCAGGTAGTTTGTTGAGCTATTTTACGTAGTTTGCGCTCGAAAGTTAAGATATGGTTCTTGTGGGACTTCTTTTGAAGCAATTTGAGTTTATATGAGTTAATTTTATTTGAGTTGTGTTTTATTTGCCAAAATGACCATTTTTCCTTTCTTGTGGTTGTTTCCGGCTTTGGGGCAGTTGTAGTCATCTTTTCTCAAGGATATCCATGAGATTGTCTTTCTGTTGACTCTGCATGTCCTTAGGGTTATCTCTGAGGTTGGCTTGGCCTTTTGGGGTTGACTCCAGCCTTTGAACTTGATCTTTGGGGTTGGAAATTGATCTCCCGGGTTATCTCTAGGATTAAAAACTGGATCTCTCGGGGTTATCTCCGAGGTTGGAAACTGGATCTCCCAGACTTATATCTGGATTTAGAAACTGATCTCCTGCGGTTATCTCCGGGGTTTGAAATTGGAAATCCTTGGGTTATCTCTAGGGTTAGAAATTGGATATCCCGGACTTATCTCTGGGGTTGGAAATTGGATCTCCCAGGGTTATCTTCGGGGTTGGAACTGATGTTATAGTCCTCCAAGGTTATCTTTGGTGTGAAAAAGATGATTTTGTCCTCCTGCATAGTTAGTAACAGGAAAATGAAATTTTGAGTGTTTACAGATACCCCTTTTTATCATATTTATGCAATATAATGGAATGAATATGATAAAGATGTTAGGTTTGTAATATTCATGTGCGCAATCAAATTGCATAAATTAGCGGAAGCGAGTAAAAATCAGAGTTTAAAAAAAATTTACAAACCATATACCCGGATCACCTTTTATGCACAATTATTAATAAACGAAAAGATAAAGAATAAATCATACCCTTGAAGATCGAGCTTCCTCAGGTACAAGTTCACCTCCAAATCCTTTCGCGTTCAATCTTAAATCCACCGGGTTTGGTTCCTTCCTTTGATCAACGTTAGCCACCCAAATGTTTGGCCTCTAGAGGTGATCCACCAAGGAAGAAAAAAAATTCAAGAAGAAGGGGTGGTTGGCTAAACCCTAGTTTTTCTATCTCTATAGAAAATGTGTACTCTCCCAACAATTGGAATTATGTCGTATGTTGAAAAAGTCAACAACCCACTCACCCATAATAAGACTCCTCTTATTTATAGATGTGGGCAACCCATCTTAACAATTAAGGAATTGGGTTTTATTTAATTAATTAAATTCTTTTAATTAATTAAGCTCCCTAATCTTATTAGGGATAATTAATTATACTCTTTTAATTAATTTAACTTCCTAATCCAATTAGGAATAAATGAGAGTACTTATATTAAATTAATTCCTAAACTCTTTTAGAAATTAAAATAATAATAATTGTAATAATATTAATAAGACTCCTCTTATTAATTTATATTTAATATTTCTAAAATATTAAATAATAATATTAAGCTATTTAATTTATTCTATCACCATAGATTAAATTAAATATACATAATATATTATTACGATTATGCCATTAACTTCTTAAATAATTATTCTTCCTTTTATGGTGTGACCCTTTAGGTTCTCCATATTAAACCTAGGTTGTGAATAAATCAATTAGAACAATTCTAATCTTATTTAAATAAATAAATTAAACAATTAACTTATTTAAATAAATAATATTTATTCTACAATAGGATAAGCCTCCCTAGCGATCAACGACTTTCCGGATAATATAGATTTCAACATTAATCATAAAAGAACCTTTGAGTAAATAGTTACCGCATAATTCAATCCTTCCACCATACAATGTCCCAATTAAATATAAGACATGGAATTCTTGTCAAGTCTTATTTTATTTAATTATATGTATTTCGACTCTTAAATGCAATAACTCAAATAATGCAAATTAGAAACTCCTTTCTAATTTCATTCGCCTTTTGCCAAGGACTCTCTTGGGTTGTCATTTATCGAATCACATAGGACATTTCTCTTCTTTTATTAGAAGTGGTAGATTCTTTATTGATCATACATTATCTCCATGTACAACTTATTATACCCAAGCATACCCTTTGATATACCCTAAGGGTCTTAAGGAATAAGTCAAAGTATAACTCATCATACACAAGATACTTTGATGATCTCAAGTCCAAGGATTACTCAGACTACTATCACTACAGAATTCTATTGACAGCAAATAAAACTCCATTAGGTATTCCTTAGCGAGCCAATGCTCGTTGAACTTATTCTCTAATAAGCACCTACATACTTGCTTTAGTGTCTCCACACAAATGATCATGAGATCAATCATCCTCATCCAATGAGCAAGCAACGTATGTACCAATCTATCCGGATTCACTAATCCCCAATTTAGTAATCCAATGATTGGGAACTATTTTAGTTTTAAGCTTTCTAAGAATTTAGATCTCATTAGAATGATCATCATCATTATTCTAAAAGCATTGCTTAAAACTATGGGTTTATCACATATTATAAAAACAAAGATCATGTAGATAATTAAAAGCCTTTAATAAATTAATACTTTTTATTAATAAATGAATAAGATTGTTACAAAGTATATGCTTTATCATCAAACATGATTGGCTTGTGTGCATACTACTTTCAATCTCCCACTTGCACTAAAGCCAATCGTCATGGTATCTCATACTATTCTTCTCTAAGTGACGATTATCCCGTTTGTTGGATAAGCTTTAGTTAATGGATATGTAATGTTGTTCATGAGAGTCCACTATCTCTATAGTGATTTCCCATCTTTCAATGATTTTAATAATCAAAATGAAAGTGCCACAACACATGTTTAGATCCAAGATGAGACTTTGGAACTATTCCTAGTTCGTCAGAATGAACTTTTAATCCAAACAATCAACTTGCAGCTTCATTTATAGCTATATACTTTGTCTTTATCACTAAACCAAAGAACTCTTTCATTGTTTGGAACCTTTCAATTCATCGCACCATTGTTCAAGATAACGCTTTACCTTAAAGTGGATTTTTCGTCATCTTGGTCTGTCTTCGAAAAACTTGAGTCTCGTTAAGCTCTCTAGTTTTAATTTAGACCCACCATGAATATGATCACATCCTTAGTGCTTGGGCCAAGCACTTTAAGATGTTTTTCACCGACTCATAGTGAACTTCTCCGAATATGGTGATCAACATCAGGTCCCGTGACATTTCATTGCATGCATGATAGTCACCATGCGACCTCTCTTTTCGTGAGTCTGTGGGGACTATTAAGAGATACACTCCATAGCTCATCGACATGAGACATCTCTTGAGTTTGTCATGCTAAATAACTTTAGCATCAAATGAATATATCGTTCCTTGGGTTAAGTCGAGCATCCTCTTAAATCTATCTATATAGATTTGCATCCCCAATTAAGATACTCTTCCAAATCATTCATGGAGGAATGTTTAGACAACTTTATCTTTACCGATTGTAGCATTGGTATGTTATTCCTCATCCGTAGTATATCAACATATAATACTAGAAATTTCACGACGCTCCCAATCGACCCTTTTGATATTAATACTAGAATTCTTACTCATCGTATGTAACTCCGGATCATCATCTTCTATGATGCGTACTCATCATCATCATCATCCATGATGAATCCATACCTCCTAGGTATCTTGGTGCACTATTCCAGATTTACGATTCGGTTGTGGTACAATAGGTCTATCTATAGGTTCTTCTTATTTGACTTATAGTGTTTTTGGTTCTTGAACTCTTCAAGATCTATTATCCTCCCACTAGCCCTTTCAATGATAAACACCTTTATCTTAGAAGGAAGCGTGTTTCTTCAACAAACACCTTTTGCTAAGTAGGATTATAGAACATATGCCCTAAACTTACTTTAGGATGTCCCACAAATCAGCACATGTCAAATCTTGTCCCAAGCTTATCCTTGAAACCTTTTCACATAAGTTGGACAACCCCTTATCTTAACATACTTAAGATTAGAATCCTCCCCATCCATAACTTTTATGGAGTCTTGAAATGGATTTTGAGGTTACCATTTTCGTGAGATATGCGTACCATTTCTAGGACATTATCCCGAAGGATCTTTGGAATGTCAGTAAAATCATTATGGACAAAGACCATGTCCAACAAGGTACGATTTTCTTTTCAGATACATCAATCAATTATTATGTATCAGGAGGTGTCCATTATGAGAAAACCATTTGAGATGATCTAGAAACTTATTGCACAAGTATTTATTCCTTGATCTAATCAAAGAACCTTAATACTTTGCCAATTTGTTTCACTTTTGAATTCTTTGAACCTTTCAAATAATTCACACTTGTATTTCAGCAAATACACACATTCAACTCTTTGAATGATCATCTCCTTTTCTTATACTAGTTTGTTCAATTTGCAAAATATATTTTTCACGTAAGTCAAGTATACAAAATCCATTAAGTAATATTTCAGTTCTATACAAAACATTATTATTATAAATAAAACAATAATTGTTCTTAATTATAATACCAAAGATTTCATTGTCCAACAATAAAATGGAAATAATATTTTAACAAGAACCGGAATACAATAACAACTTATTGACTTAATAGATTTGCCGTAGAGCATTGCTAAACTATAAGTTTCTATGGCTAATATGGCAACCTTTGCTACATTTCCCATACATAGGATTACTTATATTTGTTTAGCTTTCTACTTCTGCTTGGTCCTTTCATAAATCTATATTTATGATAACCAAAGTTGGTATCCAATACCCAAGTAGAACATTGACTTAAAGAAAATTTTATTTTAAATCATTAACAAATTTGTATTTATAACCAAAACTTCACTAAGCTTCTTTTGGTTAGCCTCAGCAAGATGCTTCTTGCAGTTTCTTTCCAGTGTCCAGGCTTATAGCAGTGGAAGCAAACTCCTTTGCTATCCGTATCAGTTTTGATCTTATTATCCTTTGTTTATGCCTTTCTATTTACCTTCTTAGAATCGTTTTTCTTTTCAGAAGATCCTTTGGCCCCTACTAGTAAGACATGGTCTTTCTTGGTTGGAAAGTGACTCTCAACATTTTTCAACATGTTAAGCAAATCAGCAAAGCTGATATCTAGTTTGTTCATATGAAAAATTCACAACAATTGTGAAAGGAGTCCGGGAGTGAGTGCAAGATCAAATCTTGGCTCAACTCTCCATCCATGACAAAACCTGTTGTCCTAATTGATCAATCAAATTGATAATGTTAAAGACTTTTATCTGTACTGTAGTGTCATCGGTCATTCTAGATCGGAAGAGCTCCTTAGATATCTGATATCTATATGTCCTACTTTCCTCACCATCAACTACTTGATGTGCAGGAATATAGTAAAGCATCCATAGTTTCATCGCCGATTTGAAGCTCGTTCTTACTCATGGATGGGAGCATGATGCATTGAGCCAATTGTGCATCATTTTGCTACTTTCTAAAAGTAGCAATCTCTTCCTCCTCGAGGCATTATGCGCAACCATTGCAGGAGGATAGGCGATTAAGGACATAAGATAGCTTTTTCACTATGAGAACTATTCTCAAATTCCTTAACCAATCCATTTAATTGATTCCGATTAACTTAGCATCTAATATGCTTTTGCGGTGATAGTAATTTAGACATTGTAAAATTCTGTAAATGAATTTGTAATTAACAACATTTTAACATACATTCTTTTATTAATTACCAAAATAATTTAGGTCTTGTTTTAAATTGGTATCTCCCACTATTTTCTTCAAACTATATTACCCTCACTTATATAGTTCGGCAAAAATCTAATTAAAAAGATTTGCTAGTGAGAATAAGGATCCCATTTCAAATGTATATAGCCTTGTGGTGACACAACAAACTATATATAAATAAATAGGTAGACAACTTTTGTCAATTACATCAACTATGCAACTCCTTATATTTTGCCTCTTAGATTATTTTGATCAAGTGGTGGCACATCCGAATCAAAATTATCCAAGTTAAGTCCGACCTAGCACTCCATATATTCAAAAAGAAAAATATCATCCTTGTGGTGACACAACAAAACAATATTGTTCAATTTTCTTTATAAGCATCAAATGTGATAAATTAACATCTTAAATACTTAATACTTGCCTTGTGGTGACACAACAAACTCATATTAAATATTTAATACTCTATTAATTTTATCATGCTAGAAGGCTAATGCGTTCGATATTCCAAATATCTTTGAACGCTTAGGACTTAATATAAAAATTGAGGGGTTTGTTATTAATTTGTCTCATCTTGTTTAGCGTGCCGCATTGCATATATATATATAAAATACGCGTCATATTAATGAACATGCGAAGCATGTTTACATAATATATAATATATATAGTATAAGCATGCACATATAGAATACTATATTCTACCCGGATTGATTATGGACTTTTATTCTAGTTTGGTTCACTAGAGCCACCAAGTGAACCAAAAGCTCAAACCCTAGTGGGTGCAAGAAATAATATTTAAATATAACTATTACATTTAAACCGGGCTCCATTACAAATGGGTCTTCAAGCGCTTCTTGTCCTTGATCTCCAATTCTTCAAAATTAATTCTAACTATTCCTATTACAAAACTATTTAAAATAAATAGAAACCTTGATCGCCAGATCAAGGGAAGTACATAGGAGGAGTTAGAATTTACATTAAGGAAAAATTAGAGAAGACGAGGTACATGAGACCCCATTTGATAAAACCCATACATTCATGCATCCAACTAAAATAAAATTCAATCACATTCGTCAATAATCCATAATCAATCCCATTTATTATCATACACATCATCATATGCATCAATAAATAACATTCATCATATGAATAATAAACATTTAATATATATATTGATATCATTTAATGGGCAAATTTAGTTAGTATAAAATCTATTTTGAATAAAAATAAACTCCTTTATTTAAATCCAAATTTAAATCAAAATAAAACTATTTTATTTTAATTTATCCTATTTTGAATAAAATAAACTATTTTATTTTAATCAAAATCTTTAATCAAAATAAACTCATTTATTTTAATTAATTATGGAATCCAATTCCATGTAAAAAAAAAATCTTTAATTAAAATAAACTCTTTTATTTTAATTAATTATGGAATCCAATTCCATGTAAAAAAAATTATTATTAAAGGAAACACTTGATTATTCTTTCCTATTCATAAATAAACTCCTTTATTTTAAATAATATGAAATCTTATTCCATATCTAAATAAACTCCTTTATTTAAGGAAATTAGGATTCTATTTCCTATTCACAAATAAACTCTTTTATTTTGAATAATATGAAATCTTATTTCATATCTAAATAAACTCCTTTATTTAAGGAAACATGTAATCCAATTTCAACTCCAATTAGTTATTATGGAATCCAATTCCAACTCTAATTAGTTAGCATGAAATTTAATTTTAAAATTAAAATAAACTTTTATTTTAATTATAAAATAATTAAAATTATATATATTACATATACATAATATATATATATATATATATATATATATATATATTACTAAGTAACTATGTAATATATATATTACTTTTATATTATATACATAATATATACATATATATATATATATATATATATATATATATAAAAGTAATAGGTTATCATCGATGAAAGTCGGCTTTTTTAAGTGTCGCATTTGATTTTCAAGTTAATAATCCACCTTATATATTATAATATATATATAATTACCCGTGTACCTTCCTTATTCAAAAAAAAAAAAAAAAAATTCACTGCTGCCTTGTTTAAATCTCACGTGGTCCAGGTTGCATGACCATTCGGTTATTTCCATTACTTTTATTGCTAATGAATGGCCACGGCGTAAATGCATGGATTCGCGATTTTTTTTTTTTTTATAAATTTTATACAATAAAAAATATGCCCAATTAAATTTTTCTAAACACATATCAATATACACATCAAATTAAAACAATTAATAATTCGCATAAAGGTTTGGCTCTGATGCCACTGTTAGGTTTGTAATATTCATGTGCGCAATCAAATTGCATAAATTTAATAAGCGAGTAAAAATCGAGTTTAAAAAATTTACAAACCATATACCCGGATCACCCTTTATGCACAATTATTAATTAAACGAAAAGATAAAGAATAAATCATACCCTTGAAGATCGAGCTTCCTCAGGTACAAGTTCACCTCCAAATCCTTTCGCGTTCAATCTTGAATCCACCGGGTTTGGTTCCTTCCTTTGATCAACGTTAGCCACCCAAATGTTTGGCCTCTAGAGGTGATCCACCAAGGAAGAAGAAAATTCAAGAAGAAGGGGTGGTTGGCTAAACCCTAGTTTTTCTATCTCTATAGAAAAGGTGTACTCTCCCAACAATTGGAATTATGTCGTATGTTGAAAAAGTCAACAACCCACTCACCCATAATAAGACTCCTCTTATTTATAGATGTGGGCAACCCATCTTAACAATTAAGGAATTGGGTTTTATTTAATTAATTAAATTCTTTTAATTAATTAAGCTCCCTAATCTTATTAGGGATAATTAATTAAACTCTTTTAATTAATTTAACTTCCTAATCCAATTAGGAATAAATGAGAGTACTTATATTAAATTAATTCCTAAACTCTTTTAGAAATTAAAATAATAATAATTGTAATAATATTAATAAGACTCCTCTTATTAATTTATATTTAATATTTCTAAAATATTAAATAATAAATATTAAGCTATTTAATTTATTCTATCACCATAGATTAAATTAAATATACATAACATATTATTACGATTATGCCATTAACTTCTTAAATAATTATTCTTCCTTTTATGGTGTGACCCTTTAGGTTCTCCATATTAAACCAATTATGAATAAATCAATTAGAACAATTCTAATCTTATTTAAATAAATAAATTAAACAATTAACTTATTTAAATAAATAATATTTATTCTACAATAGGGATAAGCCTCCCTAGCGATCAACGACTTTCCAGATAATATAGATTTCAACATTAATCATAAAAGAACCTTTGAGTAAATAGTTACCGTACAATTCAATCCTTCCACCATACAATGTCCCAATTAAATATAAGACATGGAATTTTGTCAAGTCTTATTTTATTTAATTATATGTATTTCGACTCTTAAATGCACAACTCAAATAATGCAAATTAGAAACTCCTTTCTAATTTCATTTCGCCTTCGCCAAGGACTCTTTGGGTTGTCATTTATCGAATCACATAGGACATTTCTCTTCTTTTATTAGAAGTGGTAGATTCTTTATTGATCATACATTATCTCCATGTACAACTTATTATACCCAAGCATACCCTTTGATATACCCTAAGGGTCTTAAGGAATAAGTCAAAGTATAACTCATCATACATAAGATACTATGATGATCTCAAGTCCAAGGATTACTTGTACTACTATCACTACTGAAATTCCTATTGACAGCAAATAAAACTCCATTAGGTATTCCTTAGCGAGCCCACGTTCAAAGTGAACTTATTCTCTAATAAGTACCTACATACTTGCTTTAGTGTCTCCACACAAATGATCATGAGATCAATCATCCGCATCCAATGAGCAAGCAACGTATGTACCAATCTATCCGGATTCACTAATCCCCAATTTAGTAATCCAATGATTGGGAACTTTTTTAGTTTTAAGCTTTCTAAGAATTTAGATCTCATTAGAATGATCATCATCATTATTCTAAAAGCATTGCTTAAAACTATGGGTTTATCACATATTATAAAACAGCATCATGTAGATAATTAAAAGCCTTTAATAAATTAATACTTTTTATTAATAAATGAATAAGATTGTTACAAAGTATATGCTTTATCATCAAACATGATTGGCTTGTGTGCATACTACTTTCAAAAGATTACTAGATACTTGAAATATGACAAGGTATATTTAATGAAAATCGTAATGCAATGAATGTTTAAAATGCTTTTGCAAATCATAGTTCACAAATCACATATATTTTGCACTTCGTACTTCGCTTTTGGCCAATCACAGTTCGCAACTCAAACATCACATTTCGCTTATCGCAAATCATACTTTGCACATCATAAATTGTTTTACCTTCACTGGTAATTGTTGATGCCTATGTTGGTGTTGACTCCAACGATTTGACTTTTTTTCAGTGTTGCCGATGCCTGTTTGATGAAGATAAATTGAGATATTTTCTACATCTCTAATGGGGATGACGT
The DNA here is from genome assembly GCA_020205615.1 of Panax quinquefolius. NCBI lineage: Eukaryota > Viridiplantae > Streptophyta > Magnoliopsida > Apiales > Araliaceae > Panax > Panax quinquefolius. The sequence goes on from CM035158.1 coordinate 57,816,082, forward strand.
TATAAAATCACCGGACCTTCCCGATGTATACGCTGGTAGTTTACAACGGTGCCTACCATGTTGGTAGTTTGATAATGGTTCCTACCCTGCTGGTAGTTGACTATGCTGACATCACTAAATTGTTTCGATTCCCACTCGAACGGTAGTATAGAAAGCTTTCATCACTGAACTGTCTTGATGTTATGCTGAATTGATGCCAATGGTTTAGAATACCGGATCTTCTGATACCTTCGTTGAAGTAATATTCAATAACTTACTTCACCATACTCCGCCTGATATTACGTTGGATTGATGCCAATAGCTTATAATACCAAATAATGTCTGCGATTAAATTTTTCTCTAATCTAGGAATTTAATGTGCACATATATTTAAATCTAATGGAGATGTATGTTAAACCTTGATGGAGATATACATTGATGTAACGCATTTGCATATGTGCATATCATGCATGATGTGATGATCTAGATTTATCCTTAGGAGTCTATTGTCCTAGGTTGATGCGTATTTTAAATTATCTGGAGTACAAACTTACTTCACCCTCTCTGAGGAAATTTGGAGTTTCTTTTCACTGTTGGGTGCTTGTGCCCTATTTCCTTGTGCTTTTGAATCGTAACATGGCTGAATTGATGACTTGAGTGCCGCTGACATCCCTGGAGGGTGCAACCCATTCTTTCACTGTCCAGATTTGAACTTCAGTGTAGAGGCCTCGACTTGTGAGGACTTGACGCATGTTGACACATTTGATGATGAGGATTTCATTTGCTAGACCTTTTGTCGTTGGGCTTCTACTTTCGAGTTAAAGACTTTCTTGAGAATTTTCCCCTTCTCTTATAGGGGTAAGCTTATATCGCTATGATTTCTTTCAGGAGTTCTCCCCTTTCTTTTGATGAGAGGTTTGATCCCACCTTAAACTCATTCCCTTTCCCAGGATCAAAAAATGCCCCAATCCTTTCGCATGTTATTGCCGAGGATTCATATAAGAAACTCTCTTTGTTGACCAAATCGCGAGTGAGCAATATCTTATATATTTAAAAAACAAAATGTACTGAAAGCTTGACGACTCGGCCATCTGGATTAGTATAATCTTTTGAATGAGGCCTTTGAAGTTTAAAGTTTATGAAATTGAATGAGCTATGAAATCGCAAGGAAATTTTGAAGCATCCATAATCATTATTCATGGGTAGGATTAGATTCAAATTAAAGACTTATCTACCTTTATCAAAGATACTTCATTTTTGCTCTAGACGTTATTCTTCGCATAATTGACTTCATATGACACATGCACTATAAGTGACACAACTCTTAGCAGAGATTTCATTTTTCTTGATTATAATTTTCATTTCTCTCAGCTAACTTATCTCATTTTCGTAGGCTATTCATAATTACCTATGTAATGAGTTTTGGACCAATGACTCCCAAATCGGTGGGCTTTAGGGTACTAAGTGGTAAGACACCCCTTCGAGATAAAGGACACGTTTCGAGATAAGTCAGGGAATCACTCTATTTGCTTTTTTGTCTTAGCTTGATAGGTCCATTTTTTAGGCTCTAAGTCACCCATGTAGGGAGCATTGGGACAGTAACTCCCAAACCAGATGGATTTAGGGCACCAGGTGTAAAGACACACCTCAGGCTTAATTACTCGAATAACCTAGGCCACGATTTGGATCTGCTCAAGTTTTTCCTTTCCTTTTTTCAATGCTCATCTTCTTAGGCGTTAAGTTACCCAATGTAACGAGCGTTGGGCTGATGACTCCCAAACCAGATGGCTTTAGGGCACCAGGTGTAAAGACACCCCTCAGGCTTAATAACTCGAGCCACCTAGGCCACAATTCGAGACATTAGGCTGGTGACTTATATTTTATCTTTTCATTAATTGCCCTTTATTTTTACCATAGCTTCATACCCCACAACTAAGAGTTAGGGTAATCACAAAGTGTAGACATGCATATAAGGTCGAGTCTATTCCAAAAAGCGCTTTGAACTAGGATTTCGTGCCCAATCAAAAAGGTTGAATAGTCTTAATTTTCTAATCGTTCTCATGATTCTTGCCCCACAGACAATTATCAGAATTAATCCCATTCATAACAAGTTAAGCAAAAACCTCTTTCTAAGAATACTGAACATGTATATTATCGCTAATGCATGTAAATGGAGACTGAAAGCTAATAACGAGATGAAAGAGTCATACCTCAAGTGTGGATTATTCATTCTGAGAACATTATGATTGAAAAAGACCAAATAATCATATCGAATCACCAGTGAGATGATATGAGGGAAGCTCTCATGATGATGTACCATGCTAATGGTGCTGACTGGTGCATTTTCCTCTTTAGGATGGTTGATAAAAGCCCCAATGTTGATTTATTGCTATTTTCGGGATTGCCCCAGTCTTATTGTAAGGGTCCCAATATCGGGTTGTCGCCACCTTTGAAATTGCCCAGCCTTGCTTGTTTTTTGGGATAATTGCTGTAGACACTCAAAATTTTGCATTCCTGTTGCTAACCTTGTAGGAGGGGAAAATTTTCTTCCAGATATAACTCTAGAAGTCATCTCAATTTTAATCCCGACGATAACCTCAAGATACTCAGTTTTAACCCCGTAGACAACCCCAGGATATTCAGTTCAAACGTCAAAGACAACCCCAAGGAATGCAGTCCAAGTTCCAGAGACAACCCCAAAAAAGTCAGTTCCAACCCCAGAGACAACTCCGGGACACTCAATTCCAACCCCGGAGATAACCCCGGGAGGTCAAGCACACCTCAGAGATAACCTCAAGGACATTCAGCATTCACAATAGCCCAATCTCAGAGATAACCATGAGCAACGACAACTACATCTGTGTAAAAGTCAGAGATAACCCGATGGGGGAAAAATATCATTTTACCACCTCAATGCTACATTCACGTTGTCTCAACACATTTCAATCCACATTTTGTACCAAAGTGTCCCACAAGAACCATAACTCAAATCCCGAGTGACAACTACACAAGACAATACAACGGATAGGCTTTGAAGACTTGGAGATCTGGTCATTGACCCATCTTCCCGGCTTCGTACAACCTCTAATCCAATGTCATTGTGTAACTCTCAACAACAGCTTCCCAAAAAGGTACAATAGTCCTTTGTCGGAAGCCCAGATTTAAAGTTATGAAGGTTCGAGTGGACAACGCATAGCCAAAGTGCACGTACTTCGAGACGATGGCACCCACATGGCTCGGAATTCCGGCGGCAGTAGTGAACTGCGCCTGTGCAGTAGAGATCTGCAACCATCTGTTCATTTTAGCTAGTAAACACTTCTAGAGTGCTCTAAACTGAGTGATTCTTCTTTCTAAACACTTGTAAGCTCGTGTTTTGTTACATACTGAAGTTTAATATGTGGAAACCGAGTTTCAGTCGTCAAAAGCTATCTAAAGTCTTCTTGGCAGCCCACTGTAAGATTTTTCATGTTTTTAAGCTTTTAATTACTTCTATATATTTATATTTACTAACGTTGAGAGTCGCGTTGTCTAGGTATGCCCCGATCGTCGATCTGTGGCTTTTTATTGCTTATATATATAAATACTTATATATATATTATCGAACTATATTTCGATTGAGCCTAGATATAATATTCGATGTGTTTACAGCTCTTATATACACACGCGCGCACACACACACACACACACACACACACACACACACACACACATATATATATAGTCTGGCCTGGAGATCACTTCGTGGCCTTTTAATGCATATATATATATATATATATATATATCTTTTATAAATATCTGCTTTATTGCTTTCTTAATGTAGATATTTAGTTTTCAGCTTGCGGACTAGATTTGCTTCAATCTAGCTATTTCTATCTTTAACCGGTTCATAGTGACTAAACTAGAATCGTTAAAGCTAGAATGGTTTAGATTTACTCAAATCTAGTTCTTTTTTCTAGCTTTTGCACATATTATTTTTCCATGTGAGCTTGGGAATCATGTAATCACAGATTCAACTTCTGAATCTAGATTCGGTTCCTGTGATGGGCATTTTGCAGCTGCAACCAGTTTGTAAATTATCTACGGTGTCTGAATATCCTTAGATGGCTATCATGTCCACAAGAAGTTCGGCACTGCTATGTATCTTATTTTCTCGAAGATGCTTCGCATTTCTAAAATAAAAGCAATCAAGCTGAACACATAATAAAATGAAAGTATCAAAGGCATAAATTACTATTGAGCACAAGAGTTTAAAAAACTTGTTTTACAAAACTTCACTACTATATCTTGTTAAAATTGAACTTTATACAAAAGTCTAACCCTTTGTATATAGGTGTAAACGAGGCATAACACTACTTCCAAACAACTGCACATAAACCTTACACACACACACACACATACACAGATAAAAGTTTTATGAAAAGTGGCGGTAACCATGTTGTCACAAAAGTCTAGGGGTGCCTAACACATTCCCTCTGCTTAATCAAGCCTCTGGACCCTAACGAATTTCGGTTTCTCAGAACAGTTAAACAATGTCAAATACATGGGTCTTTGTGCAAATCTTTTCTCGGTTGAGTTGGTGCTACTAGTTAAAAATACCAACTGGCGACTCTTACAGTCAAATTGTCGACATATACATGTCGGACCTTTTCAAACTTGTTTTTTCAAATAAATCTCACCTAAAATGATAACATCAAAAGACAAGAACAGAAAGGGACAAATAAAAATCCCGACGTCGACAGGTGGCGACTCTGTTGGGGACTCCAGTAAGAGGGCAGAAGCTGTTATTCAAGCTTTTTAAAACTTTTATCTGCTTATGTGTGAATACTTCATTTACATTGAATGAATGTTTACTAATGCTTTATTTACCACACTTAGTGCTTCGCACCATATCTGCCTATGATATTAGTGCTTCACACATGTCGTCATTTCCATAACGGTGAGACACGATGTATGTGAATGTATGTTATGTGATTCCTCCACCAGAAGGTGAACTCGTCAGTGTTTGATTACTGAACTCGTCGGAAGACTAATTCAACGAGGTTAATGAAAGGCACCACCCAGATTCGCTCCAGTTGAAATATCGGATTAACTTCCCATCGAGTAAATTGCGATGATCTGGGGACCTTCATGCCAAAAAGTTGCGAGAGTAGCCTAAGATAGGTCAGCCTCTGATAATCCAAATGCGGAGGGAAGTCTATTTTCATACCTTCCTATTTCAATAACTTATAATTTCATTTCCATGTCAATCTCAATGTAATGGAAAATATAAAGGAATATGTGAACCGGCATTCCTTTTCATATCAAGACCTGTCATGCTATCCTGTCATCAAAACAACTAACATCCATTTTGCAGGAAAAACCTTAAAACACTCCTAAAAATGGACACATTACATATCATGTAATATTTCCCCGTTTTCCCAGACTATGTTACATAGTCTTTTTGTACGGAAATGATTGGTCTCGTTACTCGTTCAAAGTCCAAAAAGGCACTAAGCCCACAATCAGAAATGGCTACAAGTGCTCAGTCTAATCCTACTCTTGTGCTCAATCAAATAATAGAGTTGATTGTTCTACTGAAAAATCTACAGAAATCAACTCAGGGTCCACAAATACCCATTCAAACAGAATCCTCTACACAAGGAGGAATCCAAGGACTGAACAGAGAAGTCCCAATACCTGAGTCTCACAATGAGAAGTCCAGCAAAACCCCTGAAATCACCCATCTTAAAGAAGATCAAGACACCGGTGATATTCAGAAGAAGGTTCTACAAATGGAAGAGACCATTCGATCCATCAAAGAGATTGGAACGCACGGAAGCGTTTCCTATTTAGACCTTTTTATCTTTCCCAGGGTTCATTATCCAGAGAAATTCAGGACTCCCAATTTTGAGATATATGATGGATTGCGAGATCGTTACACCCACTTAAAAGTGTTCATTGGAGAGCTCAGATCCTAAGCCGAGAATGAAAAGCTAAGAATGTAGCTATTTCAGAAAAGTCTGACTGGAGAAGCCAGAGCATAGTACACCAGATTGGCTAACTCCAAAATTCACAGTTGGGAGGAGTTAGCCCATGCTTTCCTCAGTCAATACAGCTTTCAAACTCAGATGGCTCCAAACAGGTATCAAATTACCAAAGTCAAGAAGCAAGTAAATGAGTCATTCAGAGAGTATGCCCAAAGATGGAGGCATCTGGTTGCTCAAGTAATCCCATCCATGACAGAGACTGAGATGGTGATGACCTTCATAGATATTTAAGAAGCTCCATTTTATAAGAGGGTCCTAGCTGGAATAGGAAAACCATTCTCAGAAATGATTAAACATGGAGAAATAGTAAAAATGGGATTGAAGTCTGGGAAGATTCAAGACCTCGCCGTTTTAAAAGCCGTAGCTGAGCATATCCAATCTGGAAGTTAAGGGAGAACCCCCGAAGGGTCAATAAGAAGAAAGAAAAGGATGTCTCCTTAATACTGTAAGGGCAAACACAAAAAGGCAATCAAAACTTGCCTATTCAAAGGAGAAACTACTCCCATTTTCAAGCACAGTCCTCAAATCCTCCCTTAACAAAGAGTGGGGAAGTCAGGCGCTCAAGAGTGTTCACACCCTTTGAGGACTCAATACAAGAAAAAAGTGTGCATACCATTCTGGAGCTCCAGGCCAAGACACTCAGGATTGTTGGTGTGAGGATCCGGAATTTTACGAATAAATTTTTATTTTATTTTATATTTATATTGATTATCAATATTGTGTTAAGTATCTGTGATCAAAGTTTATAGAAGTGGTCAATTTGTGTATTGACTAAGAAATATGAGTAGAGTTGTGCTTAACAGAGAATAGAAACCCTAACCTTAAGTCCGGATATGGATTCGGTAGAAAATACAGTTACAACAATTGTATTGATAAATATATGTTGGTACGATATAGAATTGATGATCAATGATTGATCGGATAGGGTATAAACTTAGTAAACCCTAATAATGGATTAGAAACCATAATCGAATGCCGAGAAACCTTAAATTTTCAATTTAGGAACCCTAAACCCTGATAAACGAACCGTAACCCTAATTAGGGGAAACACGAAGAGTTTGTGATACTAAATATTATCATAAGTATGTGGATGTAAATTAAGTATAAAATTTATCAGGGAAATCAAGAGAGAAATAGCAAACCTTAATTGGTAAACCCTAATTTCTGTTCCGAAAATATAAAACCCTAACTGGGAATATTAAGACCCTAATTCGGGAGCTCAAATGTTAAGTATAAAACCCTAAGGGGTAATATTATGGGATATATGTGAAAAGACTAAATTTCCCTTCAAATCATAGGGGAAATTACCAAAATACCCTTAATAAGGGTAAAAAGACTAAAATGCCCTTTTACTTAAAACTTAAGTAAAAGATTTGTCAAATCTTGGTGACTCACTACAATTGATATCATCCCATGTGTGTAAAATCTCACAAAGATTAGATTTTGTGCCACCTTGCAAGATTTGGTTCATGAATCAAAAGATTATAACTTAAAAGTTAAGTAAGAAACTTACTTTACTTTTCATATTATCCTAGACCTTCTCTCTCTATAATTTTCGAGATAGGGATTGAGAGAGAGTGACAAGTTAAGCCAAGAACACTTCTTGGAAAACCAATATCAGCAACAAGGATCAGAAATCAAGAATCAAAGCCTAAAGGTATAAACCCTAAATTTTGTTCTAGATCTTGAAAATTATGATAGATGTTATGTTTTAATGTTTATAGATGTTAAAAAACATGTTAATAAGTGATCTGCATTGCTAAAACACCAATCCATAACATTTAAAAGCTTCAAAATAAAGATTTGAGAAAATAGTCAAGAACCCTAAAAGTGTTTCTGACAACCGAATGTCAGGCCCCTTAGATCCGAATCTGTTAGATGATTGAGTTGTTTGATGTGTTATATTTGTAGTATATTGTGAGCTTAGTAATCTAGAAGTGAAAATAGGATAATGGGATATTTAGACTGCAAGATATTAGTGGTCAAAACCCGTTGAACATGGTCTGACAAGATCTTTATAGACTCTGATCTTCACTCTGACAAGTGTATGGATCGTATAAGTGTTATACTATTGAACTCTATCATTTAGACTACAAGCCCATGCCAATAGATCACTCATTACATCAAGTGAGTGCAAGATATAATAGATTAAAGTAGGGTCTCGAAACTGGTTACCCAGATTTCTGGGTAACCCAGAAAGTTCTTAGATACGCCTGACAACCACTTACCAGCTAAATCTTGATCTTCTGATGTTACTTTGACATATTAAAAGTTTTATTATGGTCGTATGACATGTAGACTATACAACGGTCATATTATAACACATATCTAATACGTCGGATCCAAGTTATTAGATGTTGAAGTAGGAGGTTTGACACTGATCGAGTTTCTGGGTTACTCAGAAACTCAAGATCAGGCCATTAGGGATTTTTGACCATCTATAACTCGCTTATGTGATGCAATTAGATCACCAAATTAGTTTATAACCATAGTACTGCATCATTACTACACCTTTGAACCATTTCCATGATTAAAAAACACATGTAGTTAGGAATTACAGCCGGTCAAACATACCTACTGGTTGTTGACTACTGTGTTCTTCAGTTGGTGAAGAACACCAACAGTGACGGTTATGTCACTAAAAGTGACCTTTAGCGACAATTTGGTTTAAAAATAATAAAAATAATATTAAAAATAGAAATAAATACCAAATAATTATTATAAATTAATAATTAATTCCTAAAATACATTTTAAATTATGATAAATAAGTTTTCATATTTTTACATGAAATTTTATTAGTATTAAATTTATTTGAATATTAATGACAAAAAAATTAATTAATAATGCTAGTTAATAAATTAATAAAAATGATAATAAATTATTTTAAATAATAATAAATGAAAACTAATGATTTAAAAATCATTATCAAATTGGCAATAAATTATTTAAAGATAATATTGACGATTTAATAATTATTATGAATAATTAATAATTAGATTAATGATCTGCTAAAATCATTTTTAATTGGTAATAAATTAGATAAAATAATAATAAATCATTTTAAATAATATTAAATTATTTAAAATGAAAATAATGATTTAAAAATCATTATCCATAATAGTAAAATTATTTGAAAATAATAGTGATGATTTAAAATCATTACAAATGATTATTAATTATTTAAAAATAATATTAATGACTCTAAAGTCATTTTGATTATTAATAAATTAGATAAAATTAATATTAATCATTGAAAAATGGTTTTAAGCCTCTAGAAATTATTATAAATACTTAAAGTAATATGTAAACTCTTAGACAAAGTTTACTCGAAAGAAAATGCAATAACTATCCGATCAAGTTATAAAACACCGAATAGACATCGAATACAACCCAAACACTAGTAAATTGATTAGATATAAACTGTTATGGGTTCTAATTACTGCAATGAACATATTTAGGTTGCGTAGACAGTTCTGAGTGTTATAAATTAGCTGATCATCGGGCAGACAAGTTTTTTTGCACTTTGTGCAAACCTCATATTTCAAATGTCATCTTCATTTAAATTATTTTATTAAATAAAAATTTTAGATTTATCAGTTATGATCTGCTGATATATAGTGTACATGATTTCTGTTATTCAAAGGTTATGATTTCTTGTTCAAACATAATCAAGTTATATGAGCTATTGTTGTGGAAAAATGCTTTTGATTTGATAGTAAAGCATAGTTTGTGAGAAACTAATTTTGTTTGGTACCAATATATAAACTGACATTATTCAGATCGGTAGTAACAGACTGACCGGGGGTCTTGTACCGACATTTATAGCAATGAACGGGCAAGAGGCAGCTATAGACTGTCACCGACATTTATAGCAATGATCGAATATTATTTAAGATAGGATGATATGCATACTCCTAGTTTTGTTTGGTTGAGCGAATTAACCCTGGTTGCTAAGTCTATAGGACTGACATTAACTCGTAATGTGCGGGGTATATATATTTATGGCACTACTTTGAACTTTATGTTCATTTCACCCAGATTTGGTGTGTATGGAAAAACTCTGAACTTTATGTTCATTTATTTCAGAATTGATATATGTATAACATTATTTTATTGTTCAAAACTTGTTGAGCTTCTGTAGCTCATCCCTACAAATATTTTCTTCATTTGCTAATAGAAAGAATATATTCCAGAAGTTCCGATATTGTGGATAAAAGGCTTAAGACATGTATACCCTATTGAGAACTATAATGTAATAAAAATGATTTTTTTAAAATCAATGTAACGGTATATTATTGGTTTAGTGTATTATTAGTTGAGGTATTTAGTTATTATTCTAATAGAATTAGAAAAGTGAATAGTATTTATATGAACTATATATCTGAATGATAGTGTTAACAGACTTTGGCTCTCTGATGCATTGAGGTAGCGCTTCACTCAGTTCCAAGAACTCTAACATTAATACTATGGTGGTCAGATTGATAAGAATTATAGATATGGAAGAAATATCTATAAGATACTGAACTTGTACATCCAAGTGAGGGTACTCAGTTACAATGATTGTTCTGACGAGAACTACTATTTACTATGAGTACTGTGAATCTTGGATTTATAGGAATTATTATCTTATAGAATATTTACGTGAGCACCAAATTGGCTGCAGTGAATGTAGAGAATTTGGGGGCATCACAGTTGGGCCTTAAGCATAAGATCAAGGACTTAATAGACAGCGGTGAGATCGTGGTGACCAAGCCTGAGTAACCTCACGTTCAAGATAACCCTCTCCCTCAACACAAGGAAGAGGATATTAACATGATCAATAGAGGTAGTGGAGAAAGTTTCAAGTACCTCAAATATGTGGGTGGTTCTCCCAAACCAGTAAGGATAATTTCAATAAGTGGGATTATTCAGAGTTCCAATTCATGATGGAACAGGAGTTAATGTCTCTTGACGAACATGTCAATTAACTGGTAGAACTGGTGATACATCAACACCAAGTCACTCGACAGTTGTTTAGTCAAGAGCATGCTAGCCTCCTCTCTCTTATCACAAAGACTCCACCACTCACCCAAGAAAGTGAAACCTTGGAGGAAAAGCTTGCCAGAAAGGCAAGAGCTCAAGCCCGTCGGGACTTTGCCAATAAAAGGGGATTCACCTATTTAGGCTAACCGATGGAAGAAATTTTGCAGATGTTGATCAATGAAGGAAAGATCATAGCACTGCTACCTCTAGTCAACCCACGCTAAAAAAGGTTTGATGTTACTGGAGTATGTCAATACCATTCCCATTCTCGCGGTCACAACACTGAGGAATGTTGGGCACTTCGCCATCTTATACAAAATATAATTGACAGTGGTGACCTGTAAATGGCAGACGATGACAATGTATCACTTGAGAGTGGACATACATTTCCTCCAGGATCACAAAGATGGAAGGAAATTATAGCAGTTATATCCTCTGAGGGAGATTTAGCTGCCACATCATTCACAATTCAACCCATCAAGCTCAAAGGAGTTGAAAACCCTTTGAAGGTGGTTGCACCAGCACCACTCATATTGCCGTTCAGGCCACAACATCCTATCATCAGCCTTAAGAAAGTCCCATGGAACTATGGAGAGGCTGAAAGATCAACATCAAACACAACTGTTGCGGTATCCAAGGAAAATCCGCTTTATCTCCCTCAACAAGTGATGAAGCCAGTCATCAGATCTAATGGGAAAGTGTCCAAGGTGAAAATCGAAGAATTCCTCCGCTAGATGGGACATAATGAAGCTAAGGTGGTTCAACGCTTGAAAGAAGCACCACAATAGATATCTTTTCTGGACTTGGTTTTCTCTTTAGAAGATCACCAGAAGGTCTTATTAAAGATATTGGAACAAGCCCACTTGCCAAAGACAGTGGATGTAGAAAAGTTTCATCATCTGGTAGATCACATCTTTAATAGCAATGTGATATCCCTCACCGATGATGGCATACGTCCTAAAGGAATAGGTCATTGTAAATTGCTACAAATAGCAGTGATGTCTTCCGGATATGTGGGCGGAGGAGTGCTAATAGATGGAGGATCATCCCTAAACATTTGCCCCTATGCCAAATTAGAAAAGGATGAACATCCATCTCAACCAGATTAGAAGCAGCCACACAATCATCAAAGCCTTTGATGGATCTCAGTGAAATGCTATCGAAGAGATTGAATTTCCAGTGGAAATCGGTCCACATACATTCTACATATCCTTTTAAGTGCTCAAAATAACTACGTGATATAATTTACTATTGGGAAGACCTTGGATCCACATGGCGGGAGCCGTTCCATCCATTCTTCATCAACAACTCAAGTATATCATCAATAGTAATCTGGTCACTCTCAATGCTGAACCAGAATATCCTATCCAAAGTGATATACCTCTCATCAGTTTTAATGAACAAGTATAACCTGTCAGATTCCAAGCCCTTGAGGTGAGCAACACTCACTATCAACCCATTGAGGCTCTAGCTCTGAAACCTAGAGTTTCCACCGAGGTAATGTCGGCTAGTCAAGAAATGATATACTTGGGTTTCCAATCATGACAAGGGTTAGGAAAGAATCAGCAAGGAATCAAATGCCCAATTCAAGTTCCCAGCCCGACATGGAAGGCTGGACTAGGCTACTTCTATGGGCTCAATCACAGGAACCCGCACAAGGTTGTTCCCTAAACCTACAGATGCAGATTTTGTACAGCCTCTAAGGATAATTCCTATCTTTGTGGCTGGTATGTTATTTCCTAAGCCAATACCGATTAATGGGAAAGAAGTCCTGATTCTAGACCCAGACATGGAGGAAAGGAATCAAAGGTGCAAACAAGATATTAAGAGATGGTTATCTAAGATGTACTTCCTGGTACATACAAAAGGTATGAACAAGGATATCTCATATAATGACTTCTCGGATGTCATGGTCATCATTCAAAAGGAGGAGGATGATAATTGCTCCTTCATCATAGCTGTCCACCAGGACCTGACCCTCGGCAATTGGAGCAGCACTCCTTATATTTTTTGAAAAGGGTAAAAAGGGCAGAAAATCCCTCTGCCTTGTAGATAGCAATAAGTGCTTACTTTTGTTTCATAGTATTAGTAGTTGTTTTTGTCATCCAATGCTAACAGTCTGTATGATTAAATAATTTCATATATTAAGTGAAAGCATTTTTTTTAAGGACTCTAAAGTTAGATTTGTCTAAACTTGTTGATGGAGTGCCAATTCTTCACAAAGACTGTAACTTTGATGTAAAGTTGGAGTCTAACTTGTTGAAGATTGAACAATAAGACTATATGGTGCCTGAGGAGATCAAAGAATGGGTCAAAGACAAACCCAAGCCAAACCTTGATCAAACCACCTCTTTCAACCTTGGAACCTCAAAAAACCGTAAACAAATCCAGATTGGTACAGACCTTACTCAAATCCAAAGGAATGTCCTGGTTATTCTATTGATCCAATTCCATGATGTGTTTGCATGGTCTCATGAAGACATGATCGGTTTGTCAACTAACAACGTCATTCATCACGTACCCATCAAAGATGGATTCAAGCCAGTCAAAAAAAAAACTTAGGCGACTAAAACCTAAGTGGAGTTTGAAAGTAAAGGAAGAAATTATGAAACAATTTCAAGCCGGTATCATCATGGTATCAACATACCCTGAGTGGCTATCCAACATATTCCCAGTACCTAAACTTGGAGGGAAGGTGTAAGTATGCGTGGATTACAGGGATCTGAACAAAGCTTGTCTCAAAGATAACTTTCCCTTACCATTCATTCACATACTCATTGACAATACAACTCAGTATGGCATGTACTCCTTTGTTGACTGCTTTGCTGGGTATCACCAAATCATAGTTGCTGAAGAGGACTGTGAGAAGACAGCATTCATCACTCCTTGGGGAACCTTTTGCTATATACGGTTGTCATTCAACATCATTAATGCTAGAGCTACTTATCAGCAAGCCATGATAGCTCTTTTCCATGATCTAATGCACAAAGAGATAGAAGTCTATGTGGATGACATCATTGTCAAGTCCAAAAGGGAAGAAGACCACATAGACCATCTCAAAAAGCTCTTCAACAGGTTGCGTAAGTACAACTTGAAGCTAAATCCGGCAAAGTGCGCCTTTGGCGTCAAGTCAGGCAAGTTGCTGGGATTCCTAGTAAGCCACAAAGGCATTGAGCTAGATCCTGCAAAAATTGAAGTCATTACTGAGATACCCGTGCCCCGAACATAAAGGAAAATTATTGGTGTAAAATCTAATTATGCGGAGCATGCAAGTATACGTGATCAACAAGTAATATAATGATGAGAAAATTATCGTTCCCATAGAGACTACTATGAATTTTAATTTAACAATTATCAGTTATATATTATTCCTATTTTATTAAAGTATTTGAATCAATGATTATAATTAAAAAAAACTAATAAATTAAAAATCCCAGTTAATTCAATCACAAATTAACAATTGTAATTTCAATTAGATAATGAAGAATTAGGTTTTACAATTTCACTTTAAGTCTCACTCTAATTATCATAACTTTTTCCAGTTAAATTCATTATCTCAGTTTATTAATCAAAAACACTTAAGTAGTATTAGCCATCTCTTGATGCATTAACATCGTATTAACTTAAATCAATAATTTGATAGAATTAAGTCAAACACCCTAATCAACTAATTCATTATATCTCTATGTGAATTAAAATCAAATAAAGTTTAAATTCCAAGTTCTTTACCCGATTACATGCAATGCTAGGTATATCTCTATCCTAACATAAATCAAGATTCCATTAAAACACAGAATTCAAGAACACATGCTACTATGATTAGGTCTAGATTCACACATCATCTCTCGAATTCATACGACTTCACATAAAATTGGTGATCAAGCAATTCATAAATTAAATACGAATCATAATAGATACACTAAATTAATATTTTATTAAACTAAAATCAAGGCATGATAATTGTCATTCAACACTAAAGATCCATTGCAAGCCTAAAAAGTAATTTAGTTCATAATTAATGCATTAAAAACTAAATACAGTAAAGAAATCATCATCTCAATTACAAGAACTGAATTTAAAAAGAAGAATTGTAATACACCACCCTTCTTGGCCTTAAATTCTGTAATCTTCGTGAAATCACCTTCCTTGCTTTATTCCTCCAATAATCTTCTTTCATTTGAGGGATTTTCACAAGTGTAATTGAATTATTATTGTCTCCCCGTCATCTCCTAGCTGTTTTAAGTTAATTCCCATAGCTAAACCAAATCCAATCCCAATCCATATCAAAGTCATTAAATTTAATCCAATTGGGAATTCAAATAAAAATCAAAGTCCTTTTTGTACCCAACAAGTTTTTAGTTCCACAAATCCCAATTACTATGAAATAACTTTCTTGTCACACTCCTAACTTGACCCCATTACATAAAGAAGTCATAGATCCAAGTAAAACTCAACTTCATACATAAATGACCAACTCAACAACTGCCTCGTCCGATCGGCGCACCCCTCGCCGGGTCTTTCATTAAAACACAGAATTCAAAAACACAAGCTATTATGATTAGGTCTAGATTCATACATCATCTCTCGAATTCATACAAATTCACATAAAATTGGTGATCAAGCAATTCATAAATTAAATACGAATGATAGTAGATAAACTAAATTGATATTTTATTAAACTAAAATCAAGGCATGATATTTATCATTCATCACTAAAGATCCATTGCAAGCCTAAAAAGTAATTTAGTTCATAATTAATGCATTAAAAACTGAATACAGTAAAGAAATAATCATCTCAATTACAAGAACTAAATTTAAAAAGAAGAATAGTAATACACCACCCTTATTCGCCTTAAATTCTGTAATCTTCGTGAAATCACCTTCCTTGCTTTGTTCCTCCAATAATCTTTTTTCAATTTGGGGATTTTCACAAGTGTAATTGAATTATTATTGTCTCCGCATCGTCTCCTAGCTGTTATAAGTTAATTCTTATAGCTAAACCAAATCTAATCCCAATCCATATCAAAGTCATCAAATTTAATCCAATTGGGAATTCAAATAAAAATCAAAGTCCTTTTTGTACCTAATAAGTTTTTAGTTCCACAAATCCCAATTACTATGAAATAACTTCCTTGTCACACTCCTAACATGACCCCATTACATAAAGAAGTCATAGATCCAAGTAAAACTCAACTTCATGCATAAATGACCAACTCAGCAACTGCCTCGTCTGATCGGCGCACCCCTCGTCGGGTCTTTCATTAATGTAGTGTGGCCCGTGCGGTCCCATTAAAAAGTATTCTTCATGCAGCGCGCCCCATGCCGTCTTCTATATAGTCATGCCACGCACCGCGCCGGTGATGCAAAATGTCAAAATGCTTGATATTTCTTCAAGTGCCAACTTTTAGACATCTTCACCTTATTAACCTGTAAAAAGAGCAAAAACCCATCAACAGTAACATGAAATACTCGCTAACTAGCAACATACCAAGCTAAATAAGATCAAATCGTAGGTTAAAAACCTACTCATCAAATTCCCCCAAACTTGATACATTGCTTATCCTCAAGCAAAATGATATGCAATACAAATGCTCTTACTAAATACCTACGAATCTAGCAGTATTATAGAACATAGTCTAATCATACAGCCTCAGAGAAATCATGTAAACACAATAGTATATCATGTCTAGACCAATCAATAACTTTCGAATCACTCATAAAATCTTAATTTTTTATTACTAATATACTGCATGTGTGCTCAACAACCATGCTAACTAATATAATGCTAAATATATCACATAATAGGCTTTTTTAAAGGCATTGTATAGTTTAAACTCATGAAATCCAAGAACAAGCTAGATCCAGCTAAAGTCAAATATTTACCAAGTTTAATAGTCCAAACGGGATACTTATGCTTTATCTTTCATTACGGGGGCTTTTTGCTCTTTTCCCGCTATATTAAAAATAATTTCTAATAAACTTTTCTCATGGATGTGCAATGTCTTATTCCCTTAGGCTTTTCAATGTTACCTTAACGAGTTTTCGACCAACGACTCCCAAGCCATTAAGGCCTTAGGGCGCTAGGTGTAAAGACATCCCCTCGAGCTTACTTACTCAGTAACAAAGGTCATGAAACTAAACTAGTCACGGTGTTTATTCTTATTATTATTTTTTCTTTTCCTCTTTTTTTAAAGCTTGTATACCCCAAATTTCCCCCCAAACTTAGGTTCTTACCTAATCTTAGCTATTTCTACCTATTCATGTCTTTCTTTCATTCAGACTAACATTATCCTTAGGAATTCCATTATGTTTCAATTTAAGCTTAATCAGTCAATAATATTGTTTCTAACGTGCTAACCTGATTATACCTATTTCAAATAGAAAAAGATTCAATTCATAACAGGAAATCGCATCAAAGCCTTAACAATCAATACTATACTTGTCTACACAATTCCAATTTCATCATTGGCCAAAATAGACTCTTACTACCTAACACAGATTCATGCAAGATAAACTAAATGTAAATATACTGGTAGAATAAGAGGAACATGCATGAACACCAGACTAGCATTTGCATTACATCAGGCAAAAGCATCTGTAAGAGTGTTGAATACATTGACATTGTATTGAAGCATCACATCCTGACGCCGAGCCAACCTTAAAAGTTCATTCCTTATACCCCATGAAGAGGTAAAAGGCTCAAACTGTGCTTCCCTTGGATCAGCCGCGACCGGGGTTGATCGAATCATGATATAACCTTTTCCTCTTGGGTGCAATCTTGCCCTATCCCATGCCTTGTACTTTTCAATGATAGCATGGTCAATTATGGCCATTGGTTGTTGAATCGGTTCAGAGGAATGCCATTGCACTCCCACTTTTCGGCATAAATCGGTGATGAGAAATCCATAGAGAAGGCTGCCCGTGGTACTACCCCATAGCGGCCGGTCAATCGACTCTTGAATTCATTCACCCACATCCACATTGTAGAACACAACTGCATTGTTTGCCTTGTAGTGGTGGTAGACAATGCCATATAGCATCCTTGCCCATTCCTTAGTCACATCATTTTGTTGGCGTGTGAGCATCAACCGGGCACAAATAAAGGCGTACTATGCTTTACCATAACGGCTTAAGGTTGAGTGGGGAAATCTTATTTTTTTTCATTAGTACCAGCTCGGGTAACCCATTGTATTCCTGGTTTGTATAATCTTGCAATAAGTACATCCAAATCAGGCAAGTCGTCTTCATAGTGTGTATTTGTCTGTGTTTCCAGCCTAAAGTACTCGTTGATGGAATTAGCATAAAACGACACTGGTTTACCTTGTACCATGGCTGTGTGATCAACATGCTCAATTATGTTGGCATAAATTTCTTTTAAGATGTTGATCACTGTGGGTAGTGGGTACTCCACTAGTTGAAACCAGTTATGTTCCACAATCATTAATGTCATATCTCCGTCAAGATTGGTATCCAGCTTTAATCCCCGTTCTAATACTAAAGTCTTCTTGTCAATGGTCGATTTGAACCTCGCCTTGGCACCCTCACTGATGAATTTCGTGCTATCAAATCAAGCCTGAGCAGTAGAAGTTGATGCACGGGGTCTCTTACGCAAAGATATGGCATTTTTAGTGTAATGGAAGGTGAAAAATTGGTTCATGCAATTCGTTTAACAGTTGATGAGCGTGAAGGTTAACGCGCCCAAACTTGACTTCTTCAGATAAACTCTAGGCCACAATAATAAACAATCCAAAACACTCCTTGGGCAACAGTATCCCAAGGATTTCCAACCAATTTGGAGAAAAATAAAGAATACTTCACAATAGAACTAGATTTCACCAATTTGGAAATACCTTAAAGAAGAAATATCAATCTTCCCACCTTAGAGTGATGCCCAATTTGTGAGAAGGTGTGTAAATGTATTTGGGAGGAGGAATTGGACTTGGAATGTAAGTGTGGTGCTTATCTCTTAGAATGGCTATGGATAATTGAGGGAAGTATCGTATAAATAGAAGAGGAATACTGGAGGAACATGTATGAGGAAGAGTTATGGTAGTTGTGGGTTAATGGGATGAAGGGATTGGAAGAAGTGGAGGAGGTGGTGTAGTTGAATATGAACATTATCGAAGTTATGGGGGAGTGAAAGAGTTTGAGTTGGAGAAGAAGTTGGGAAGGATTGGTGTTATATGGGGTTATATTAGAAAAGGAGACGACAAATAACTTTTTAAAAACTGAACTTTCTAAGTGGCGCGCCCCGTGCTGTTGATTTTCTTTGGATGGCACGGCCCGCGCTAGGATGGTAGTAATTAAGTGATATCAGTATGGCGTGCCTCGCGCCGTGTTATAGTGTTCTCGGGCACGCCCCGTGCTATGTGGACAGAAAGTGACTGCTGAGGCGGCACACGCCATGCCGTCCTGCATGGGTTCCTGGCATGGCCCGTGCTATAGGGGCAGTGTTTGAGTGATATCCTTTTTCCTTCATTCCCTGCAATTATACCACAATGAAATAATTAATAGTATATTTATTGAAAATAACTATCTAAACTATTCTATGAACTAAAATTTACTGAAAATTTGAAATAGAAATAGTTTAGAGCTTGGGTTGCCTCCCAAGTAGTGCTAGTGTTAACATCGTCAGCCCGACGGTGCCTCTTGTTTCATGGTGCACTGACACGTGTGATTGCAATGGCTTCGTTGTCTATGTTGCCACACAAGTAATGCTTTAACCTCTGCCCGTTGCCTTTGAATGTTTCGAGCAAATTTCTACTATACAATTCAACGGCGCCATGTGGGAAAATAGTCTTGATCATAAATGGGCCCGACCATCGGGATTTGAGCTTTCCAGGAAACAATCTCAGTTGTGAGTTAAATAATAATACCTATTGTCCTAGTTTGAACTTTATCTACAAAATTTTTGGGTTGTGCCACTTCTTGACTTTTTCTTTGTACAACTTTGAGTTCTCATACGCTTGTAGTTAAAATTCATGAAGTTTTTTCAATTGTAGTACCTCTTCTCTCCTGTAACTGTTTGATAAAATTTGAGTTTCTGAATGGCCAAATACGCCTTATGTTGTAATTCCACTAGGAGGTGGCATGCTTTCTCGTAGACTAATTGATACAGAGACATCCCAATTGGCGTCTTGTATGGTGTCATGTAAGCCCATAGTGCGTCATCCAACTTTAATCACTAATCTTTTCTACTCAAATTTAATACATTCTCTAAAATTTTCTTCACCTCTTTGTTTGAAACCTCAGCTTGACCACTCATCTGAGGGTGATATGTTGTTGCAACCCTATTATTGACCCCGTACTTCACCAAGAGAGTTGTAAATGACTTATTGCAAAAGTGACCTCCCTCGTCATTTATGGTTACTCTTGGCATGCCAAATCTCATAAAGATATTCTTCTATAGAAACTTAAGAACCACCTTGGCATCGTTTTTTAGGGAATGCTATAGCTTCAACCCACTTGGACGCGTAGTCTACAGCTACTAAGATGTATAGGTTATTGAATGAAGGAGGAAAAGAACCCCCATACATCAAAAACCTCTACTTCCATGATAGTATTAAGCGACATCTCATTCCTCTTTTAGATATTACCCACCCTTTAGTATCTATCACAGTTTTTCACGAACTGGTGGACATCTTTGAACACCGTAGGCCAATAGAATCCTGCTTGAAGTAACTTGGCCGATGTCCGCTCACTACCATAATATCCCCCATAAGCAGATGAATGGCATTCATGAAAGATATTCTTTATTTCGTTATATGCCACACATCTACGAATCATTTTTTCTACACACTGTTTGAATAAATAGGGCTTGTCCCACATGTACCACTTGACATCATATAAGAACTTCTTTTTATGTTGTCATGTTAGATCAGGGGGAAGGATTTTACTCACCAAGTAATTAGCAAAATCTGCATACCATAGAAACTCGGAGTTTACTCCAAAAAGATGCTCATCCGAAAATGATTCATTGATTACACATTTATCTGCTCCATCCTTATCCGGATTTTCTAATCTTGAAAGATAATCCGCCACTTGATTCTCTGTCTACTTCATATCATTTATTTCCAAATTAAATTCCTGAAAGGAATAGAATTTATCTTATTAGTCTAGGCTTAGCATCCTTCTTTGAGATTAGATAATTAATCGCCAAGTGATCCGTGTATGCCACCACCTTTGTTCCTATTAAGTAAGCTCTAAATTTGTTAAAGGCGTAAACTACTGCAAGTAATTCCTTCTCGGTAGTTGTGTAATTTAATTGGGCGGCCGAGAGGGTTTTACTTGCATAGTATATGGCGTGGAATATCTTCTCTCGGCGTTCACCCAAAACAGCCCTTACCACGTAGTCGCTATCATCATACATTAACTCGAAAGGCATTGTCCAATTCGATTCTACGATCACATGAGCTGTAGTCAATTTCTTTTTCAACTGTTCAAATGTTGCTTTACACTCTTCATCAAAACTAAACACTGCATCTTTCTCTATGAGACTGCATAGTGGTTATGCAGTCTTAGAGAAATCTTTAATGAAACTTCGGTAGAATCCAGCGTGTCAAAGAAAGTTGTTGATTCCTTTGACTAAATTCGGCAGTGGAAGATTTTCTATCATGTCCAGCTTTACCTTATTAACTTCTAAACCCTTCGCAGAGACCTTGTGCCCCAAAATTATTCCTTCTTCAACCATAAAGTGGCACTTCTCCCAGTTAAGCACCAAGTTAGTTTCCACACAACGCTTCAAAACCATTACCAAATGCTCTAAACACTTATCAAAAGTGTTTCCATAGACTTAAAAGTTGTCCATGAAAACTTCCACGTTTTTCTCTACCATGTCTGAGAAAATAGCCATCATATATCTTTGAAAAGTCATCGGTGTGTTACATAACCCAAAAGACATCCTCCTGAATGCAAAGGTGTCATATGGGCATGTAGAGGTGGTTTTCTCTTGATCCTTGGGAGCTATGACTATTTGGTTGTACCCTGAATATCCATCCAGTAGACAATAGTATTTATGCCCATGTAACCGGTTCAACATCTGGTCAATGAAGGGTAGACGAAAGTAATCCTTTCAAGTTACCTTATTTAGCTTTCTGTAGTCCATGCAAACCCTCCATCCGGTCACTGTCCTCGTCGGGATCAGTTCATTGTCATCATTCTTAACCACTGTCATTCCACCCTTTTTTGGAACACATTGGACTGGACTGACCCATGCACTATTTGAAATAGGGTAAATAATTCCAGCATCCAACTACTTTAAAATTTCTTTCTTTACCACTTCTTTCATGATCGAATTTAGTGATCTCTGTTGTTCCACTGTTGGCTTTGCATCCTCCTCCATGAGAATTTTGTGCATGCAAAAGGAAGGGTTGATCCCCTTAATGTCGGCAATTGTCCAACCTATCGCAGACTTGTATTCTCTCAAAATCCTCAATAATTTACTTTCCTGCAATTCGTTAAGCGCAGGTGCAATAATAGCAGGTAAAGTAGTTGAATAACCCAAATAAGCATAACTGAGGTGTTTAGGAAGCGGTTTGAGCTCAAGAGTAGGTGGTTCCTGAAGTGAAGGTTTCATCCGAGTTGAACCTTTTTCTTCCGTGTGTAGTGGCTCGAATGGAACCTTGAATCTACTAACTACAGGCAAATAATCCAGCATATGTAAGTAATCCACAAACTCTGGATTATCTAACTCTTCATCCCCTAGTAGTGTAATTTCCAATGGATCTTTGACTAAACTTTTAACCAAGTCTTCATTAACTATTTTGTCGATTACATCCAACCGAAAACACTCTTTCTCATCTGTAGGGAACCTCATGGCCTTAAACACATTGAATTTGACTTCCTGGTCTTGAACCCTCATGGTTAATTCACCTTTCTGAACGTCGATGAGAGTCGTACCCGTAACAAAAAATGGCCTCCCTAGGATGATTGGGATGTTTTTGTCCTCTTCATATTCCAGAATTATAAAATTTTCTGGAAAGATAAATTTATCCACCTTAACTAGAATGTCTCCCACAATTCCTCTTGGATATGTCACTGATCTATCCGCTAACTTTAGAGATATGCTTGTAGGCTTTGGAGCTGGCAAACCCAATTGAGTATGAACAGACAATAGCATATGGTTCACACTTGCTCCCAAATAACATAAACACTTGTTGAAGGCCATATTACTGATTGTGTAAGGAATAGTAAAACTCTTCGGATCCTTCAACTTCAGAGGTAGCTTTCTTTGTAAAACTACGCTCCATTCCTCCGTTAAGGCTACAATCTCGTAATCCTCTAACTTTTTCTTCCTTGACAGAATACCCTTCATAAATTTTGCATCACTCGACATTTTCTCTAGGGCTTCTGCAAAGGGAATGTTGATCTAAACTTTCTTGAAAACTTCCAAAAACTCTAAGAACTGCTTGTCTAATTTATGTTTTTGGACCCTCTGCTGAAATGGTGGTGGAGGATACACAACTTGCTCCACATCTGTCTTGCTCTTGTCCACTTGCTTTTCTTCACCCTGTTTCTCTTCAACCACTTTTTCTTCACCTAGATTGTCATCATTCTTAGCTGAATTTTCTACATTTTTCCTCTCAAGATACTTTCCACTTCTCAAAGTGATTACTTAACACTACTTGTGATTTCCCTTTGGATTCTTTTCTGTGTCACTAGGTAGAGTCCCTTAAGGCCTATTATTAAGTGCTAAGACAAGTTGTCCCATTTGATTTTCTAAGTTTTTGATGACCACTACTTGTGATTTCATTGTTGCCTCATTTCCCGATATATACTTCAACAAAAGTTCTTCTAAATCTGTCTTCTTCTCTTTCTATTGAGTTATTTGTTGATGCTAATTTTGAAACCCTGGGGGATAAGAAGGTCGTGGAGCCTGCTGATTCTGGTTGTTACTCCATGATAAGTTGGGATGGTTCCTATTCCCTGGATTGTAGGCATTCTGATACATATTCTGTGGAATCCTGTTATAGCTGCCCATAAACTGCACTGCAACTGGGTTAATGGCTCACTGTTTAGTAGGTTGTTCCCCCGCACACAACTCTCAAACATACGCAACCTGTTGTGTTTGTGCACCTGTCAAGGCATCCATTTTCTTAGACAAAGCTAAAATTTGTGTCGCAAATGTTGTTACCCCATCTACCTTAGGTTGTGTCATTCTTATTGTAGGCCACTGATAGTTATTAGCCGCCATTATTTCTATCAGATCATACGCCTCCTCATAGCTCTTAGCCATGAACTTTCCACCTGAAGCTGCATCTATGCTAGTTCTGAGATTACTAGTCAACCCATTGTAGAATGTGTTCATCTACAACTATTTAGGTAGTCCATGATGTGGGCACTTTCTAAGTAGTTCCTTGTACCTTTCCCATGCCTTATACAATGATTCCCAATGCAACTGCTCAAACATTGTAATCTTATTTCTCATCTTCGCTGTTTTTGCTGGTGGGAAAAACTTGGCCAAGAAATTCTGACCAAGGTTGTCCCATGTACTAATCGACCCTGGCGGTAAAAAGTGTAACCAACTTTTCGTCTTGTCCCACAGTATGAACGGGAAAAAGCGAAGTTTGACTGCATCTGACACCCCATTATATTTGAAGGTGTCACATATTTCCAGAAAGCTAACCAAGTGCTCATTCGGATGGTCGTTGGGTAATCCCCCAAACTTCACTGAATTCTGAATCATCTGTATTGTCCCAGGCTTGATCTCAAAATTATTCTCAGCTATCGCTGGCCTGGTGATACTCGTTTGAAGCTCAGTCACCCTAAGAGTAGCATAATCCCTTAGAATTTTCTGATCCTCTGCAACTATGATTTCTTCCTTATCAAGATTCTCCCTAGTGTTCTTAATCCACTAACTCAACCTTTGAAACCTTTTCTCTATGTCATCCTCAAAAAGAAGCAAGTCTGGCTTCTTAGACCGAGTTTGCATACACTAAGTCAAAAAATCTACTCAAAGAAAGATGAAAACAAAAGGAAAAAATTGTTTCAATAAAAGTGAAGTAATTACTTTGATATTAAAAAATATTAAACTCAAAACTAGTCCTTAACAACGGCGCCAAAAACTTATTGGTGAAAAATTTAATTATGCACATCGCGTAAGTATACGTGATCAACAAGTAATATAATGATCAGAAAAGTATCGTTCCCACAGAGACTAGTATGAATTTTAATTTATCAATTATCAGTTTTATATTATTCCAATTTTATTAAACTATTCGAATCAATTATTATAATTAATAAAAACTAATAAATTAAAAATCACAATTAATTCAATCATAAATTAACAATTGTAATTTCAATTAGATAATGGAGAATTAGGCTTACAATTTCACTTTAAGTCTCACTCTAATTATCACACCTTTTTCCAGTTAAATTCACTCTCTCGGTTTATTAATCAAAAACACTAAGTAGAATTAGCCATCTCTCGATGCATTAACATCGTATTAACTTAAATCCACAATTTGATAGAATTAAGCCAAACACCCTAATCAATTAATTCACTATATCTCTATATGAATTAAAATCAAATAAGGTTTAAATTCCAAGTTCTTTACCCGATTACATGCGATGCTAGGTATATCTCTATCCTAACATAAATCAAGTTTCCGTTAAAACACAGGATTCAAGAACACATGCTATTGTGATTAGGTCTAGATTCATACATCATCTCTCGAATTCATACAAATTCACATAAAATTGGTGATCAAGCAATTCATAAATTAAATATGAATCACAATAGATAAACTGAATTGATATTTTATTAAACTGAAATGAAGATAATTATCATTCAACACTAAAGATTCATTGCAGGCCTAAAAAGTAATTTAGTTCATAATTAATGAATTAAAAACTAAATAAAGTAAAGAAATCATCATCCCAATTATAAGAACTGAATTTAAAAAGAAGAATAGTAATACACCACCCTTCTTGGCCTTCAATTCTATAATTTTTGTGAAATCACCTTCCTTACTTTGTTCCTCCAATAATCTTCTCTCAATTAGGGCTTTTCACAAGTGTAATTGAATTGTTGTTGTCTCCCCATCATCTACTAGTTGTTCTAAGTTAATTCCCATAGCTGAACCAAATCCAATCCCAATCCATATCAAAATCATCCAATTCAATCCAATTGGGAATTCAAATCAAAATCAAACTCTTTTCTGTACCCAACAAGTTTTTAGTTCCAAAAATCATAATTACTATGAAATAACTTCCTTGTCACACTCCTAACTTGACCCCATTTGTGAGGCCCCCAAATTAGGTCCACACAACCCATTCTAAGTCGCCAAATACATGGTACAGAAAACAACTACAACTTCATTATTACAATTGTCATGCAAAATACGACAACACATATGCTGTGAGTTTTAATACAAATATTTTCTTCTAGACAATATCCAAACTCAAATAAGCCCTCATTACAATTATTGATACACTATTTTACAAAATAGAGAGGATTGCTAAAACAACTGTTTTGAACCATCACTCTACACCCCGACTAATTCCCGCTATATTCTCGCCTCCTGAGAAGAAAAATGGAACAAAAATGAAAAGGATGAGCTCAACTAGCCCAGTAAAGAATATTATGACTAAGATAATGAAAAACAAATTATCGTTAGCCTTAATAAATCAAATAAAATATAATGGACAACAAGTTTAGATAAATATTCGTAGAGGAGATAACAATTCATTAGAAGAGTTAAGTAGAGCATGAATTCTAATATCTTCTATGATTTAAAAGTTCATCATCAATATTTTATCCATATGACATCAATCAATATACATCTGAAACTAAATATTCATCTTTGCAATATGGGCCAAAGATATTAATTAGGTAATCATTCATATTTGCACTACAGACCAAAGATATTCAGTTATATCACCATTTAGGACCGAGGATGATAAAAATATTTTAAAGAAAACGAATCCAGTGAGATAAAAAAACAAGATTAAGGATTCATACTTTAGTTTATCCAAGTTCAACAATACTCCATAATATTCAATTTTAGAGTAAAATGCAAGAATAAAGATCAAATCATGGATACAATCAAAGATAGTAACCATAATAGACAACTTGGACAAAGAAAAGAAAATTTAATTTTTCTATAAATAGTGTCATATTCGTGAATAGTGTCGTATATGTGAATAGTGTCGTATACGTGAATAGTGCCCCCAACACAAAAAGGTAAAACTTTAACAATAAAATTCATATCAATATTTCGGTATAATGATATTAAAAGAAATAATATCATTTATGAAAAAATAATATTCCTTACCTCAAAAGAATAGTACTTTTGGCTGAAATATCGAATATAATGCTGAAGAAAACTTGCACTGTATAGCAACACTCAAGATATCTAAATACTCGTAAAAATACGCTTGATATTATAGAGAGAGAAAACTTCTGATTCTGGTGTGATTTTCAATTCTAATATAAGCACCCTATTTATACGAACATGTTTAGAATACCAAAGCAGAAAATTTAATAAAATATTAATATTTTAAAAAAACTTTCCTACGCACACCACATCTGTGACAAATGAAATGTTTGAATTGTGATTCTGGGAACAGAATCTTTGAAAGGAGGGAATGATGTAACATTCCAGAATTTTTAATTATTTTATTAAATATTTATGGAATTATTTAAGTATTTAATGGATGTGTTTATTGTTAAATAAATAATTGTTCAAATTTGATTCAATTTGGTTAGCTATTTGTTAAATAAATAATTAAGAAAATTAATTATTTTATGCTAATTTAATTTAATTATTAAGTTAGAGAGTTTTGATTAATTGAATTACTATTCTTTTTATTAGAATTTGTAATTAAAAGGATGTGTTATTTGATTAAATAAAGTTATAATTATATAAAAATTATAATTTTGGTGGTATTGATTTATGTGTTAAGTGATTTAATAAATTATTTTTAGAATTAATTTAATTTATTAAAAGTGTGACAAATAACCTTTTATAAAGGAGTTATTAAAATAACTTAAAGGAGTTTTAATTCACTTTTGCCAAACAAGGCCTAATGCCTATTAAGTCTTTAATCTAATTGTGTTTTACGAAACAAGGTGTAAGGATTAATTGATTATCTTTGTTAGTGGTTAGCTAAACAAGCCTTATGGCTTTTAGTTTTCAAAATAAAATAACTGATGTCAATTAAATTAGAGTTATATTATATAATTAATATATATTATATCCTATATACGTTAGATTGTTAGTACGTAGTTAGAGTTAGGAAGAAAAGAGAAAAAATCAGAGGAAGAAGAAGAAGAAGAAAAGAAGAAAAGAAGAAAAGAAGAAAGGCTAGGAGATTGGAGAAAGAAGCTTGAGAATTAAAGATATAGTCATCATCATCATCATCTTCTTCAAGGTATTAACCTATTCTTTTAGTTTTAAAAATTTAGTTTCTCTCTTCCCAAATTCTTTGTAGAATCCTTGTGTAAGGGTAAATTAGTTGTTATGTATGTGATTTTGATAATCTAGTGAGTTAAACTATTTTCTTAAGCTATGATTTAGAATAGTCCATGAATTTATATTATATATATATGTTTGTGAAGAAAAGTATTTTACGAGAGAGTTTTTGTGATTATATATTGTTTAGTTAAAATAGAAATTATGGGTTGTTTAGTTGTTTTATTGATAAATTGGCTATTTAATTTGTTAGAGTATGTATATACTTTGATAAAATGCTTTAAATTAACTATTTTGGTTGAAAAACAAAATCACAGTATTGATTTTCATCAAAAAACATCAAAAAGTGAATTTTTATCAAAAACAGTGAAATTGGATGTTTTAAACTTGTTGTTTATGTTGTTGTATGGATAGAATCATGTTAAGAATTCTTGAATTAGGTTAACATGAAGTCTTTGTATGATTTGCATTTGAATTAGGCTGTTAGAAAGGAACTTTTAGGCCAAAATTGGCGTTTTCTTATATTATTGTCAAGAAGCTTTTCAAATCATAGCTATGATTTAATACGCAAGACATGTTAAATCATTCATTTGCAACTTGCAATGCTTGTAGCTTTTATGCCTTTATTGCAGTTTATGCCATATATCATATTATTATCATAATAGCCGCTTTCACAAAGATAAATCGTGCAATAAGAGAAGACGAAGTTAGCGTAGAATGGTCGACGAAGTGTACTTTTTGTACTCAAAATTTTAAGGAATTGTTATGATGATGATAGTAGGATCAGAAATGTTGATTTTAGTATTTTTATACTATGAATAAGTATGTTATTAACGATTAACTTGTGTTATAACTTGATTATGTGATTAAAAATCCAATTTTTACATGATGAACGTACTTAGTTATGTCTGTAAGGTGGTAATGACTAATTATGTCATGATGACATATGTTTATAGGATATTGTGATTTGAATTGTTCGGTTTAGCCCACGAGTAAGGTAAGTTTTCTAATCCTTTATCTTGTTGAACTAATTATGGTTTCCAATTTAATTATCTTATAAATGATGCAAGTTCTCTAATCTATTTTATTGTTGAATCAATTATTGTTTCCAATATAATAATGCAAGGTTTCTAAACTTTGTTTTTGATATTGAACAAGTTATTCTTGTATTTAACTTGTTGTTTAGCATGCCCGAATATATTTGAATAGTTTATCGTTCATATTTCCATGCATGCTTAGTATTCAATTCTAAATAACCTTGGCTTAATATTGTTCAAGCAAGGTGTGTTATAGTTATTCAAGTTGTATGCTATTAGATTATTCCTAAAGCATGATTTTAATTTACCATGACGATTCAATTACGAGTATTCTATAATATGATGTTATTAGTATTAATTCAACTAGTCCTCTAGTTGATGATCCTTGAACTTCAAATTACCCTTGAAAGCTTATCCAAACCAAACTCTCTTTGGTGCGGACTTGTACTCTAAAAATCGAGATGAACAACCCTATTATTAGGGGATAACTTAGCGTAGTAGCGTTAAATGTTTGTGCACAATACATGGTACGTAAGGGTCGATCCCCTAAGCACGAGGAGTCCTTATAGTCTTATGATTGTTAAAGTTGGAGTTGAAAGATTACTTCATAACTATGGACATAGTTCATGGTCTTATGACCCTCGGTTATGTTTATTCCATACTTTGGATTTCAGGTTCTCGATTATCATTGTTAGAGTACTATCTAGTTTTAATGAGCCTACTCATATCTAGTTATTATTGTTATTATTCTTCTATTGATTCATTTTTATCCAGTGAGCAATTGTTTTGCTCACTCTTGTATACTTATAAACTCATTTTAGCTAAAGTGGAGAAGGTAGATGAACCTTCAACTAGCAAAGGAAAGGGAAAATTGTACAAGTGATGCTGATTTATATTTTTATTTATTGTGATGATCTTAGACTTCTTAATAATGATGTTATGTAATAATTTTAATTCCGCATTTGAATGATTGTATTTAAAGGTTGGACAACCTGGGAGATTTTATTATGTAACCCTTTAATGGGAAAGGTTTTATTTATCCAGTTTTATTTTGATTAGGTAGTTAGATATGAATGTTTGATTAAGTGAACACCAAATACTGTGGGAATGAAGTACCTGGGTTTGGGGGTGTCACAAGTTGGTATCAAAGCCTTAGGTTATGAACCTTAGGTGGGGGAAAAGCCTTAGGAAGTAACCTTCGAAAAGATAGTAATGATAAACTCTTATCGAGTTTTAAGGAAGAAATAATAAAACACTTATGTGCTTATGTGTTTATAACTTATGTGCTCGTGAGAGTAGAGTAGTAATGATTAGTAATTAAAACTTAAACTTTGGTTGACAGGATGTCTAATATAGGAGGATCCAGTCAAGCTAGGGAGGAGGAGCCTCGAGATATTCAGGTAGTTTGGGAATAATTACTTCCACGAGAAACAGTTCCGTTGGTCACAGTAGTTGAGCAGGAGAGGCTACATGATGAGGATGATGAGATAGAGACAGATGATGAGGAAGATCTCGTGGAGCTGCCACAGACTGATGAAGAGGACGAAGAGGAAAGGATTTCACATAACTCGATAGTTGGTCGTATGTACGATGAGGTGTATGACCGCAACGTGGAACTTCAAGATACTGTCGAGGAATTGCAAGAGATAGTAGCTGAACAACAGATGTCGATGGCATAGAAGGACGATGAAATCCAGGATCGAGAAGAATGACTGAACAATGTTGAAGAGAAACTGGTCCACACTGAAGAAGAGAACAACCAAATGAGAGCAGAGAATGCAGATTTGAAGAGCAAGTTGAGAGAAGTATTTGCAAAAAGGGCAAGAGCCGAAGACGCGTACATTGAATCTTATCAACAAGTCGAAATAGTAGAGGGAGATGCACAAGCAAAGAGAAGGAAGATGGAAGAGATGGATAACGTGTTCAACATCGCGATCAATCGAGCTCAAGACCGGGTCATGGGTTATCCAATTTAGTTTGAGACGCTACCCTCGTACATACTAGATTGTCGAACCATGTTCCGAATTATGGAAGAAGAGCGTCGTAAGGCTTTGCAGTATCTTAATAGAACATCGTAGGAAGAGTACTTGATTTATGATTTATGTTATGATAAGTATTATGAAAATCCCAAGTGTTATGCAACTTATGGGATATGATGATGATAACCTGAAACTTTAGTAGTTCAGGAAAATAATATAAATAGCAGTGATGCTATGGATATGATGTTTTTCAAAGAATTAAGTATGAATAAAAGTTATTATCTTCTTTTATCCAAAGTGTTATGTGTTATGTGGTGATTATTTTGGGGGCAAGTTAAGTAGAAATTACCTGAAAAGAGTTGAGTAATAATCTAATGAGGGTATTTTTAACAGAAAATGCCTCCCGGACGTCAACCACCTCATCAGAGAACCACCAAAGGAACCAACAACGATAATGTTGAAGCTAACTCCGCTCAAAGAATTTGGTGACGTTATCGACAGTGCAATTGTGAAAATCAACCACAGAATCAACCTCAGAGCCAAGGTGCTACATTTAAGGACTTCAAGGCGGTTGGACCACCAGAATTATGTGGATCCATGAATCCAGTTGAAGTACAGACCTGGATCATGGAAATTTAGAAAGTTTTTGATGTGGCTAGGGTAGAGGATAACCAGAAGACTGCTTTTGCAACATTCATGTTGAAAGCAGAGGCTAGTTATTTGTGGTAGGCCAATAAAACTCGAGGAGGACCAGGGGTTATGGCTTGGGAAAGGTTTAAGGAGATTTTCTTCGAGACCTATTTCCCAGAGAGTTCGAAAAGCCAGTTAGAAGTACAATTTTTAGAACTGAAGCAGGGAACGATGACGGTGTCGAAGTATGCCGCGAAATTCAATGAGTTGGCGAGGTTTGTGCCATATCAAGTTAGCATAGATGAACGCAAGGTGATGAGGTTTGAACAGGGACTGAAGCCCTGGTCGTTTAGTAGGGTTTCCTTGTTCCAGTTTAAGACTTTTACAGCCGTAATGGAAAAGGCCATTCTCGCTAAAGGTGCAGGTGAGGTGGTAACCAAGTTCAATCTGGAACAGAAAAAGAAGAAGAATGAAGTGGAGGTGAAGAATGGAGGTAGTGGTAGTAGAATTGGTAATAATAACCTGAAAAGAAAGTGGAATGGAAATGTGGGTGCTGGGAATCAACAAGGTAACCAGCAGAATAAGAAGTTTGAAAAATGTACTACATGCGGGAAGTTTCACAAGGGTGTATTCTTAATGGGGAAACGTGTATGCTTTTTAACTGTGGCCAGGAGGGTCACATTGCCCCAAACTGCAATCAACCCAAGAAGAATGTTTGCTACACTTGCGGGTCCAAGGATCACTATGCTCGTGAGTACCCTAAGAAGAAAGATGGAGAAACAACAAGAAGCAAGGGAGGTAGCAGTGGATGTACTTGGGCCATTATTGGGCCAATGACATCAACCAAAACCCACAAACTGTAACCTTCAACATGATATGCAAGATGTCAGTGCAATCAAAGGATGTGGTGTCGTATTATCCCAATCAATGATATTGATGCTTATGTATTATTTGATTCGGGTGCTACTTGCTCATTTATATCTGATGAATTTGCTATGAGATTAGGATTGCCTAGTGAAGAATTGAATTTTCCATTAAACATAAAAATTGCGAATAAGGAAGTAATTCCTGTTAGGTTCGTATACAAGAACTGTAGGGTGAACATTAAGGGAAATATTTTGATGGTAGATTTAATTCCGATTAGGCTGGGAGAGTTTGATGTTATTTTTGGAATGGATTGGTTGTTCAATTGTGGAGCAATAATTGACTGCCAAAAGAAATGTGTAAACCGTATGACTCCGTCAAAGGTAGTTTTCAATGGTAGCAAATCACCTAGACAAATGAGATGTCTGACGATTATGCAGGCCAAGAAGTTGTTTAGTCAAGGCTGTGTGGGTTATTTAGCTTACATAGTCGATACTCAGAAAAAGGGTACGAAACTAGAAGAAATACCAGTAGTTAGGGAGTTTGTGTACGTATTTCCAGAGGATTTGCCAGAACTTCCGCCTGACAGAGAAATCGAGTTTGTGATCGACTTAGCGCCAGGAACCGCACCGATATCGAAAGCCCCATACAGAATAGCTCTAGTAGAGATGAAGGAACTGATGGTACAACTACAGGAGCTGTTAGACAAGAAATATATTTAGCCGAGTGTGTCACCGTGGGGAGCACCGGTGTTATTTGTAAAGAAGAAGGATGGGTCAATGCGTCTTTGCATTGATTATAGGGAGTTAAACAAAGTCACTATTAAGAATAAGTATCCATTCACGAGAATAGATGATTTGTTTGATCAATTGAAAGGTGCTAGATATTTCTCAAAATAGATTTGAGAAGTGGGTATCACCAACCGAAAGTAAGGAAGGAGGATGTCAAGAAGGCAGATTCGAACTCGGTATGGACATTACGAAGTTTTTGGTGATGTCTTTTGGTTTGACAAACGCCGCAGCTGCGTTCATGGATTTGATGAATAGGTGTTTAAACCAATTTTAGACAAGTTTGTGGTGGTGTTTATTGACGATATTTCGTGTACTCTACAACTCAAGAAGAAGATTCTAGAACTTACGCCTAAAGCCGGAGACACTAAGAAAGGAAAAGTTATACGCAAAATTCTCTAAATGTGAATTTCGTTAGAACGTGTACAATTTCTTGGGCACGAATTGACAAGGATGGAATCTCAAATTGGATCCATCAAAGGTCTAAGTCGTGATAAATTGGGAACAACCAAGAACTCCATCGTAAGTAAGAAGTTTCTTGGGATTGGCGTGGTATTCTGAGAAGGTTTATCCAGATTTCTCCAAGATTGCCACTCCGTTGACAAATTTGACGAGAAAAACTATAAAATTTGTTTGGACGGAGAAATGTTAGGAGAGTTTTCAAGAATTGAAGAAGAAGCTCAGTGTGGCACCTGTGTTGTCATTACCAGATAATACAGGAAATTTTGTGGTGTACAGCGATGCTTCACATAAGGGATTAAGATATGTCCTTATGCAGAATGGAAAAGTCATCGTGTATGCATCAAGGTAGTTGAAGGACTACGAAAAAGGGTATCCAACTCATGATTTAGAGTTGGCGGCAGTTGTGTTCACACTAAAGATATGGAGACACTATCTCTACGGAGAGAAATGTGAGATCTACACAGACCATAAGAGTCTGAAGTACATTTTCACTCAGAAGGACCTGAACATGCATCAGAGTAGATGGATGGAATTGATAAAGGATTACGATTGTGAGATCTGTTATCATCCAAGCAAAGCAAACGTGGTTGCAGATGCCTTGAGTAGGAAAGGCAGAGAGAAGTTGATGATGTTAACTGATAAGGAGGAGTTTATTACAGCAATGTAAAGGTTTGAGTTGGAAATCAATTTTCAAAAAGAATCCAATGAGAAATTGTACCAGATGGATGCCAGTCAAACTTTGGTGGACAAAGTGAAGAACGCTCAACTGCAGGATAAGGAATGCAGAAAAATAAGAGAAAGAGTGGTCGAGGGAAAAGAAGTGAAATACAAGGTTGATACCGATGGAATGCTAAGATTCGAGGGACGAATCTGGGTTCCAGCAGTACCATATATTAAAGAGGACATTTTTGATAGAAGCTCATAGCTCGAGATATTCGATTCATCCAAGAAGTACGAAAATGTATCAAGATTTGAGACAACATTTTAGGTGGCCAAACATGAAAAGAGACGTTGCAGAATGCGTTGCAAAGTGCTTAACATGTCAGAGAGTCAAGGCCGAGCATCAAAGACCAAGCGGGTTACTTCAACCCTTGGAGATACCGAAATGGAAATGGGAACATATCACAATGGATTTTGTGGTAGATCTCCCAACGACTCAGAAAGGATACAATGCGATTTGGGTGATAGTGGACAGATTGACAAAATCTGCACACTTTTTTTCAATAAAGATTAGATTCAATCTTGATCACCTGGCAAGGTTATATGTTAAAGAGATCGTTGCAAGACATGGAGTTCCAGTATCAATTGTGTCAGATAGAGATCTGAGGTTCACATCAAACTTCTAAAAGAGACTACAGGAATGTATGGGAGCACAATTGCGAATGAGTACGACATATCATCCGCAAACAGATGGCCAAAGGGAACGAACAATTCAGACATTGTAAGATATGCTGAGAGCATGCGTCATGGATTTCAAAGGAAGCTGGGATGAACAATTACCGTTGGTGGAATTTGCCTACAATAACAGTTATCACGCTAGCATCGGCATGCCGCCTTACGAAGCATTGTACGGCAGGAGGTGCAGAACTCCACTGTGCTGGGATGAAGTCGGTGAACGTCAACTGTTAAGACCAAAATTGGTACAACAAACTGCTGAGGTTGTCAAACTCATCAAAACAAAATTGATAGCTGCTCAAGACAGACAGAAGAAATATACTGATCAACACAGACAAGATCGTGCATTCGACGTAGGAAATTATGTTTTCCTAAAAGTTTCACCTTGGAAGGGAAAAATTTGATTTGGTAAAAAGGGAAAGCTAAGCCCGAGGTTTATTAGACCCTTCGAAGTGCTGCGAAAAGTTAGGGAGGTGGCTTACGAAGTAGCTCTACCTCCAGAATTGCAAAACATTTATAATGTTTTTCACGTTTTGGTGTTACGACAATATAAGTCTGATTACAAGCACGTGATTGAGTACGAACCATTGCAGTTTGAGAAAGACTTGTCCTATGAAGAGGTTCCTATCCAGATAGTCGACGGGAAAGAACAAGGGCTCAGAAATAATGTGATACCTTCTGTGAAGGTAATATGGAGAAACCACAATATCGAAGAGGCTACGTGGGAACTCGAAGCTGAAATGATGAAGAATTACCCTGAGTTATTTGTTTAATCTATGTCTTCGATTCTGGGGACAGAATCTTTGTAAGTAGGGGAGAATGTGACGAATGAAATGTTTGAATTGTGATTCTGGGGACAGAATCTTTGAAAAGAGGGAATGATGTAACATTCCAGAATTTTTAATTATTTTATTAAATATTTATGAAATTATTTAAGTATTTAATGTATGTGTTTATTGTTAAATAAATAATTGTTCAAATTTGATTCAATTTAGTTAGCTATTTGTTAAATAAATAATTAAGAAAATTAATTATTTTATGCTAATTTAATTTAATTATTAAGTTAGAGAGTTTGATTAATTGAATTATTATTCTTTTTATTTGAATTTGTAATTAAAAAGATGTGTTAGTTGATTAAATAAAGTTATAATTATATAGAAAATTATAATTTTGGTGGTATTGATTTATGTGTTAAGTGATTTAATAAATTGTTTTTAGAATTAATTTAATTTATTAAAAGTGTGACAAATAACCTTTTATAAAGAAGTTATTAAAATAACTTAGAGGAGTTTTAATTCAGTTTTGCCAAACAAGGCCTAATGCCTATTAAGTCTTTAATCTAATTGTATTTTACCAAACAAGGTGTAAGGATTAATTGATTATCTTTGTTAGTGGTTAGCCAAACAAGCCTTATGGCTTTTGGTTTTCAAAATAAAATAACTGATGTCAATTAAATTAGAGTTATATTATATAATTAATATATATTATATCCTATATACGTTAGATTGTTAGTACGTAGTTAGAGTTAGGAAGAAAAGAGAAAAACGAGAGAAGAAGAAGAAGAAGAAGAAGAAGAAAAGAAGAAAAGAAGAAAGGAAGAAAGGCTAGGAGATTGGAGAAAGAAGCTTGAGAATTAAAGATATAGTCATCATCATCATCATCATCTTCTTCTTCAAGGTATTAACCTATTCTTTTAGTTTTAAAATTTAGTTTCTCTCTTCCCAAATTCTCTAGAATCCTTGTGTAAGGGTAAATTAGTTGTTATGTATGTGATTTTTATGATAATCTAGTGAGTTAAACTATTTTCTTAAGCTATGATTGAGAATAGTCCATGAATTTATATTATGTATATGTTTGTGAAGAAAAGTATTTTACAGGGAGTTTTTGTGATTATATTGTTTAGTTAAAATAGAAATTATGGGTTGTTTAGTTGTTTTATTGATAAATTGGCTATTCAATTTGTTAGAGTATGTATATACTTTGATAAAATACTTTAAATTAATCATTTTGGTTGAAAAACAAAATCACACTATTGATTTTCATCAAAAACATCAAAAAGTGAATTTTTATCAAAAACAGTGAAATTGGATGTTTTAAACCTGTTGTTTATATTGTTGTATGGATAGAAACATGTTAGGAATTCTTGAATTAGGCTTACATGAAGTCTTTGTATGATTTGCATGTGAATTAGGCTGTTAGAAAGGAACTTTTAGCCCAAAATTAGCTTTTTTTATATCATTGCCAAGTTCACAAGAAAATCAGAATAAGGCCAAGAAGGCTGCCCAAGAATTCATTTTTAACTTAGCGATAATAATCATACGGCAACATAATGGTACCATACACCACAAGTAGCATGGCCTTGTAGCTTTATTCTCGCGTACCAGAAGTTTCATTCTCTCCATCATCGCCGCACGCCCGCACCATACTATAAACTGTGGCAAAGCAAATGAAGTGAGTTAGTGAGAATGGTCGACAAGTGTACTTTTTGTACACGAAATTTTAAGGAATTGTTATGTGATGATAGTAGGACTATAAAATGTTGATTTTAGTATTTTTATACTATGAATAAGTATGTTATTAACGATTAACTTGTGTTATAACTTGATTATGTGATTAAAAATCCAATTTTTACATGATGAACGTACTTAGTTATGTCTGTAAGGTGGTAATGACTAATTATGTCATGATGACATATGTTTATAGGATATTGTGATTTGAATTGTTCGGTTTAGCCCACGAGCAAAGCAAGTTTTCTAATCCTTTATCTTGTTGAACTAATTATGGTTTCCAATTCGATTATCTTATAAATGATGCAAGTTCTCTAATTTATTTTATTGTTGAATCAATTATTGTTTCCAATATAATAATCAAGGTTTCTAAACTTT
This sequence comes from Panax quinquefolius, assembly GCA_020205615.1. Classification (NCBI taxonomy): domain Eukaryota; kingdom Viridiplantae; phylum Streptophyta; class Magnoliopsida; order Apiales; family Araliaceae; genus Panax; species Panax quinquefolius. The sequence goes on from CM035158.1 coordinate 57,854,564, forward strand.
GTTTTTGATATTGAACAAGTTATTCTTGTATTTAACATGTTGTTTAGCATGCCCGAATATATTTGAATAGTTTATCGTTCATATTGCCATGCATGCTTAGTATTCAATTCTAAATAACCTTGGCTTAATATTGTTCAAGCAAGGTGTGTTATAGTTATTCAAGTTGTATGCTATTAGATTATTCCTAAAGCATGATTTTAATTTACCATGACAATTCAATTACGAGTATTCTATAATATGATGTTATTAGTATTAATTCAACTAGTCCTCTAGTTGATGATCGTTGAACTTCAAATTACCCTTGAAAGCTTATCCAAACCAAACTCTTTTTGGTACGGACTTGTACTCTAAATACTGAGATGAACAACCCTATTATTAGGGGAAAACTTACGGGTAGCGTTAAATGTTTGTGCACAATACATGGTACGAAGGGCTGATCCCCCTAAGTACGAGGAGTCCTTATAGTCTTATGATTGTTAAAGTTGGAGTTGAAAGATTACTACTCAGAATCGTGGACATAGTTCATGGTCTTATGACCCTCGGTTATGTTTATTCCATACTTTGGATTTCAGTTCCTGATTATCATTGTTAGAGTACTATCTAGTTTTGATGAGCATACTCATTTGCAGTTATTATTGTTATTCTTTTATTGATTCATTTTTATCCAGTGAGAAATTGTTTTGCTCACTCTTATATATTTATAAACTCATTGCAGCTAAAGTGGAGAAGGTAGATGAACCTTCAACTAGCAAAGGAAAGGGAAAATTGTACAAGTGATGCTGATTTGTACTTTTATTTATTGTGATGATCTTAGACTTCTTAATAATGATGTTATGTAATAATTTTAATTCCACATTTGTATGATTGTATTTAAAGGTTAGACAACCTGGGAGATTTTATTATGTAACCCTTTAATGGGAAAGGTTTTATTTATCCAATTTTATTTTGATTGGGTAGTTAGATATGAATGTTTGATTAAGTGAACACCAAATCCTGTGGGAATGAAGTACCTGGGTTTGGGGGTGTCACAACATCACTCTCATCAGCACTCACAAGTGGGTCCCACCCACAATGAAAATGTTTTTGTGAAAAAAATGCGTCCTGGAAGAAGACAACCACGTCAGCAAGAACCTCCTTAGGGGTCTACTAATAATAATAATAATGAGGCCAACACTAATCCGGTTTAGCAGTTGGTAACTCTGTTGATGGGTGCATTTGCGAATCAACCGCAAGCTCAAGTCACGACCTTTAAAGAATTTAAAGCGGTTGGACCGCCAGAGTTTCAAGGGTCTATGAATCCAATGGAAGCCCAAATCTGGATTATGGACATGGAGAAGGTGTTCGCCATTGCTAGAGTTAATGAGGATCAGAAGACCGCATTCGCAGCGTTCATGCTGAAGTCTGAAGCTAGCTACTGGTGGCAAGAAAATAAGGTACGTGGGGGACACGAGTGATAGCGTGGGATAGATTTAAGGAGATGTTTTTCGAAATGAACTTTCTAGCGAGTTCTCGAAATAAGCTGGAAGTGCAATTTCTGGAGCATAAGCAAGGAACAATGACGGTGCCAGAATATGCTGCGAATTTTAACGAGTTGGCAAGGTTTGCCACTTATCAAGTCAATACCGACAAGCGTAAATCTAGAAGGTTCGAACAAGGATTGAAACCTGGCTGTATAGCAAGATTTCAATGTTCCAGCTGAATACATTTGCGGCTGTACTGGAAAAGGCAATTATCGCGAAAGGTGGAAGTGATGCCTTGACCAAGTACAACCAAGAATAGAAGAAGAGGAAGAATGAGAATAAGGCTGGTGGTAGTAATGTTGGAAGTAACAGACAGAAGAGGAAGTGGAGAAAGAATTCGACTACGGGAAGACAGCAGGGAAATCAGCAGAAGAAAAAGTTTGAAGCTTGTGCGACGTGTGGAAAAAACCATACTGGAGTATGTTTGAAGGGAAAGCAAGTGTGTTTCAACTGTGGTCAGGAGGGACACATTTCACCAAACTTTTTTAGATCAAAGAAAGGAGCATGCTTTACCTGTGGTTCAAAAGATCACATGGCTCGTGATTGCCCTAAGAAGCCAGTGGGAAGCGCAAGTGGTGGAAAAGGAAAAAACAATGGTGGTGGTGTATTGACTATCACTGGACCAGTACACTCAAGTCGACCTACTGCGAGGACTATCAATATGACCGTGCAGGATGCTGTACAGTCTAAGGATGTGATGTCAGGTATCATTCTGATTAATGGTATTAACGCTTATGTGTTATTTGATTCGGGCGCTACTTATTCATTTATATCTGATGAATTTGCTCAGAATTTAGATTTTCCTTAGGAAGAATTAGAATTTCCCTTAAGTATAGCGATTACGAATAGGGAAGTGAGTCCTGTTAGATTTATATATAGGAATTGTAGAGTGATTATAAAAGGTCACGAGATGATGGTAGATTTGATACCAATTAGACTTGGTGAATTTGATGTTATATTGGGAATGGATTGGTTATTCAATTACAGAGCAGTAATTAATTGCCAAAGGAAATGTGTTAACCTTATGGCTCCATCAAAGGTTGTGTTCTTTGGCAGCAAGTCACCTCGACAAGCAAGTTGTCTGACGGTGATGCAAGCCAAGAAGTTGTTGAGACAAGGATGTGTAGGATACATAGCCTACATAGTCGATACACAGAAGAAGAGTGCAAAGTTAAAAGAGATATCGATTATAAAAGATTTTGCAAACGTATTTCCAGATTATTTGTCGGGTCTTCCGTCGGATTGACAAGTCGAGTTCATGATTTACTTACTACGAGGAACGGCCCCGATTTCTAAAGCACTATACAGAATGGCCCCGGTAGAAATGAAAGAGTTGATGGTGCAACTGCAAGAATTGCTCGACAAGAAGTATATTCAGCCGAGTGTGTCGCCATGGGGAGCACCCGTGTTGTTTATTAAGAAAAAAGACAGATCGATGCAGCTCTGCATTAATTACCAAGAATTGAATAAGGTCATGATTAAAAATAAGTATCCATTACCTAGAATTGATGACCTGTTCGATCAGTTGAAGGGAACGAGATATTTCTCCAAGATAGACTTAAGAAGTGGTTATCATCAGTTGAAGGTGAGGCCAGAGGATGTACCGAAGACAGCGTTCAGAACTCGGTATGGTCATTATGAGTTTCTGGTTATGTCTTTTGGTTTAACCAACGCACTTGCAGTGTTCATGGATTTGATAAACAGGGTATTTAAACCATTCTTAGACAAATTTGTGGTAGTGTTTATTGATGATATACTGGTGTATTCCAAGACCAAGAAAGAAGATGTTGAACACTTAAGAGTGACATTGGAGACATTGAGAAAAGAGAAGTTGTACGCTATATTCTCAAAATGTGAATTTTGGTTAGAACGTGTATAGTTTCTCGGGCACGTTATTTATAAGGACGAAATTTTGGTAGATCCATCAAAGGTTGAAGCTGTAATAAACTGGGATCAGCGGAAGACACTGTCAGAAGTAAGGAGTTTCTTAAGATTGGCAGGTTACTATAGGCATTTTATTCAATACTTTTCCAAGATCGCGACTCCGTTGAAGAATTTAACTAGGAAAGCGGTTAAGTTTATTTGGACAGAGAAGTGTGAGGAAAGTTTTCAATAATTGAAGAAGAGGTTGAGTTCAGCACCTGTGTTGTCATTGCTTGATTATACAGGAAATTTTGTGGTGTATAGTGATGCATCACATAAAGGACTAGGATGTGTGCTTATGGAGAACGGCAGAGTTATTGCGTATGCATCACGTCAGTTGAAAGATTACGAGAAAGGGTATCTGGCTCATGACTTAGAGTTAGCGGCGGTGGTGTTTGCCCTAAAAATTTGAAGACATTATCTTTATGGAGAGAGGTGTGAGATATATACCGACCATAAAAGTCTGAAGTATATCTTTACACAAAAAGATTTGAATATGAGGCAAAGAAGATGGTTGGAGCTGATCAAAGACTATGACTGTGAGATTTTCTATCATCCCGGAAAGGCGAATGTTGTTGCTGATGCCTTAAGTAGGAAGGGACGGGAAAATTTAATGATGTTAACTGCTTACGAGAAGCTAGTGTCAGAAATGGCTAAGATGGAGTTAGAAATTAAATATCTGACAAAATCCGATGAAAAGTCGTTCCAGATGGGAAATAGTTCAATGTTGGTAGATAAGGTGAAGAATGCACAACTTCAGGATGAACACTTTGAAAAGATAAAACAACGAGTATCTAAAGGTGAGGAAAACAAATTCAAAATTGAGAATGACTTGTGTCAAGTAAATGAACTATATTAATTCAACATTTGAAATTAAAATTCTAGAAAGCTGCATTCATAATATTCGAATAACAATAATGAAACTTGTCTAACAATAAACAAGTTAGAATGCATCAATAAGTATTAGACTTCAAACTTGTTTGAATAAAATAATGTCATAGCTAGATTGTTCAAGTCATGATTAAGAATATAATAGTCCGTTTAACGAAACTTTAAGGTAAGAACTAGCTCAACATAAATGTAAGGATAGAAGGCTTGCTCAATGTAAAAAGAGAAGTTTAGAAACTTGCTCAATGTAAATATAGAGTTAGAAAACTTGCCTTGAGCGTAAGCTATAAAGTTAAACTCACGATCACTTACACATAATTTTAGAACCACAATACCTATTAGACATGCAAACATATCATATCATGTTCGTTACCATTCACATTTCAGAAACTCTAAGTGTTTAACTTCGTAACACTTAACTAACATTCATTGTCAAACTAACTTGCAATATAACACGTTCACGATTTACTAAACATTTTTGCACTTTGAACTTACTAACACCAATTCACTATGTTATGTTATCCTTAACATTACTCATTTAACATGCTATCACACTTTCAGACCATGCCATGTTTCTATCTTTAAGTCATAAGAATAGCGTAAACCGTAATCTCAAACCAGGTATGGCGGCAATTGCTGCCATCTGAAAGCTTGGGGCCGCCAAGGCAGAATTGCTTGGCGTTGTTCAGACAGACGAAGAGAGGCTAATGAACAGTAGCCGACTTTAGCCCAACAAACACAATTTTCACCCATCAAACAGTGATAATAACACGTAAGATAAATATACAACTATCATAAACATGATTGCTCACATTTACAACAAATTAGAACAATTTAACACCAACTAAAACTTTTGTAATTTCTCAAAATTCATATTTTCATACTTAAACTCCATTTTTGATATTCATTCTAGAAATCATCACTGTGAATGCATTACTTTACCAAATTACTCCATTCAAACTACGTTACGTTCGTATCTCAATGAACTACCATATACAAACTTCAATTTATAATTTATTATACGAATTGGCCACTAAAATTGATACTATTCATGAACATATTAAAAAATACACATATAGTCAAAAATGTCTACTGATATCCGAAATTAACATGCAAATTTTGGTTTAAACATAAACTTTATCATTATAAGCATTTATAACCATCATAACTCAGTTATATAACAACAATTCGAAAAAACTAAAATTCATAGAGCATAGAAAAATTTGTCGTAGTTCGCATATACTGATATATATATATATATATATATATATATATATATATATATATATATTAAGATATAAAAATACCTTCAAATTGCTTGTAATCCTTTTTGATAACACTGCAAAATGCTCTGAAATCCTTCTTTCCCAAATTCTCTCAACTCTCACAAAACTCAGTACTCTCAACTTTGCAAACAAGAATGCGTATAAATAACTGAATAATAAGCGTAAACAAAAGAAACTGATATGGCCTTAATAATACTACTAAATGTCAATTCAGTTACTAATGTATATAATATAAATATATTATATTTATTATTTAATTATTTTATTTAATTTCAAAATTAGAAATATCGAAAGCCCTAAGGCTTGTTTGGCAACTCATTTAAATCTTAAAGAATTAAAACACTTAAGCCTTGATTAGCAAAAACTAATTTAAATCCTTTTTAATTTATTTTAATAAACACTTTAATTTATAAACTATAATCACATATTATTTTCATATCCAACATTAACCCATTTAATTAATCACATACTATATTTTAATTAAATATAGCCATTTAACAAATATCACCAAATTATAATTTTCATTATAACTTTATTTAATAATTTAACATATCAACTAAATTATTACATCAACACAACAACATAACACCTCACGTAACAATACAAACCTCTAAATTATAAATTCATTTAATTTAGAAAATTCTCTAATACATTTAGATGCATCAACCATCACATCAATAAAATATTTATTTAACAATAAACACCTCAAATAATATTTAAATAGCTCAATAAATATTTAAATTACACTTTAGAATTTTGGATCGTTACACCAACTCTGGTCCCAACAATGTTGCTTCACTCACCTCATCCCAATATACTAGAGAGCGACACATTCATCCATATAATGCTTCGAATGGAGGCACACCTATACTTGCCTGATAACTGTTGTTGTAGGAGAATTCCAACAATGGTAAGTACTTATCCTAATTCCCTTTGAAGTCTAGAACACAAAGACTCAATAGATCTTCAAGAGTTTGAATAGTCCTTTCTGATTGCCCGTCCATTTGAGGATGGTATGCCAAACTGAATCGTAAATCTGTGCCCATAACTTTCTGCAAGCTACCCAAAATCGTGAAGTGAATCTTGGATCTCGATCAAAAACTATAGATACTGGCATACCAAGCCATCTTACAATTTCATTTATATACATACGAGCAAGACATTCAAGTAAATAAGTTTCTCGTATAGGCAAGAAATAAGCAGACTTGGTTAATCTATCGATAATGACCCAAATTGCATTTATGCATTGAGAAACCTTGGGAAGACCAGTAACAAAATCCATGTTAATGTGCTCCCACTTCCATTCTGGAATCTCAAGTGGTTGCATCGGACCCTTTGGCACTTGATGCTCAACCATAACACGTTGATAAGTTAAACATCTTGCGATAAACTCTGCGATATCTCTCTTCATATTGCTCCACTAAAATGTATGTCGAAGATCACGATACATTTTAGTACTTCCATGATGAATTACAAATGGTGTGTTGTGTGCCTCCATCGTGATTTTGTATTTCAAATCAAAGTCGTTAGGAACACAGAGTCTAGAGTTGACTCGAAGTATTCCTTCTTCATCAATTCTTATTTCTGGAATAGCATCTTGTACTTTCTTCTTCATACGCATCAGCTCTAGGTCTGTGACTTGAGCATCTTTAACGTTATCAATTAAAGTCAGTTCTACGCGTATACTTAACATCATCGCATAGGTCCCCAGAGTCTTGAACTTTATCTTCATCTTTTGTAAATCACACAAAATGGCCTTTGTGTTGACATCATCGCACTCGTTCCCGCATATGATCTTCTATTCAATGCGTCAGCTACCACATTCACTTTTCCAAGATGGTATTGAATGGTATGGTCGTAATCTTTCAATAGCTTGAGCCAAAATCATTTTTGCATGTGAAGTTCCTTTTGGGTGAAGAAATATTTGAGGCTTTTATGATCTAAAAAGATCTCCACTTTCTCCCCATATAGGTAATGCCTCCAGATCTTTAATGCTAAAACGACTGATACCAACTCTAGATCATGAGTAGGATAATTCCTCTCATATTCTTTAAGTTGTCGCGAGGCATAGGCTATGAATTCCTATGTTTCAATGAACACATCCTAAACCTTTGCCTGAAGCATTGTTGTAAATGAAAAATCCAATCGAACCTGATGGTATTGTCAGAACAGGTGCCAAAATGAGTCTCCTCTTGAGTTCTTGAAAACTCTTCTTGCATTCCTTGCTCCATTTGAATTTTGTATCTTTTCAAGTCAGCTAAGTTAATGGAGTAGTGATTCGAGAAAATCCTTCCACAAATTTCTGATAATAACCAGCTAAGCCCAGAAAGCTACATACTTCGGTTACTGACTTAGGTTGCTCCTGACTTTGTATTGCTTCAATCTTTGTCGGGTCAACTGATATTCCATACTTCGATACCACGTGCCCAAGAAATGCTACTCCTTCAAGCAAAAACTCGCATTTCTTTAACTTAGCATATAGCTTGTTTTCACGAATCTTTTGGAGTATCGGTCTCAAGTGTTGGTCATGATCTTCACGACTTTTGGAATAGATAAGGATGTCATCAATAAAGACAACCACAAAATGATCCAAATATTGCTTGAATACTCGGTTCATCATATCCATGAAAGCAGCAGGAGCATTAGTCAATCCAAAAGACATGACTAAGAATTCATAATGCCCGTAACGAGTTCTGAAGGCAGTCTTCGGAATATCCTCAGTTCTAATCTTTAATTGATGATATTCGGAACGAAGATTGATCTTTAAAAAGAATTTAGCACCTTTCGACTAGTCAAACAAGTCATCAATGCGAGGTAGTGGGTACCTATTTTTGATGATGACATGGTTCAACTCCCGATAGTCAATGGAAAGTCGCATACTCCCATCTTTCTTCTTTACGAATAAAATAAGAGCACCCCCAGGAGATGTATTAGGACGAATGAAATTAATATCTAACAACTCATGTAGTTGGGTTTTTAACTCCTGAAGTTCAATAGGAGCCATTTGATATGGAGTTTTGGAAATGTGTTTTGTACCGGGTTCAAGGTCAATACAAAATTCAATATCACGCTCTAGGGGTAGGCCAGGAAGTTCTTCAAGAAATACGTCAGGAAATTCACTAACAACAGAAATATTATTCAAATCTGACGTATTTTTGTTTAAATCCATGACATGGGCTAAGAAATCTTGACATCCATTTTTTATAAACAAATGGCTTTATGGCTTGATATGACAGTGATTGACTATAAGGTTGGTTGCTTTAATTCACATAACAGGTTGGTTAGGAATATAAAAACTAATGACCTTACGAAAACAATCAATTTTGGAATGATGTGTAGTTAACCAATCAATCCCTAAAATCACATCAAATGCAAGTATCTTTAAATAGATGAGATCAACAGGAAATGTGATGATCCCAACTTGAATCAAGCAAGATTTATAAACAGTGTATGTAATGAAAGCTTCTCCTAACGGAGTTTCAATAGATAAGTCAATGTCTAATTTCTCAGGAGTCAAGTTCAAACGTTGAGGACAAGCAGGAAAGATAAAAGAATGGGTAGAATAAGTATCTAATAAGGTATAAACTTCACAAGAGTTTATGATTAGCTTACCCGTGATCACCTCGTTCGGGTTCCTCGCGTTTTGGGTAGTCACGATAAACGCTCTTCCAGGAACCACCGACTTTAACTTTTCCAGGACAGCCTTTGGAGTCACCATCTCCGCTGGACTTGGTTTTTCTACAAGACAATCTCGAGCTATATGACCTTCCTTTCCACAGTTATAACGCACCTTGAATTGTTTTCAATATTTTGGGCTGATGTGTCCCTCTTTCCCGCATTTATAACATATGACCGGTGGTTGTTCTCATCCCCTAAAAACAGTTGATGATGGTGTTAACATCTCCACGTTGTCATTTTTGTACGTTTCCTTTTTGAAATCTCCCCTTGACTCGCTTCTTCTACTATTATGGCCACGATTACCACCAGAGTGGTTACCGCTTCTATCCAGATATTTTCCTCCCCACTAGTTGTCATTACTCCGATGACTGTTGCCACCTGTACGACCGATGTTGTGGTCTCCTGGTTGAACAGACTCATTATCACGTTCTAATAATTGAGTCCTATTCACAACATCTGAATATAGAGAAAATTTATGAGAAATGAGGTATTGACAAATTTTTAAACCTCTCAGAAACAACCGCATCATATGTTCCTCATTCTCTACCAAATGAGGTGCAAACCTGGATAACTTCGCGAACTTAGCATCGTACTGGGACACAGACATGTTGTTATGTTCCAGTTTGATAAAATCTACCTCTTTCAAATGAGGAATACTTTCAGGAAAGTACTTGTCATTAAATAGTTTCTGAAATGCTTCCCAAGACATATTGAGGGCGGCAGGCTGGGTACGCTTCACAGATTCCCACCAGTAATCTGCCTCACCACTGAACATAAAGGTGGCGAATGGAACCTTCTGTTCCTCCTGCATCCCAAGACATCAAATATCTTGGTAATTTGCTTAACCCATGTTTCTGCCTTGATCGGATCCGGCTATCCCAAAAACTTCGGCAGTCCTAACTCCTTAAATTACTTAGCAGTAACCAGCCGTGAGGTTGCCATTGTTTCCTCCTACATTTTGAGCAGGAGTCTATCTCGTCTGGTTTTGCATGAACTGCAAAAAGCTTCTAAATATCCCATCGTTCATCGTTTGATCGGTGGTGTTGTTCACAGGAGGAATACTGCCTTCCTAATGCACATTATCATAGTTGTTGATTGTCGGTGTCTCAACGGTCTCATGTGCTCCATTTCTCATCTCAACATTTTCAGATGTCATTCTCAAATACTGTCACAAAATAAGGGTTAATTAAAAAAATTGACATGCCACATAATATCCCTATATTCTGATCGACCAACAAATAAGCTTAAGTAGGACACACTAGCGAAGGATTTACTCATCTCTCCCCTCCTAGTTCTAATCTCAGATCTCCACCAGAGATCATACCCCTAAGTTTAGATACCAACTGTGACGCCCCCAAAATAGGTCTACACAACCCATTTTGAGTTGCCAAATACATGTTATAGAAAATAACTACAACTTCATTATTACAATTGTCGTGCAAAATACGACAACACATACGCTGTGAGTTGACAAATATTGTCTTCTAGACAATATAAAAACTTAAATAAGTCCTCATTACAATTATTGATACACTATTTTACAAAAAATAATGAGGATTGCTAAAACAACTGTCTTGAACCATCACTCTACACCCCGACTAGTTCCCGCTATATTCTCGCCTCCTCAGAAGAAAAATGGAATAAAAAGAAAAAGGATGAGCTCAACTAGCCCAGTAAAGAATATTATGACTAAGATAATGAAAAAAAAATTTATCATTAGCCTTAATAAATCAGATAAAATATAATGGACAACAAGTTTAAATCAATATTCGCAGCGGAAATAACAATTCATTAGAAGAGTTAAGTAGAGAATGAAGTCTACTATCTTCTATGATTTAAAAGTTCATCATCAATATTTTATCCCTGTGACATCAATCAATATACATCTTGAACCAAATATTCATCTTTGCACTACCGGCCAAAGAGATATTCATTTGTATCACCAGTTGGTCATGTTCATCTCAACACCTGTCCATCTTTGCACTACGGGCCAAAGATATTCATCAGGTAATCATTCATCTTTGCACTACAGGCCAAAGATATTCAGTTATATAACCATTTAGGACTGAGGATGATAAAAATATTTTAAAGAAAATGAATCCAGTGAGAAAAAGAACAAGATTAGGGATTCGTACTTTAGTTTATCCAAGTTCAACAATATTCCATCATAATCAATTGTGGAGCAAAATTCAAGAATGAATATCAAAACAAGGATACAATCAAAGATAGTAACCATAATAGACAAATTGGACACAGAAAATAAAATTTAATTTTTTTATGAATAGTGCCGTATTCGTGAATAGTGTCGTACACGTGAATAGTGCCCCCGACACAAAAAGGTAAAACTTTCACAATAAAATTCGTATCAATATTTTCGGTATAATGATATTAAAAGAAATAATACCATTTATGAAAAAATAACATTCCTTGCCTCAAAGGAATAGTACTTTTGAATGACATATCAGATATAATATTGAAGGAAACTTGCACTGTACAGCAACACTCAAGATATCTAAATACTCGCAAAAATACACTCGATATTATAGAGAGAGAAAATTACTTATTCTCGTGTGATTTTCAATTCTAACCTAAGCACCCTATTTATAGGAAAATACTTAGAACACCAAAGAAGAAAATTTAATAAAATATTAATATTTTCAAAAAAATTTCCTACCCACACCAGATTACTCTCATCAGCACAAACAAGTGGGTCCCACCCACATTAAAATTGTTTTTTTGAAAAAAATATTTATAACCCAAAACAAATCAATTATTCCGAAAATTCAATAATTCATAATAAATAGCCATTTTATCAGAAAAATACGAATTTTATGTCTATTTCATAGAAAATTTAATTCTCTACAACTTTGTAGAAGAAAGTTTTTTCAAATTCTAAACGAAAAATGACCGAAATCCACATACGGATGATTTTAACACCTCCATTCCAACAAAATACTGATAAAAGACCTCATCATTAATTCCTTCATTTATATCTACATAAAATAAATACTTCCTTATTATTTTTATCAATAATTAATTATTCACAAATAATATTACATAATCATAATAATGACAACCAGGTCATTCCTAGGAAAGAGGGAGATTTCCGATAAGGATTTCTCCTTACTGGCGCGCAATTAAGTGACCAAACCATTTTTCTAGACAGAACTTCCTTAGACATTGCCAATAATGCTATCTAATAATATTATTCAAATAATATGAATTATTGATCTATTAATAGGAAATACTGTGCAGTGACAATTATTGAATCAATAATATAAAATATCAATGTAGCAATTATTGAATCAATAAAATAAAATATTGAACAATAATTACGGTAACAATTATTGAGTAGTGACTTCTTACGTGAGAATAAATAATTAGAATTATTGTGCAATACCGTTTGCTACTGTGCAACAACGCATATTACTTTACTTTACCCACCGGGTATTCCAACAGTTTTAACGGTAACCGTTACACCGTTATTATTAAAAAAAACTCATACTTGTCATTTTCTTCATCCGACAGTTTTCCGTTATGGGGCCCACAAATGGTTGCGTCGTCGTATGAATATTCCCCAACAACAAGAATATTCCACGACTAAATGAATATTTCCTCGACAATAATGAATATTTTATAACCACTAGCTTATTTAAAATATTTACGCATTTTACCCATAACTAACCACATTAATCGAATCAACCCCTAACTATTTCAAAATAATAAATAAATGAAATTCCATTTTATTCATAAAAGTTGGGGTCTTACACCATTAAATAAATAAGTCATAGATCCAAGTAAAACTCAACTTCATGCATAAATGACTAACTCAGCAACTACGACGTCCAACCGGCACGCCCCGCGCCTGGTCCTTCATTAATGTAGCGCGGCCCATGCCACCCCATCAGAAAGTATTCTTCATGCAGTGCGCCCCGTGTCCTCTTCTATATAGTCATGGCGCGCCCCGCGCCGGTGATGCAGAATGTCAAAATGCTTGATATTTCTTCAAGTGCCAACTTTTGGACGTCTTCACCTTTTAACCTGTAAAAAGACCAAAAACCTATCAAAAGTAACATGAAATACTCACTAACTAGCAACAAGTAACATAAAATACTCACTAACTAGCAATATACCAAGCTAAATAAGGTCAAATCGTATATTAAAAACCTACTCATTAGAAATATGAGGATTTTTGGGAAGAATCAACTTCAATAGCCGATTCATCTCCCAACTCACAGCAAATCTATGAACCTATCTTCAAGTTTTTAAGGAAGAACTCCTCTAAGAAATGGAACAAAGAGTGTCAAAATCCTTCATTTCCATCAAAGAGCAACTAGTCAAAGCTCCTGTCTTGGTACCGCTCAGGGATGATGTTCCCCTATTCATGTACCTGTCAATCAATGACAATGTTATAGACTCTATGCCGGGACAGAAAGATGATAGAGGCCAAGAAAGAGCTATCTATTACCTCAACAAAAGATTCAGCATCAGTGAGCACAAGTATACCTTGATTGAGAAAACTTGTTGTGCATTAGAATGGGCTTCCATGAGATTACAACATTATCTCCATGGTCACACAACCTATCTCATATCTCGTATGGGTTCTCTTAAGTACATGTTCAGCAAACCTATGTTGAATTGTCAACTGTCCAAATGGCAGTTGATCCTCCAGCAATTTAACATCATCTACGTGACTTAAAAGTATATCAAAGGTCAAGGAATTGCAGATCAACTGGTTGTCGTACCATTCGAGGATTTCAAACCCTTGAAAACATGTTTCCCCAAAGAAGGGGTAATGATAATTCAGTAACACCATCAAGACAATACACCCCAGTCATGGAGGATATATTTTGATGGAGCTGTAAACATGGAAGGTGTCGAAGCTGGAGCAGTTCTAATGTCCATTTCGGGAGAGCAGTATCACGTTGCCATCAAATTGCAGTTTGTCAACACCAACATCATAGCTGAGTATGAAGGCTGTATAATGGGGTTGAAGCTTGCCCAATCCATGGGCATCAAACGATTAACTGTCTTTGGAGATTCCAAACTGGTGATCAGACAAACCAATGTGGTCTATCACACCAAAGAATTACATTTATTGCCTTACCATCGGCAAGTTATCCATATGGCTTCGGAGTTTGAAGAAATATCCTTCCTCCACATTCCTCGAAATAGGAATGACTTTGCTGACGCACTAGCAACTTTGGCTTCCTTGATCAACATACCTGAGAGGGGAAGCATTCAAAATATCACATTTGCTTGCCAAATGGTACCAGCCTACAGGAATTACATCAGAGAAGTATCAGATGAGCTGCCTCACATCCAACACCCTTTGTATCAGCCTATTAAAGAGTATCTTGAGATGGATCTACGCTCACTTGGGTGAGTTAAGCTGAAAGGAAGCGGATCCATCGAATGGCTATGAAATTATATCAAAGCGGAGATGCACTCTATAAAAGAGATGAAGGACTAGGCCTTATAAGATGCATAGACAAAGACCAAGCTTAGAGACTCATGGATGATATCCATGGTGGAGTATGCGGCCCTCTACTTATCAAGAAAATCTTAAGAACAGGGCATTACTGGCTATCTCTCAAAGTTGACTGTGATTATCACGTCAAGAGATGTTACCAATGCCAAATTCATGGAAATGCTATCCACACCCCTCCAAGGGAGGGTTGCCTCCTTTTTAGTCTTAACAAAAGGACTTTAACTCATGCAAGCATACACGAGTCAACAAGTAGTACAGAGTAAGAAAAGTATCGATCCACGAAGAAAAGTTTTAAATGTTAATTATCATACATCAACTATTTCACTATTTTTATATGCTTAAACGAATAATTCACAATTGTAATTAATTCTAAACTCAATTAATAATTAAAAACACAATACTAATTTAATGTAATCAAATTTGGAGAGAATGGGATTCTAACTTCATTTTATACTTCATCTAACTATTACCATCATGTAAAGCTTATATATTCATTATGGAAAATTAGCCAAGAGCACAAACTTAGACATAACCATTTTTCAATTACTTATGACCTATTTACACAATCTCCACATATGATAGAAATCATGTAATCAACACCATTACCAAAATCACTATATGTCTATGTGAAATTGCAGCAATAATGAATTAAAGCACAAGCTCTTACATTACTACACATGGTGAAACAATATATTTCTATCCGGTTTACAAATTACAAAGCTAAGCAACTCAGCCTCATAAACGTATGATATTATTATTATATCCATACTCATATTTCATTTTTCAAATCCATATAAGTATATACAATGAATGGTGATCAATCATTCTTACACTACGCTCAATCATAATAGATAATCTGATGATAAACATACAAGCAAACAATCAGCCATGTAAGTATAAACTACATATCAAAATCCATTAGAATCCCATAATGGAGTTTAGTTCATTTTTGAACCAAAAGCCATTATGGTATTGAAGTAACACATGGGATTAAATAATACAAATGAGAGATGAAAGAGAAATGATTAAACCCAATTGCAGAATCTGTTCCAATGTGTTGTTCAAAATCATCAATAATCTCCAGGAAATTAAAACTACACTTTATTTAATAAACTAGAATAAGAGAAAAGCAATTTTTATGATCCAATGCTTAAACTCTCTCTCCCATAGCTAATACATAAGAACCCTAATAATAATACAAAAAACTGATAAAAATTGACTTCAACACGTCTCTTCTGCCAACCATATCGTTCAGATAGACTAAAAATGCTCAAATTTCAAATTACAAAACAAGTCAACACACGGACTATAGAGGACTCGTGCGTCCGCGCGTGATCCTTGTGTAAAATGGGCGTTGGCGCACGATTAGGATATCTGTCGAAGCTTTGACGTGGGCGCGCGAGTTTCCTTTTTGTTTTAGGCGCGACCGCGAGTAGGTGCTACATTGTCTAACTTCAAGGGGTGCGGGCGCGGGAGTGCTTTGTAAGGCTTAATTAGATGCGCGACCGCGCGGCTACTGCTTGTTGTCTTCTGCAGTTATTTCTTGCTTTGTTGTTTGTTCTTCATCCTATCTTTTCTGCATAGCACTCATTACTACTTCAGTTCCTTGTCTACACATGTTCCTCTTGCCATGCCTTTGCTAGTCTCATACCACCTTGCCAATGCCGAACCATGCCATTTCCTGCATTTCCATACCATAGGAGTTCTAATTGCGAGTATTGAAAAATAAACATAAAATATAACTAAAACAAAGTAAAAACTACTTGAGATAAGAATAATTTTAGTGAGTTAGCATCCAATAAGTAGGTATAAAACCTATTTATCAAATACCCCCAAACTTGAACTATTGCTTGCCCTCAAGCAATGCCAAATATAATAAAGAATGCAGTTCAACTACTTGTTATGCAACTAAACTATGATGCAAATGAGTCCCACATTTTTCCAGCTAAAATAGAATTCTAATCCAATATGCCTCAGCGAATTATCCAGATTCAATAATAAAATTCCAAACTAAGCTATAGACATAATATCATACAATCAAATAACCCATACTTGCTATAAAGATGACGTGTGTGTGTGTTGTGTTCACCAAAAACTTGACAAAGGCTAAGAATACACATGTTAAGCTGTTTAAAATAGAAAATTGCAGTCTAAATCATGATCATGTATACTAATGCAACAAAAACTAATCCAACATATCAATACAAACTAAGGTTCAACAATGGATTTAAACTGCTTTATTTGTACTCACGAGGGCGATTTTCGCTCTTTCCTGTGGTGTTTATTGCTATTATTTTTTTTTATGCAGCGAGTGCATTTTACGCTCCATCTCGCCCCTTCCAAGGAGTCAATAATTCAGCTCAAGAAGGTTTCAAGATAGATTTTTCTCTTTTTTTTACAATAAGCATACCCATGTGTTCCCAAACTTGATTATCAATGTTTTCATAGCCTAAGTCCATTTTCCACGCAATTCTATTTTTAAAAGCCACATTTCCTATTAAGCAATAAAAACACATTACTCTTATACCAACAAGCATTTGTGAACACGTATGTGCAAACCAAAAGCATCTAAACAACATCTATGGATTACATCATGTAAAACATTATAGCTAAGCTCATGTTATCCAGTAAATTTAACAATCCTTCAAAATTAAATTTCATTATTGGCTAGACTTAAACTCCACAAAGCTAGAAATTTGGGACATGAAACTAAACATATAACTAACACATATAATAATGACTAAAAATAGAAAAATATTCTGCAATTATTAACTAACACATAAACATGCAAAATTTAAACTAACATGGAAAAACTACATGCAACTACCCTACCACCTAATACCCCCAAACATAATATATTCATTGTCCCAATGAATGAAGGTATAGGGTTAAAAGAACTCCCCTACTGATCAGCTGCACCACCCTCTTTGGGTGGTGAATTCGGTGGTGAAAATGGCATGAGTGTCCAAAATTGTGGCCACTCGAGCATAGTACCCTGTTGGGCAAATGCCTCCGCTAGTGTCCTCGTCCAACCTGTAGCAAACGCTGCAAAATTGTTGTACATAGCATAGACCTTCCGCTCCAACCTTCAGAGTTGTCGATCATCAGTAGCAACAGTGGCTTGAGTTGACGTTCCTACTTTATTCGTCTTTGAGGGATGTGATGATGGCGTAGATGATGCGGGACGTAGGATGAAACCCCTTCCCCTTGGGTGTGGAGTACCCCCTACCCAATCCTCGAATCTTGCTATTATGGCATGAGTAATATCCTGGCTTAGGTACTGTAACTGTTCATCTAACCACCTAACGCCTGCTCTAGCACACAAGTGAACCACGATTGATGCATGTGGTATACTTCCTGTAGTGCTTCCCCGCATGTAGCGCAACATATTCTGATTAAGGAGGTGACCAATGTTGATATATTTTCCCACAATAATCCCCCAAGGAATGATTTCTCGCTAAGTTGTAATGTCATATTGATGAGATGATGGCATGAGTTTTGCATAAATGAAGAGATTCCAAGCCTTGGCATAACGGTTTAGAGCTAAAGCCGGGAAGGTCTTGTGCTGATTAGTGTCGGGTGTGCAAGTCCATTGTGTCCCTGGGATACTAAATCAGTAATCACTACGTTGAGGTCTGACTCTATGCGTTCTGCCTCAACCCAATTTGTACGTCCAGTTGAAGGGTCGGGTAAATTGAATACGCCACGAATCGCTCGGGGTCAGTAGTCTACATGAACCCCTCAGAAGAACGAAAAACCACTCATCGTCTCCCTTGTATGCGCATAAAATTCCCTCACAATGGCCATAGGTGCAGCCATTGGAGTAGAGAAAACTCCATGCCAACATTTTTCCTTGATCATCTGCACTAACTGCCCATCTTGTGCATCTGGATTGAATCCTCGCTCTTAAATAAATGATTTCACCAAAATGCAGTAATATTCTATCTGAGCATCCAAACTAACAAACTTAGAGAAGTCTACATTATCACCACTTTGGCTACTGGCAGAGGATGATTCAGAAGTGCGAGAGCAAGCACGCTTTGGTCCCATTTGTATTGATGAAGAAAAAGAGAAACCTGATTGATGAAATAGTAGTTATATTCTCTGACAAACGATAAACACCCCCAAACTTGTATTCCAATGCACCCACTGAAAAACCCTAGCTTTATCGGTGAAGACTTTGAACATGGGTAGGAGACGGACGCGAGATACGGTTAGTGGGTTGAGAAGTTATAACTTTTGAATTGGAATGTTTGGAAGTGAAGAGTCGTGCGTTTTGTGGAGAAAAAAGGCATATGCACACTGTTATTTCAACTGATAGGAGAGATGGGGAAGGTCACGTCTTTAAACACTTAAAAAAATTTCAAAACCCGGTCTTAGGGGTGGCCACGCGTGTTTTGAATGGGAACATGGCGCGAGTGCGCGATTACCCTTGCTGCATAAATATATGGTGCGGGCGCACGATTTTGTAAAGCTCTCATGGCCCGGCCGCGCAACTCTGCATCTTACAATATAATTTTGCATCTCAAATATACCGAAACAGCGACGAATAAACTCCAATACATCTGCACAAACAACAATTATCAATATCAAAGCATGAATAACTGAATAAGCAAGAATGACTAACTTAAAACCATACTCTCTATGCGACGCTCAAACATCATCATATGCAAATTCAGCTCCCATAATACGCATGTAACACTAAGCAAGCTATAACAACTAAGCATGAAAATGAAATAACAAATACAATCTAAACAGAATAAACAAGAGATAAAGATAGAAATAATGGGGTGCCACCCATCAAGTGCTAAGTTAAAGTCAATTAGCTTGACTATCTCTGACACATAATGTTGAAGAAAGAATGGAGGTAACTTTCTGTCTGTTAACCTCGCCATCAAAATAATGCTTTAGCCGCTATCCATTCACTTTGAACTGCTAGTCTGGGAATTTATCGAACACCTCTACTGCCCCATGTGGAAAAATTATCTTCACTGTGAATGGTCCTAACAACCTTGATTTGAGCCTCCCAAGAAAAAGTTTAAGTCTGGAATTAAACAACAAAACTCTTTGTCCCGGTTCAAATACTCTCTTTATAATCTTGCGATCATGCCATTTCTTCACCTTTTCCTTATACAACTTGGAGCATTCATATGCCTATAATCTGAATTCATCCAACTCATTGAGTTGGAGTAGGCGTTTCTCTCCTGCAGCCTTCAAATCAAAATTGAGCTTCTTAATCGCCCAATATTCCTTATGCTCAAGCTCCATAGGAAGGTGACAAGCCTTCCCATAAACCAACTGAAAAGGTGACATGCCCAACGGAGTCTTATAAGCAGTCCTATATGCCCAAACAACATCATCAAGCTTTAATGGCCAATCCTTTCTTGTGGGGTTCACAACTTTCTCCAAAATTCTCTTAATTTCACGATTTGAAACCTCTGCTTGTCCATTAGTTTGAGGATGATAAGATATAGCAATGCGATGATTTACTCCCAAACCTTGTAAAAATACTCTTGTGTAAAACTATTAAGACCACTTTGGCATTACCACAAATAACTGTTCATCTGGAAAGGACTCATTAATCACAGTCTTATCATCTACCTCCCTTCCCAGATTTTTTAGTCGAGATAAGTGGTCTGCCACTTGGTTCTCAGTTCCCTTTCTGTCCTTAATCTCTAAATCAAATTCTTGCAACAGAAGTATCCACCTGATCAAATGAGGCTTTGCATCCTTCTTTACCACCAAGTGTCGAATTATCGCATGATCCGTGTACACTATCATCCTTGTACCAATCAGATACACTCAAAACTTATCAAAAGCATACACAACTGCCAGTAATTCCTTTTCTATGGTGGTGTAGTTCAACTATGCATCAGTAAGGGTCTTGCTTGCATAGTATATCACATGAAAAATCTTTTCCTTTCACTGACCCAAAACAGCCCCCACAACATAATTACTGGCGTCTCACATCAATTCAAATGGTAGGTCCCAATCTGGTGCTGTAATTACTAGTGCTAAAGTTAACCTCCACTTCAAATGCTCAAATGCAGACATGCAATCCTCATCAAACTTGAACTGTGCATCCTTCTTCAATAAACTACCAAGTGGTTTTGTTATCTTGGAGAAGTTTTTAATTAATCTGCGATAAAAGCTTGCATGTCCTAGAAAATTTTAAACACCTTTTACTGAAGTTGGTGGCGGCAAATTCTCAGTAGTCTCTAATTTAGCTCTATCCACCTTAAGTCCCTTCTTCGACACCTTATGTCCCAGAATTATTCTTTCTTATACCATAAAATGGCACTTTTCCCAATTCAACACCAAGTTTATCTCAACACATCTTCCCAAAACAATCACTAAATTTTCAAGACACAAATCAAAAGAATCCACAAATATTGAAAAATCATCCATAAATACCTCCACATTATGTTCCACCATATCCAAAAAGATAGCCATCATACATCTCTAAAAAGTGGCTGGGGCATTGCACAGACCAAAAGACATCCTTCTGAAAGCGAAAGTACCATATGGACATGTAAAGGTTATCTTTTCTTGGTCTTCTGGAGCTATAACAATCTGATTGTAGCCTGAATACCCATCCAGAAGGCAAAAAAAATGCATGACCTTCTAGTCTATCCAACATCTGATCGATAAATAGCAGTGGGAAATGATCTTTCCTTATAGCTTTGTTAAGTCTGCGGTAGTCCGTGCAGACTCTCCACCCTGTCACTGTCCTTGTTGGAATTAACTCATTGTTTTTATTAAAAACTACAGTCATACCACCTTTCTTCGGTACACAATGTACAGGGCTCACCCATGAACTATCTGAAATCGGATAAATAATATTTGTATCTAGCCATTTTTAACACTTCCTTCTTGACCAGTTCCTTCATGATTAGATTAAGTCTTCTTTGTTGTTCCACTGAAGTCTTGCTATCATCTTCCAGTAGGATCTTATGCATACAGAAAGATGGGCTGATCCCTTTTATATTTGCTATAGTCCATCCAATTGCTGACTTGAAATCTTTGAGAACTCTTAGCAGTTTTTCTTCTTGAAAAGATGTTAGTGCAGAAGAAATAATCACAGGTAATTTTAAATTTTCATTTAAAAATGCATACCTCAAATGGTCTGGAAGTGGTTTCAACTCAAGTTCCGGAGGTGTCTCAAGAGATGACTTCAATTTCACTGATGATTCTCCAGCTTTCTTTAATGGCTCAACAGGAGTTTTGAATTTCCTGAACAGTGGAATTGTGTCAAGTATATGGACAACTTCTTCAATCTTCTCATCATCAAATTCTGAAGTTCCCACAATAGCATTCCTCAATGGTTCATGTAAAGCCCCAAATCCGGGTACTTGAAACCCGAACTCAGTGCTTCACGATACCATTTCTATGAGCGGAATAATACTAATAATAATAACAATAATATAAATACCCAACTTAATTTATATATTTATCAGAATCTAAAATCCCAAGTACGTAACTTTTAATACATTCCTTACAATACATGATAATAAATAGATATCATTCTTATCTTAATAAAACCAAACTATTACATAACATATAGCATAACACTCATTCAACAACTTTTTGTTTTCCTTTGTTCTTGGCAGACCCTTCAGGTTGTTCACATTTACCTGAAAACATTTAAATTAAGCAAGGATGAGCATTTGAGTGCCTAGCAAGTAATAACAATTATAAATATTAGCTGAAAGGATTAAATGTTTTCTTTGTACTACCCTTCTACAACAAATCAATAGTTGTGAAGTAATCTGAACCGATAATAATAACATAACAACTCTCTATCAAATTTTTGAAACTACGTATTGACTATAAATAATGTTAAGATGACATACTATGAACATTGTTTTAAATTTTCGAATAGGTTTAGCAGAACTTAATCTGTAAACCGTCATAACTTACGGGCACGGGGGGTGATCAGCCCGTTATGCCCTGTATTGATCAATATTACATGCAAGAATGATATTATCGTTCACTCTGTCCGCCTTGGGTGCATAAAAGTTTTCCCATGTTCGGGGTGTTCATACTTAGTCAGGAATCCGAACCAAAAAAATTTGATTGGATACTAAAAGGTTTTACCATATTCAACGATATTTCTATATCTGAGTCTAGCTGGTCAAATAACATAGACGGCTTTTACTTCATGTATACATACTTTGGAGATTAATAGGTATATATATATATATATATATATATATATATATATATATATATATATATATATATCAACATGTGATTAAATACAATGATTATTCAAGTGGAGACACTTGTATAGCCATGTATAGAAATTAACGAACAGAATATATATCTGAATTATATAATATAATATCATGTTGATAATCAATGATCAGTTATAATATATATAACAATAGGGTTAATAATCTGGTACAATAATAATATAATTCTAAAACTTTCTTACTTCTGTCCATTGCATAAAGAAAATGCAAAGGTAGGATACTTGCTTGGTCTGCTGCTTACAATACGCAACTTAGTTTTTATCTTTTGTATAACAAACTATCAGTAACAAGATCATTTTACTGATTAGAATAACATATTGTAACACATAATACCGCTTATTACAGTCAGCACATAACCTAATCACATTGTCACATATATTCAACAGTCATTGAATCATAAACAAACACTAATACAGTCAAAATATCTATGTTCAGATCAATTTTTGAAACATATCGGTGTACGCTTAATCGGGTAATTATCGAGTCTAAGACTCTATCCTGTAGCTCAATAACTGTAATTATCAGTCATATTATTTTTAAATGACTTATAATAATTTTTAAACATTTATTTTAATTTATCAAGAATTTTCAAACACCGGAATCATTATTAAATGATTTAAATATTAAACAATTCTATTATCATTAATATTTAATTAATATTAAACTATTAATAAAACTATTGCCAAAATATTAAAGTTATTTATAATAACTCAAAATATTAATATTACCCTTAAATGATTTTTAAAACATTTAAAATCATTTTAAATAATTACCATTAATATTTAATATTAATTTACTATTCCTCGAAATATTAAAAGTCATTAAGTATAACTTAAAATATTTTTAATTCTTTTATATCCTCTTTAAATGATTTTTAAATTAATAAAACCATTTTAAAACTATTTATTTAATATAATTATTAAATAAATTTAATATCATTAATATTAACTTATTAATGGAATTATTCTTTATATTAAAATTTATATTTTATAACTTAAAATATCTTTAAACACTTTATTTTCATTTAAAATGATTTTTATAATATTAAAATTATTTTAAACTAATTTATTTAATATAATTATTAAATAACTTTAATATCATTAATAATAATTAATTAATAAAATTTACCTTTAAATATTGAAAGTTATATTTTATAATTTAAATATTTTAAATACCTTATTATTATTTAAAATGATTTTTAATTTAATAAAATCATTTTTATTTATTTAATTCATTTATTAAATGACTTAATTATCATTAGTATTAATTTATTAATAAAATTTCTCCAAAAATATTAAAAGTTACATTTTATAACTCAAAATATTTGTAAACACTTTATTCTCATTTAACATAATTTTTATAATATTAAAATCATTTTTCTAATTTATTTAATACACTAATTAAATAAATTAAATATTATTAATATACAAATAATTATAAATATTAATGAAAAATACCCCAATTAATCGAAATTATTTTTCATATTTTAAAATATTTTTTAAAACCATTTTTATAATTTTTTAGAATTTATTTCTATTTTTAATTAATTTCTGGAAAAATCAGAAATAAAAATAAATAAATAAACCGTCGCTATAGGCAATAGCGACACTTTCTATCGCTGTTGGTGTTCTTCAGCTCAAGAACACTGACAGCCGGCTTAGCAAGTGGTCAACTTTGACTGGCTTTAATTCTCAACTTAAAGTGTTTATGGGCAATGTTAAACATTGATCTTACAATGTTTATATAACACTACACGAATCCAGCATCATCTATGTCATACCTTAACAGATCAGAAAGATATGAACCTTCAAAGTTGCTGTCAGACCAAATCTGGGTTTTCTGGGTAACCTAGAAACCAAGCAGCTTTGAGGGTCCATTTTTGGGCTAGATTATTTCTATGTTCTGGTCTTAATTCAAGTGATCTTAAGGTTCAAAGCTATAGTAGTTCTGTCAAGGTACATGATTAAAATAACATATAGGTCTAACAATGTGACGCCCCCAAAACAGGTATATATCACCCATCTTGGGTCGCCAGATACATGGTACAAAAATCCAAATACAACTTAATTATACAACTGTTGTGTAACATACGACAAAACATAATCTGAGAGTTTTAACACGAAAATTGTCATCCAGACAATATCCACACTCAATGGAGTCCTCATTACATTTATTGTCCCACTATTTCACAGAATAGTGAGGACTACTAAAACAACCATCTGGACCGTCAATCCGTTCCCCGACTCGTCCCAGCTATATTCTCATTTCCTGAAGAGAATAGTGAAAGAAAGGGTGAGCTCAACTAGCCTAGTAAGAAATATTATGACTAAGATAATGCAGAATAAATTATCCTTAGCCTTCAACGGTATAACAACTGATAGAATACAATAAACAACAAGTTTTAGATCAACAACTGCAGCGGAATAAGCAATTCATTAGAAGAGTCAAGTAGAGCATAAAATCTACTATCTTCTATGATTTAAAAACTTTTTCATCAACTTTATCGCTGAGACTCTGCTTAATAAATAAAATCGAATCATCCCTGCATCACGCCAAGGATATTCATGTAATCATCAATGGTAATGAATATACCGAATAATCCCTGGTTATAATCATACCAAGTCCATCTATGCACGTAAGTCAAAGATGACTTTAATCACAATATAAGCATGAGGATGATGACAATGACATAATAATTCAATAAAACAAGTTCAAGGATAAATTTTAAAGATTTATAATCTAATTTATCCAGAAATCAATAACGTCCAAATTGTCAACATGATACTGCTTTGTAGAGTAAAATTCAAGAATAATATTCATGTACCAAAAATAATTTGGACATAAAAGAATCAATTTTTCATCGTGAATAGTACCCCATGAATAGTACTTCGGGAATAGTACCCCGTGAATAGTATCCCGACATGAAAAATACTCTAAATACCCGAGTGAATAATATTCGGGTGACTAGTAACCCGTGAATAGTAACTCGTGAATAGTACTCCGACACGAAAAGTGACCCAAATACCCGAGTGAATAATACTAGAGTGAATAGTAACCAGGTGAATAGTAACTCGTGAATAGTAACTTGTAAAAAAAATACCAAAGAAAATGATATTCCATGACGAGTACAAAAGAAATGATATCTCATACGAGTATAATAGAATATACGAAACTGCAAATGGATTTTCACCCGTCATGCGGTAATCCACGTAGACAGATCATTTCCATAATTTAATAAGGAATGAATATGAAGGATCATTCATCATGCATGCGGTAATCCACATAGACAGGTTATTCAAACAGAATAATAAAGAATGGAAAACAGAAGAATTCACCAGGCATGCGATAGACCGCATACATGAGTTATTCCAATGGAATAATAAATAATGGAACGAGATCATGCGTATCTTACGCATGCATGTGATATTCCAACAGAATAATAAAGAATGGAATAACAATAGAATTCACCAGGCATGCGATAGACCGCACAGACAGGTTATTCTTATAGAATAATAAAGAATGGAATAACAAAAGAATTTCACCATATATGCGGTACTTCGCATAGACAGGTTATTCCAACATAATAATAAGGAATGGAATAACAATAGCTCTTTTCATGAATACGAAAGAATAATACCCCTTACCTTAGAAGAAAACTGGATACTGGAATAGTGAGGTAGCAGGCTTCTCTTCTTCTTTCTCTCTATAATTTCTCTCTATAATAATTGCTCTATAGCTTTAGTGAATTGGTGAAAAATAATGAAGGAATGAGCTTCTATTTATAGGAAAATATAGTTTCGATAATTGCACATTTTGGGGCTCAAAATATTACAGTATAATACCTTCCTCTTTTTCTTTAAATTAAATTTAGTCCTGCAAGTATTCTCAAACTTGCACCACCTCTCCTAATAGTAAATCATGTGAATCAATAGTAAATCATGTGAATCAATAGTTATAGACATTTGAAAATATGAATTACAGTATAGTAACTCGATCTATACCTCTATTTTTAACTTAGTCATACAAGTATTATCAATCTTGCACCACCTCCCCTAATAGTACAAGAATGTGAATCAATAGTACACACATGTGAACAAATAGTTATAATCACGTGAATCAATAGCAATTAATTGCTCATTTATCCGGTTAATTACCGATTGGTCAATATAACTTCCAGACATCAATTAATATCGAAATAAATGTCAATTTCCACTAACACTAATAATTCCAACATAATGGAACTATCAATTTTATCTTTAATCAACACGAACTTATTCATCATTAATATTATAATTCACAATATTTAATAACCAGGTCGTTCCCAGGAAAGAGGGGGCTTTCCGACAAGGATTTCTCCTTATTAGCGCGCAATTAGGTGACCAAACCTCTCCTTGATAGAACTTCTAGACATTGTCAATATTGCAAATAATAATATGAATAACTTTGTCGTCTCAATTATTGATTTAATAATATAACATATTATGCAGATGATACTGTGACAATAATTGAATCAATAATATGAGAGATATGATGCAACAATTCAATGAAAGCAATAATTAAGTATAACTGAGTGACTTCTTACGTAAGCATCAATAATTAATACTGTGTGATACTATGCAACCACGCATATTACTGTACTTTTACTACCGGGTAGTTCAACAGTTTTAACGGTAACACTTTCGCCATTTATAAAATGATAATTCTGTCATTTTCTAACTACGATAATACTTCCGTTGTGGGGTCCACCAATGATAGTGCCGTCGTACGAATATTCCCTGTTAAAAAAAATATTCCCCGACCAATCGAATATTATATAACAACTTGCTTACTTTGCAAAATTTGTAAATATTACCCATAACTATAACATTATATCAAATCCACACCATAATATTCAAAAAAATATTTCGATAAATTTAAATCTTTATTTATAAAATTTGGGGTCTCACAAACAACAACAGAATCATAAATTATCTTTTGGTCAAAAGTTGTCAGAAGCTTTGTTCTAACAGTTTCTGGAAATTCTAGAAACTGCATTTTGTGATCAACTGGTCAAGTTTGACCACCCATTACACTTGATCGGCTGACTGTTTTAATGTTCTAATAAAAGTACATATATATAGTCCATATAACAGGCTAGAATCTAAACATAACTGAGACGCCCCCAAAATAGGTATACAACACCCATTCTGAGTCGCCAAATACATGGTACAGAAAGCAAACTACAACTTCAATAATACAATTGTCTTACAAAATACGACAACACATACTGTGAGTTTAAATACAAATATTGTCTTCTAGACAATATCCACACTCAAATAAGTCCTTATTACAATTATTCATACACTATTTTATAGAAATAGTGAGGACTGCTAAAACATCTTTCTTGAACCATCACTCCATACCCCGACTAGATCCTGCTATGTTCTCACCTCCTGAGAAGAAAAATGGAACAAAAAGGAAAACGGTGAGCTCAACTAGCCTAGTAAAGAATATTATGACTAAGATAATATATAACAAATTATCATTAGTCTTCAACAGGGAAAAATCTGATAAAATATAATAGACAACAAGTTTTAGATCAACAAATGCAGCGGAAACAGCAATCCCTTAGAAGAGTCACGTAAAGAATGAGTTCTACTATCTTCTAAGATTTAAAAGTTCATCATCAATATTTTATCCCTGTAACATAAATCAATATACATCTTGAATAAAATATTCATCTTTGCACTACAGGCCAAAGATATTCAGTAATATCATCATTTAGGACTGAGGATGATGAAACATATCTTAAAGAAAACGAATCCAGTGAGACAGAAGGATAAATATTAGGGATTCGTATTACAGTTTATCCAAGATCAATAATACTCCATAATAACCAATTTTGAAGCAGAATTCAAAAATAAAGATCAAAACATGGATACAATCAAAGATAGTAACCATAATAGACATCTTGGACAAAAAGAAAAAATTTTATTTTTTGGTGAATAGTGTCGTATTCGTGAATAGTGTCGTATACGTGAATAAAGGTCGATCGTGAATATAAGTTCCCGACGACACAAAAAGGTAGAAATTCCACAATAAAATCCATAACAATATTTCGGTATAATGATATTGAAAGAATAACATCATTACGAAAAAAATAACATCCCTTACCTTAAAATAATCGTACTTCTGACTGAATTTCGGATATAGTGCTGGCAGAAATTTGCACTGAATAGCAACTCTCAAAGTATCAAAATACTCACAAAAATACGCTCGATAATCTAGAGAGGAAGAAAACTTGTTTCTGGTGTGATTTTTAATTCTAACCTAAGCGTCTATTTATAGAAAAATGCTAGAACGCCATAGGAGACTAAAATAATAAAATATTATTATTCTTTTCTTCTTCCACGCACCAACCAATTTTGAATCAAGCATGCTATATTAGACAAAAAAAATAGCAGCCCATGTATATTCAACACCAACCAAAAGTGGGTCCCACCCATAATTTAATAAAAATTATTTTATTTTTTGAAACTTCAATAATTCATAGAAAATAGCCCGTTTATCAGAAAAATACGAATTTTATGTCCATTTCACACGAAATCGAATTCTCTACAACTTTGTAGCTTTGAGTTTTTCCAAATTCCAAACAGAAAATATCCGAAATCCACAAACGGATGATTTTTAATACCTCCATTCTGACAAAAATATTGATAAAACACATCAGCATTAATTCCTTCATTTATAACCACATAACATAAATAAATCCCTCATTTATATCCACATCAAATAAATATTTCCTTATCATATAAATTAATAATTAATTGTTCATAAATAATATTACAGAATCACAATTATGACAACCAGGCCGTTCCCAGGAAAGAGGGGGCTTTCCAGTAAGGATTTCTCCTTACTGGCGCGCAATTAGGTGACCAAACATCTCCTTGACAGAACTTTCTAGACATTACCAATAATGCTATCTAATAATTTTATTCAAATAATATGAATTATTGATCTGATAATGGGAAATACTGTGCAGTGACATATATTGAAACAACAATAATATAAAATATCAACGCATCAATTATTGAATCAATAAAATAAAATATTAAACAGTAATTACTGTAACAATTATTGAGAAGTGCCTTCTTACGCATTTAATCAATAATTCAACAATATTGTGTAATATACAGGTGTAGCTATCTTGTCAGAATAACACCCCAAAAAATTGAACCTTTTGTAATTACTTTTAATAATGAATAAAATAATATTATTTATTATTATTGCGTGTTGAGAAGATGAAGGTCGTTCTATAACCTAGAAACGTCGGAACGTCGTAGGATTTTAACTACGTGGGAGAATTAAAGTGTTTGAATTTCTAAAACAAAAATAAAAGTTTTTCGAGAAATTTTCTGAAAAAAACACTATTCATCGATTTCTGCTCAGGAATTATTTTTGAATTTCCGAGAAATACGTAACGTTATAATATCGAGGTGATATTGATTATGTAATAATAACCTAAGTATGGAAAACGTAATATTTCGCATGCGGACTTAATTTGGGAACGTTAGGTTATTAAGCGTTAAAGGAAGAGAATTGTGATCGTATAATGTGTAGTCATTATATGAAAGTATTGAATGTAAGTATAATACGACGTATTGTACTATTATGTATGAAGAATGAAATAACATATATTACGAATTAATATACGAGTTAACATACGAGAATTATACGTGGTGTATATTTGTTAAGTTGTTTAATTTAAGTTAATGGACTTGTAGGATTAATAGTCTAATATAGAAGTCCAATGTAGGTGATCATCAAGCCCAAGTGTTTGATTATCATAAGCCCAAACCATTGTAGCATGAGCCCATTAAGAAAGTAGTTATATTTATTAACCAAGCCCAATGATTTAGCCATGATCCATGGAGAGATCCAAGTGTAAGTGGGTAGACTAAATGGGAACGATTTATGTGTGGTGGCCAAGTGTTGTGGTGGACAAGAAATAGAAGTGGCTAGCAAGTTTACTTGGTTGCTAGGTTATAAATAGTAAGGAGGTGGAAAGTTGAGGAGGTTAGTTGAGGAGGTGGATGGCTTAATGTCCATTCTACCCTAGCTTTATGTTTCCTATAAATAGAGAGCTCACAAGTCATTTGATGGTTGTTCAATTTCCTCTCAACTTCTCTTAAAGACAAACAACTTAAGTGTTAGAGAGAATAATCCACATAAGTCAAGAATAAGTCAAAAGTTCTTTGCTAGTTTCCAAAGAGAAGAGAAGTACAAGTGCTTCTAGGGTAAGACTCTTGTCTAATTCATCTTCATCACTATCATTGTAGGGTGATAAGGGAAGTATGATTGTATGTTAAGGACATGTAATAAGATAATAAGGAATGAACTTAAGCCGAGTAAATTTGAATAAGCAACTTGAACATTAATAAGTTGCTAGAACTATGAAGAACTTATCATAAGTTATCATACGAGGATTAGTATGTTGATTATAGCATGAGAACATTGATTGAAGGACTTAAGTTATTAATAAGTCATGAGCATGTAGATTTATAGTTCATAAGTTGAATAAGTTAATGACTTATGAAAATGAGTCAAAACCTACTTTGATTATAAGTTGGTTTAATAAGTAATTTGTAGTGTTCATATGTTGGTTAAAATCCATTTAGAATCATTACGAATAAAGCTTTGCCGAAATTCACACGATTAGACGATTATTGTCGAATTCGTGAAATTCTCGGAATGAAAGTCGTATTTTGTGTTTGAAGTCAGAAACGTTGGTTTTTGATGGAGACAAGTCATATTGGTCATTATAGAGTTACAGACTTGAAAATGACCGGATTCCGACTTAGAACGAAGAAACGAGCATTGAACGTTCACGAACGTTTATCGTTTTCGTTAAAAATGAACTCATAGGTGAAATTTTAGCAAACAAAGTCGACTAGATAAAATTCTTACATGAACGAGTAGATTATGAAATTTGTGAACCGTAGGCTTTTGAACGGACCAATTCAGACTTAAAACGAAGAAGTTATGCGTCCGGGAAGTTCGCTAAAATTTCAAATTGCATTAAATCGTTCGAGAGACATGAGTCCTGTGGCATGCGACTCCAAGCCTAAAAGCCCATGCCGCAGTGAGTGAGGTCGAAACCTCAGATATTGCTAACTCATACCAGCAAATAAGAAAGACACAAAGTAAATGGTGGGAAATAAGGCCACCACAAGAAATTAATAGTGAAAAATGTTTTCAAGTATAGAAGGAAAGGGAACTTGATAGTAATGAATTAAGATTTAATCATAACATGGTTAAGACATTGTAAGGTACTTGTAAGACACTAATGCATGTCGATTAAGAGTTAATAATCAATCGAAGATGAGCAGAATGTGAATGACGTAATGAAAGGCGAAAACCCTAATAATGAATCTAAGTTAGGATTTACATTGAGATGAAGGGTAAGATATAATAGTAAACATACTTGATTATGTATGACCTAATGTGGTACGTTATATGATATGTATTATAGAATCATAGAGACTTAAAGTGTACGTGTGTTAATCAGTAAGTAGACGCTAAAGGCAAGTATTCTAACCTTTTGTTCGGCTCATCGGACAAATTTGTGTAATTCATGTATTCTTTCGCATGAAGTTTTTAACAATGAAGTCTAAAGCCAATTCTTTCGGCTGGACTTATATTATGAATCTATCAAGCATGATTAATGTTACCAAGTTATATTGGCATGGTTTTCAATCGAAGACCAAGTATGCTAAAATGTTTTTGTCGTTTAACGATAGACACGTGAGGTTGCCACAACTTAAACGTATACACGTTTAATGAATGTAGTGTTGATCAACATAGAGTACTATGAGCTGATCACTCAGAAGTGCTCGTAAGCTATGCTGGACTTACGGACTTAGTCCCGGGTTGTCCTTTTCAAAAGAACTTATGAATGCTCATAGTCTTGAGCCATAATTGTTATTCCACTGAGTATGGTTGTGTAAATTGTTTTGAAGGAAAAGAAGTGTTATTTTGATTTATCGATAGTACTTCGTAACTATTATTCAGTTATTGAAGATATATGAGTTCTATGTTTCAAGAATATTGTTTATTAGATTTGTAGTACTTGTTGAGCTAGCCATGCTCACTCTTGCTTGAACCATATAAACACAGCCAAGATCGAGCGGACCGAAGGCTCGGGCAAGGACAAGGGCAAGGCGAAGACGAACCCTTAGATTACTTATGTAATAGTATAGGTACGATTGTAATATATTTGATATTATGACAAGAACAAACGAATGGGGGTTACAAAGAACCTGGGGAATGTAATATTATTTCGAATATATATATAAGTTATACTAGTCCTTTTGAGATTGTTCAATGGAATGAATAAATGAATGGTAGTACCGTGTAGCACCATCTGTCGGGTTGGAAGAGACCCGGATTTGGGGGCGTCACATGTGCAACCACGCGTATTACTGTATTTTAACCACCAGGTAATTCAACAGTGTTAACAGTAACAATTACACCGTTATTTATAGAAACTCAAACTTTGTCATTTTCTTCATCTGACAGTTATTCCGTTATGGGGCCCACAAATGACTACGCCATCGTACGGATATTCCCGATAAAAAGAATATTCCACGACCAAACGAATATTCTCCGACAACAATGTTTATTTTATAACCACTTGCTTATTTTGCAAAATTTGCACATTTCACCCATAACCAAAACATTATATCAAATTAACACCTTATTATTTCAAAATAATAATTAGAGGAAAATTCAATATTATTTATAAAAAGCTGGGGTCTTACAACCTCCCCTCCTTATAAAATTTCATCCTCAAAATTGACATACGTACCTGGTGTTTCGAACAGGTGAGGATACCTCGCTTTTATTTTTGATTCCAACTCCCAGGTCAGTTCTTCAATAGCATGCTTCCTCCACAAAACCTTAACTTGTGATATAACCTTTGTGCGTAGGACATGCTCTTTCCTATCCAAGATCTTGACAGGTACCTCCTCGTACGTTAAATCTTTGGCTATCTCATCTGGTTCTAATGCAATAATATGTTTTGGGTCGTCCACATATTTTCGTAACATCGATACGTGAAAAACGTTATGAACACGCGACATACTTAGCTTTAAGGCGAATCTATAGGCCACAGTTCCTACTCGATCGAGGATTTCAAATAAATCGAAGGTTTGAGCTTTCTTCTCTTCATCGACTCTTACTTCTAGAATAACGCCTTCTTGCACCTTCTTCTTTATATTCATCAGCTCCGGTGTGTAGCTTGAGCAGTTTTAACTTTATCGATTAAAGTAGGTTCTACTCGTATATTCGCCATTATCACGTGGGTACTTGGAGCCTTTAACTCTATCTCCAGCCTTTGTAAGTCATAAAAAATGGGTCTTTGTGTTAACAACATCGCACTCGTACCCGCATACGATCTTCTACTCAATGCGTCAGCTACTACGTTCGCTTTTCCAGGATGGTATTGAATGCTATGGTTGTAATCTTTCAATAGCTTGAGCCAACGTCGTTGCCGCATGTTGAGTTCCTTTTGGGTGAAGAAATATTTGAGGCTTTTATGACCCGTATAAATCTTCACTTTCTCCCCATACAAGTAATGTCTCCAAATTTTCAACGCGAAAATGACTGCTGCCAACTCTAGATCATGAGTAGGATAATTCCTCTTATATTCTTTGAGTTGTCGTGAGGTATAGGCTATGACTTTCCCATGTTGCATGAGAACACATCCTAACCCTTTGCCTGAAGCATCGTTGTATATAACATATCCATCCGAACTAGATTGTATTGTCAGAACAGGTGTCGAAATGAGTCTCCTCTTGAGCTCTTAGAAACTCTTCTCGCATTCTTTGCTCCATACAGAATTTTATATCTTTCCGAGTCAGCTGAGTTAACGTGGTAGCGATTCGAGAAAATCCTTCCACGAATCTCCGATAATAACCAGCTAAGCCCAGAAAGCTACGCACTTCAGTTACCGACTTCGGTTGTTCCCAACTTTGTATTACTTCAATCTTCGCCGGGTCAACAGATACTCCATGTTTTGACACCACGTGCCCAAGGAATGCTACTTCCTCAAGCCAGAACTCGCATTTCTTTAGCTTGGCATAAAACTTGTTTTCACGAAGCCTTTCAAGTATCAAATTCAAATGGTGCTCATGATCTTCACGGCTTTTGGAATACATGAAGATGTCATCAATAAAGACAACAATGAACTGATCAAAATATTCCTTGAATACACGGTTCATCATATCCATGAAAGCAGCAGGAGCATTAGCCAATCCAAAAGACATGACTAAGAATTCATAATGCCGTCATCGAAGTTCTCAAGGCGGTCTTTGAATATCCTCGATTTTAATCTTCACCGATGATATCCGTAAGCGAAGATCGATCTTTAAAAAGAATTGTGCTCCTTGTAACTGGTCAAACAGGTCATCAATGCGAGGTAACGGATACCTATTCTTGATGGTGACATGGTTTAATTCTCGGTAGTCAATACAAAGTCGCATACTCTTGTCTTTCTTCTTTACCAATAAAACAGGAGCACCCCAAGGAGATGTACTAGGACGAATGAAACCGATGTCTAATAACTCCTGTAGTTGGACTTTTAACTCCTTAAGTTCAATAGGAGCCATTAGATATGGGGTTTTAGAAATGGGTTTTGTACCCGGTTCAAGGTTAATAAAGAATTCAACTTCAACTCCTAGGGGTAGACCAGGAAGTTCTTTAGGAAATACGTTAGGAAATTTACTAACAACAGAAATATTATTTAAATCTGACGTATTTTTATTTGAGTCCATAACATGGGCTAAGAAAGCTTGACATCCATTTTTCAATAAACGAATAGCTTTATGGCTTGATATGACAGTGACTGATTTTAGTGGTTTAGTTGCTTGAATTCGTATAATAGGTTGGTTAGGAAAATGAAAACTAACAACCTTACGAAAATAATCAATTTTGGCATGATGAGTGGTTTACCAATCAATCCCTAAAATCACATCAAAAGCAAGTATCTTTAAAGTAATAAGATCCACAGGTAATGTGATGGTGCAAACTTGGATTAAGTAAGATTTATAAATCGTGGATGTAATGAAGGTTTCTCCTAACGGAGTCTCCACTGATAAATCAAAGTCTAATTTCTCCGAAGTCAAGTTTAAACGTTGAGCACAAGCAAGGGAGATAAAAGAATGGGTAGAACCGGTATCTAGTAAGGTATAGATTTTGCAAGAATTTATAATTAACTAACCCGTGATACCTTCGTTCGGGTTTCTCTCGTTTTGGGCAGTCACGACAAACGCTCTTCCAAAAACCGCCAACTTTGTTTTGTCTGTATCTGCCTTTGGTGCCACCATCCCTGCTGGACTTGATTTTGCTACAGAAGAATCTCAAGCTATATGGCCCTCCTTTCCACAGTTATAACATACCCTGGATTGTTATGGGCAGTTTGGGCTGATATGTCCCTCTTTTCCGCATTTATAACACACGACCGGTGGTCGTTCTCCTCCCCTAGCAACAGTTGATGTTGGTGCTGCTGTTGATGTCTTCCCGTCATTGTTGAATCTCCTCTTTTTGAAATTTTCACTTGACTCACCTCTCCTATTATCATGGCCACGGTTACCACCTGAGTAGTTACTGCTTTTGTCCGTATTTTTCCCTCCTCGCTGGTTATCATCGCTCCGATGATTGCTGTCACCGGTATGACCCTGGTTATGGTCCCTCGGTTGAACATACTCACTCTCTCGCTCTAAAAATTGAGCCCTATTGACAACATCTGAATACAAAGAAAATTTATGAGAGATAAGGTATTGACGAATCTCGGGTTTTAGACCTCTCAGAAACATCTGCGTCATACGTTCCTCATTCTCTACCAAATGAGGTGCAAACCTAGATAACTCCGCGAACTTCGCCTCGTACTGAGACACCATCATATTGTTCTATTCCAGTCTAATAAACTCTACCTCCTTCATATGACGAATACTTTCAGAAAAGTACTTGTCATTGAACAGTTTCTAAAATGTTTCCCAAGACATATTAAAGGCGGAAGGCTGGGTACGCTTCACAGATTCCCACCAGTAATCTGCCTCACCATGAAACATAAAGGTGGCGAATGGAACCTTCTGTTCCTCCGTGCATCCTAAGACATCGAATATCTTGGTAATTTGTTTGACCCACGTTTCTGCCTTAATTGGATCCGAATTTCCAAAGAATTCTGGTGGTCCCAACTCCTTGAATCGCATTTGTCAGGATAAATGCAAGGTTGCTATCATTTCCACCCATATTTTGTACACGAGTCTCCCTCGTCTGATTTTGCATGAACTGCAAAAAGCTCCTAAACATTCCATCATTCATCGTTTTCTCGGTAGTGTTGTTTACAGGAGGAATATTACCTTCCTGTTGCACATTCTCCTGGTTCGTGACTAAAGGTTGTTCCACAGTCTCATACACTCCATTGTTAATGTTCTCAGCAGCCATTCTTAAATATTGCCATAAAACAAGGGTTAATTAAACAAATTAACATATCACATAATATCCCTATATTATGATCGACCAACAAATAAGCTTAGATAGGATACACTAGCGAAGGATTCACTCATCTCTCCCCTCCTAGTTCTATTCCCCGATCTCTGCTAGAGACCATATCCCTAAGCTTTGATACCAATTGTGACACCCCCAGAATAGGTATACAACACCCATTCTAAGTCGCCAAATACATGGTATAGAAAGCAAACTACAACTTCAATAATACAATTGTCGTGCAAAATACGACAACACATACTGTGAGTTTAAATACAAATATTGTCTTCTAGACAATATCCACACTCAAATATATTCATACACTATTTTACAGAAATAGTGAGGACTGCTAAATCATCTTTCTAGAACCATCACTCCATACCCCGGCTAAATCCTGCTATGTTCACACCTCCTGAGAAGAAAAATGGAACAAAAAGGAAAAGGGTGAGCTCAACTAGCCCAGTAAAGAATATTATGACTAAGATATATACAACAAATTATCATTAGTCTTCAATAGGGAAAAATCTGATAAAATATAATAGATAACAAGTTTTAGATCAACAAATGCAGCGGAAACAACAATCCATTAGAAGAGTCACGTAGAGAATGAGTTCTACTATCTTCTAAGATTTAAAAGTCCATCATCAATATTTTATCCCTGTAACATCAATCAATATACATCTTGAATCAAATATTCATCTTTGCACTACAGGCCAAAGATATTCATTTGTATCACCAGTTGGTCATGTTCATCTCAACACTTGTTCATCTTTTCACTACGGGCCAAAGATATTCATCGGTTAATCATTCATCTTTGCACAACAGGCCAAAGATATTCAGTATTATCATCATTTTAGGACTGAGGATGATGAAAAATATCTTAAAAACGAATCTAGTGAGGCAGAAGGACAAATATTAGGGATTCGTATTATAGTTTATCCAAGATCAATAATACTCCATAATAACCAATTTTGAAGCAGAATTCAAAAATAAAGATCAAAACATGGATACAATCAAAGATAGTAACCATAATAATAAAATGCTAGAACGCCATAGGAGACTAAAATAATAAAATATTATTATTCTTTTCGTCTTCCACGCACCAACCAATTTTGAATCAAGCATGCCATCTTAGACAAAAAAAAATAGCAGCCCATGTGTATTCAACACCAACCAAAAGTGGGTCTCACCCATAATTTAATAAAAATCATTTTATTTTCCTAAACTTTAGTAATTCATAGAAAATAACCCGTTTATCAGAAAAATAGGAATTTTATGCTCATTCCACACGAAATTGTATTCTCTACAACTTTGTAACTTTGAGTTTTTCCAAATTCCAAACAGAAAATATTCAAAATCCACAAACGGATGATTTTTAATACCTCATTTATATCCACATCAAATAAATCTCTCATTTATATCCACATCAAATAAATAAATAACCACATAACAATTATTTCTTTATCATAACAAATAAATAAATAACCACATAAATCCCTCATTTATATCCACATCAACTAAATATTTCCTTATCATATAAATCAATAATTAATTATTCACAAATAATGTTACAGAATCACAATTATGACAACCAAAGCCGCTCCCAAAGAAAGAGGGGCTTTCAATAAGGATTTCTCCTTACTGGCGCGTAATTAGGTGACCAAACCTCTCCTTGACAGAACTTTCTAGACATTACCAATAATGTTATCTAATAATATTATTCAAATAATATGAATTATTGATATGATAATGAGAAATATTGTGTAGTGACAATTATTAAAACAACAATAATATAAAATATTAACGCAACAATTATTGAATCAATAAAATAAAATATTGAACAGTAATTACTGTAACAATTATTGAGTATTGTCTTCTTACGTATGAAACAATAATTCAATAATCTTTGTGCAATACTGTAAAGCTCTTTTGTGCATGCGCGTAGACATCGTATTTTAACCACCAGGTAATTCAACAGTGTTAACGATAACAATTACACCATTATTTATAAACACTCAAATTTTGTCGTTTTCTTCATCCGACAATTATTCCGTTATGGGGACCATAAATGACTGCGCCATCGTACGGATATTCCAGATAAAAAGAATATTCCACGACCAAATGAAT
The DNA here is from genome assembly GCA_020205615.1 of Panax quinquefolius. Taxonomy (NCBI): domain Eukaryota; kingdom Viridiplantae; phylum Streptophyta; class Magnoliopsida; order Apiales; family Araliaceae; genus Panax; species Panax quinquefolius. The sequence goes on from CM035158.1 coordinate 57,894,258, forward strand.
ATTCCCCGACAACAATGATTATTTTATAACCACTTGCTTATTTTGCAAAATTTGCACATTTCACCTATAACCAAAATATTATATCAAATTAACACCTTATTATTTCAAAATAATAATTGGAGGAAAATTCAATATTATTTATAAAAAGCTGGGGTCTTACAATAGCAACATCACTAAACAACATAAAACTTGACAGCTCTCAGGCTTCAAAAATCTTGTCAGACGTTAATCTACACTTTCTAGGTTACCCAGAAAGCTTCGGTCATGCTCAGTCAACGGGTTTTGACCAACCATAACATGAAATCTAGATATCAAATAATTGTTATTTCACTTCTAGATCACAGCCCACGTAACAAACTACAGATTACAACTTTAAAACATCAAAAATCAAAAACATGCAGAGATTTACAGCTACTGACATTGTGTTGTCAGACTACTTTTAAGGCTCAAGAACAGTTTTTCAAAAACTCCATTTTTAAGGCCTTTGATGCTATGGATCCATGATGGATCATCATAGATCATCTAAAAACATCTTATAACACATGATTTAACATATAAACATAAAAAAATTTCTAAGCATGTAAGATCAAATATGGTTAGGGTTTTTATACCTTCTTGTTCAATCTTTGATTCTTGCTCTCTAATCTGATATTAAGTGATCTAAGGGTTGTTTATGTGACTAAGAAACTTATGATTTTTGGAGCTTTAGGTGAGAGAGAGAGAGAGTTGTTAAGAGCTAAAGTGAAAAATGAGCAAATGAATACACTTTCTCTCTCTTAATCCTTTTATAATACATTGATGCAATGTATTTTGATGATATTGCTGGCAAAGAGAGGCTGATTTGTTGAGATATTTGGCACAATGTCAACATAGTTAGTCACCAACTAAAGGTTTGGCAAGATATACAAGTAAGCTTAATAAAAAAAATGTGACAAAAAGGGCTTTTTGATCATTTGAATTACAAATTTAATGGCACATTGGTAAACTTGGCAAACCCTTAGGGTTTGACCCTTAGGTATTCAAAAACTAATTTTCTAGGCTTTCAATTTAGGGTTTATACAAAAATAAAATTTTAGTTTCAAAAATTTATAATTAGGGTTTCCTTAATTAGATTAGGTTTTATAATTACATTATACAGGAACATTAAGGTTTAATTATTTAATAATTATAGTTAACCTTGCTAACGTAACAATTAGGGTTTATAATTAGTAATTAGGTTTTAAAATTTTGATAATTAAGGTTACCAAATTACAGTTAGGGTTTCTAATTACCATATTAGGGTTCTAGATATTAGGGTTTTTAATTACTAATTAAGTTCTTCCTAATTAGCAATAAAATCTACCATACATGATATTAATCATATTAACACTATTTCTGACTGAGCATAAACTCCAGTTTAGGTTTTAAGTTAGGGTTTCTAATTTCAGAAATTAGAGTTTTAATTTACAATTATGGTTTTCCATAATAATAAGGCTTTACCTAAAATATAAATCGTATAACACATAACACAGTGTCTTAATAGATTTTTAAAGTCTCATTTGACTTCAGAATTAGGGTTTAACAGTAATACTAGAGTTTATATAAATATTGCTAGGGTTTGGTTATAATACACCATAATTGACCAACCATTATCAATACGTACATAGAGTACATATTTATAGCACTGAAAAATCAAAATATAATTAATATTATATTATTATTCTCATGCGTTAATCAAAATCCAAATTTAGGGTTTGGATTCCATATCGATTTATCATGCATAAATAACATTATTAATTAAGTAAAAAAATAATTAACTTAATTAATCTAACATAAAATAAATAATTATTATAATAATTCTAAAAATCATTTCATATATTATTTAAATAATATATAATTATATTTTCATGGAAAATAATTAATAAAAACATTTCTACTATAAAATTAATTATTTTAAGAATATAATTTATAATAATCAATAATTCTAACATAAAAATTATTTGCAATAATTATTTATGTAATAAATATATTTTTATTTATCACATAAATACATATACACATTATCTTGGTAGATATTCTCCATATTTATTTAAATAAATAAAATTATACGCAAAATTTCTGATTTATTTATATAGAAAATATCTGGTTGTTACATTCACCCTCCCTTATAAAGATACCGTCCCCGGAATCACCGTTTTAAAACTCCTACATACAAGGGTACATAGCATACACAATCATTTCAAGTAGATCTCGATCAACTTTGATCGAACTGATCATTAACTATTCACATAAAAGTTTATATTCGATTCAATGAAATTTGATTTCTAAAATAACTCAAATTCCTCCTTCAAAATTTCTTTATAAAATAATTTACTATATATATGAAAATTATGTATATAAAAAAAAATAAAAGTTATACGAATAATACCTGGAGTTCCATTGCCAGCTGCCGACGTATCTTGGACCGTCATGTTGAAGACCATTACTGTTGATTTTGTTGGCTTGCTCGATGGCGTAGGTCCCGTGATTGCTAAAGTCCCGCTGCCCTTGCCAGTATTCACACTCCCGGCCTCCGTCCTCCTCTTCGGACAATCCTTCACCTTGTGTTCAGTCGACCCGCATAGAAAACATCCACTGTTCATCCTAGGATTGGGGCAGTTGGGAGAGATATGGCCCTCTTGCCCGCACTTATAACAAACAAACTTACCTTTCAGACATTCACCTATATGGTTCTTTCCATAATTGTTACACTACACCACCTAATTCTTCACACCTTCTTGTTTTACCTGGATATTTCCAAAGTAATTTCCCTTCCTCTTTCCATTACCACTTCTACCTCCACTATTAATTTCTACCTTCCTAGCTCCTTCACCTTACCCTTGTTCTTTCTTTCCTTATTATAGAGGCTCATGGCCTCACTCCCCTCCTCGGCTATGATAACATTTTCCATGAGTGCTACAAATATAGGAATCTGCAACACCGCCACCTTGTTATAGAGCCAGGGTTTTAATCCCAACTCAAACCTTCTAGCTTTCCTAGCCTCCGTATCAACTTGATGCAGAGCAAACCTAGCCAACTCATTAAATTTTGAGTCGTATTCTGACACCGTCATGTTTTCCTGCTTCAACTCTAAAAATTTCACCTTCATCCTAGCATGCATACTGGACGAGAAATAGTTCTTGAAGAACAGTGTCTTAAACCTATCCCATGTAACTACATCTTCTCCTGCACTCACCGGAGTATCCCCCTTCATCATGTAGCTGGAAAAAGTGGTCTTTTGCCCCTTAGCTACCATAGCTATCACAAACGCCTTTTCAATCTCTTTAACCCAAGTTTGGGCTTCAACAGGGTCAGTTGTACCTCTAAATTCTGGCGGTTCTGCAACCTTGAAATCTTTAAAGTTTGCCAAGTGGTTGTCTGGTTGGTTCCCAGCAACTGTTATCCTTTGCTGCATAGCTTGTGCTACCATATTTGTAAAGTGTTGCATCGGGTCTGCTTGTTGTTGACAGATTCTTCTGCCCTTTGGTTTCGAGTTTGACGTCTTGGCGGCATTATTTGGTTAAGTAAAACCATAAAATATACTTTATTAACTTACATTCTAAACCTTATCGTATAAGTTTAACATATTAAACTTGTTTTTCATTACTTAAACATAGATTAATATTCATTTAGCGAATACTTTATATCGCATAACACATACTGCTTTAAACATCAGCTATCCCTTTGTGACTACAAAAGTCGGGATTTACAACCTTAACCAACACAAAAGTTTAGAATATTATATTACACAGACATACTTATCATATATATTACGTTAAACATACCTACACAACAAAACCTATACTTCCTATTCACTACGCCTTTTTCTTGGACAACCTTTCACCTGATGACCTTCTATCCCATAAATAAAACACGCACTTGGTTTATAGTCTGGACAATACAGAGTGGTATGTCCCTTATAGCCGCAAAGGTAACATATTCTTTTCCCTTTCTTCTTATTGGATTTTCCTAACTCATGGTCTTCTATCTTTCTTTTTCCCTTATTGCTCGGAGCTGCACATGATGTGTTGCTTGTGGCTCCCATCTGATCAATTTGGTTTTTAAGCTTATCTTGTTCTTCCATTGTTTCTATTAATGTCTGACGCAGTTGACTATGTAGTAGCTTTTCTATTTCCCACAACCTTCCCAGAGAAGAAACCTTGTTCCTCAGATTCCGCACTTCCATTGATGCTTGATCAGCTTCAACTTTAGTGTCTAAATCACTATCAGTCAGTTCCACCATTTTCGGATTTGGTACTACGTTTTCCAAAATGACCTCCTCATTAGAGTTGTTTTCATTGTGAGCCTCTATTTCAGCTATTGGCTTCGATATTAGCTCAGGTGTATGGATTTGATCCTTCTTCATGCTATAAGCATATAACAAGCCTTTTCCACCAGACATCTACACACATAAATTATCCTGATTAGCATATAGTATATACACTCAATAAATAATAGCTTTGTATAAGTTATCTTTTATTTTGTTTAACGATGACTTTATTTAATTCATCTCCTTTTAAACTCTAAATGAGTTATTTATATTTTCAATATTTCCCTCTGTTCTAAGGTTATAGCCTAAGGTCTATCCCACCTAAGGTTTCTAACCATATGCTCTAATTCCAAACTATAAAGCCCCCAAATTCGGGTACTTGAAACCCGAACTCGGTGCTTCACGATACCATTTCTATGAGCTGAATAATACTAAAAATAATAACAATAATATAAATACCCAACTTAATTTACATATTTATCAAAGTCTAAAATCCCAAGTACGTAACCTTTAATACATTTTTTACAATACATGATAATAAATAGATATCATTCCCATCTTAATAAAACCAAACTATTACATAATATATATCATAACACTCATTCAACAACTTTCCCTTTTCCTTTGTTCTTGGCAGAGCCTTCAGGTTGTTCACATTTAGCTGAAAACATTAAATTAAGCAAGGATGAGCATTTAAGTGCCCAGCAAGTAATAACAATTATAAATATTAGCTAAAAGCATTAAATGTTTTCTTTGTATTACCCTTCCACAACAAATCAATAGTTGTTAAGTAACCTGAACCGATAATAATAACATAACAACTCTCTATCAAATTTTTGAAACTACGTACTGACTATAAATAGTGTTAAGGTGACATACTATGAGCATTGATTTAAATTTTTGAATAGGTTTAGCAGAACTTCATCCGCAAACCGTCATAACTTACGGGCACGGGGGGGGTGATCAGCTCGTTATGCCCTGTATTGATCAATACTACATGCAAGAACAATATTATCGTTCACTATGTCTGCCTTGGGAGCATAAAAGTTTTTCTATATTCGGGATGTTCATACTTAGTCAGGAATCCGAACCAAAATAATTTGATTGGATACAAATTTTTTTTATCATATTCAACGATATTTCTAAATCTGAGTCTAGTGGTCAAATAGCTTGGATGACTTTTTTACTTTATGTGATGTATATATATATATATATATATATATATATATATATATATATATATATATATATATATATCAACATGTGATTAAATCTAATGATTATCCAGTGGGGACACTTCAGATAGCCATATATAGAAATTAACGAACAGAATATATATCTAAATTATATAATATAATATCATGTTGATAATCAATGATCAGTTATAATATATATAACAATAGGGTTAATAATCTGGTACAATAATAATATAATTCTAAAACTTTCTTACTTCTGTCCATTGCATAAAGGAAATGTAAAGGTAGGATACTTGTCTGGTCTGCTGCTTACAATACGCAACTTAGTTTTTATCTTTTGTGTAACAACCTATCAGTTATAAGATTATTTTACTGATTAGAATAACATATTGTAACACATAATACCGCTTATTACAGTCAGCACATAACCTAATCACATTGTCACATATATTCAACAGTCATTGAATCACAAATAAACACTAATACAGTCAAAATATCTAAGTTCAAATCAATTTCTGAAACATATCGGTGTACCGACTGCTTAATCGGGTGATTATCGAGTCTAAGACTCTATCCTGTAGCTCAATAACTGTAATTATCAATCATATTATTTTTAAATGACTTATAATAATTTTTAAATATTTATTATAATTTATCATGAATTTTCAAACACCGAAATCATTATTAAATAATTTAAATATTAAACAATTCTATTATCATTAATATTTAATTAATATTAAACTATTAATGAAACCATTGCTTAAAATATTAAAGTTATTTATAATAACTCAAAATATTAATATTACCCTTAAATGATTTTTAAAATATTTAAAATTATTTTTAAATAATTACCATTAATATTTAAATATTAATGTACTATTCCTCAAAATATTAAAGTCATTAAGTATAACTTAAAATATTTTTAATTCATTTATATCCTATTTAAATAATTTTAAATTAATAAAACCATTTTAAAACTATTTATTTAACATAATTATTAAATAAATTGAATATCATTAATACTAAATTAATATCATTAATATTAACTTATTAATGAAATTATCCTTTAAATATTAAAAGTTATATTTTACAACTTTAAATATCTTTAAACACTTTATTTTAATTTAAAATGATTTTTATAATATTAAAATCATTTTTAAACTAATTTATTTAATATAATTATTAAATAAATTTAATATCATTAATAATAATTAATTAATGAAATTTACCTTTAAATATTGAAAGTTATATTTTATAACTTCAAATATTTTTAAATAACTTATTATTATTTAAAATGATTTTTAATTTAATAAAATCATTTTTTTTATTTTTTATTCATTTATTAAATGACTTAATTGTCACTAATATTAATTTATTAATGAAATTTCTCTAAAAATATTAAAAGTTACATTTTATAACTCAAAATATTTTTAAACACTTTATTCTTATTTAAAATGATTCGTATAATATTAAAATCATTTTTTCTAATTTATTTAATACACTAATTAAATAAATTAAATATTATTAATATACAAATAATTATAACGATTAATGAAAAATACCCCAATTAATCGAAATTATATTTTATAATTTAAAATAATTTTTAAAACCATTTTTATAATTTTTTAGAATTTATTTCTATTTTTATTTTATTTTCAAAAAAATCAGAAATAAAAAATATAAATAAACCGTCGCTATATGCTATATCGACACTTTCTGTCGTTGTTGGTGTTCTTGAGCTCAAGAACACTGACAACCGGCTTAGCAAGTAGTCAACTTTGATTAGCTTTAATTCTCAACTTTTATGGGCCATGTTAACCATTGATCTTACAGTGTTTATGTAACACTACACGAATCCAGCATCATCTATGTCATACCTTAACAGATCCGAAAGATATGAACCTTCAAAGTTGCTGTCAGCCCAAATATGGGTTTTCTAGGTAACCCAGAAACCCAACAGCTTTGAGGGTCCATTTTTGGGCTAGATTATTTCTATGTTCTGGTCTTGATTCAAGTGATCTTAAGGTTCAAAGCTATAGTAGTTATGTCAAGGTACATGATTAAAACAACATATAGGTCTAACAACAACAGAATCATAAATTATCTTTTAGTCAAACGCTGTCAGAAGCTTTGTTCTAACAGTTTCTAAAAATTCGTAAATCGCATTTTTTGATCAATCGTCAAGTTTGACCACCCTTCACTGTATAAGACCCGAAATTTTTAAATAAAAGGAATTTCCTTTATTTATTATTTTGAAATAGTAAGGATGGATTTGATTAATGTGGTTAGTTATGGGTAAAATGCTAAATATTTCAAAATAAGCAAGTGGTTATAAAATATTCATTGTTGTGGGGAATATTCGTTTGGTCGTGGAATATCAAATGCTGTCGGGGAATATTAAATGCGACGACAGCAAGCGACCATGTGTGGGCCCCATAACGAAAAAGCGATTGGATGAGGAAAGCGACAAATATAAGTTGGTTAAAAATACTTGGCGTAGTTATTTGCAAATTAAGACTGTTGGAATACCCGGTGGTTAAAATCTGATGTCTGGCGTGGTTTGAAGATGCACTACGGTATTGCATGATATTGTTGAATTATTGATTCGACGTAAGATGGCACTACTCAATAATTTTCAGTGATTGAATTCTTATTCGATATTTTATTTTATTGATTCAATAATTGTTTGCGTTGATATTTTATATTATTGTTGTTCAATAATTGTCATTTGCATGATATTTCCCAAAGATGTCGGATCAATAATTCATATTATTTGAATAATATTATTAGATAACATTATTGGCAATGTCTAGAAAGTTACATCTAAGGAGAGGTTTGGTCACCTAATTGCGCGCCGCCAAGATGAGAGAGATCCTTATTGGAAGCCCCCCTTTCCTGGGAGCGACTGGTTGTCATAAATGTGATTACGTAATATTATTTGTGAATAATTAATTATTGATTCATATGATAAGGAAATATTTATTTTATATGAATATAAATGATGGATTTATTTATGTGGTTATTAATGAAGAAATTATTGTTGAGGTGTTTTATCAAGTATTTTATCGGATTGGAGGTGTTAAAAATCAAATCGGGGTTTTGAGATATATTCATGGGGTTATAATTTTTAATCAAATAGTTGGATTGTGGTAATTTTGGGTATGTTATACATACATAAGTTGAGTATATGTCCACAAATTTTGAACCGTTAAAAATGCACGAATGATTTGTTATGAATTTTAAGAGGTGTCGGATTAGGAAATTAGGGTTATAATTGATTTTGGTGGAAAATTCTAGAATTGAGTGGGCCCCACTTGTGGTTGGTGAAAAATGTGCTGAATTTTATTTCAAATGTGGTGGGTGGCAATAGTAGCGGTGTAAAGCCATCGGTGTAGTTGTGGTCAAGTCCGCCTTGGTGGCTAACATTTTCCTATAAATAGAGGGCTAAGTTAGAATTGAAAATCACACCGAAACAAAGTTTTCTCTCTTTCTCTCTATATTATTGAGCGTATTTTGTGAGTATTTAGATACTTTGAGAGTTCTTTGTTCGAAGACAAGTTTCATTCAAACATCACTTGAGCCTTTCCTTCCGAAATCTCGATTCTTTGAGGTAAGGGATGTTATTTTCTTCTCAAATGATATTAATTCTTCAATATCATTATCTTTGAAATATTAGTTGGTACTTTTTATCAAATTTGGAACTTTTTCATGTATGGGGTTACTATTCATGAGTTACTATTCACGAGTTACTATTTATGAGTTACTATTCACGAGTTACTATTCACGAGTACTATTCATGAAGCGTGAAGATGTTTTTTGTGGAATTTCTATCTTTGGGTGTGTGAGAGTTACTTATTCACATTATCAAGACTATTCACGATATCAAGCACTATTCATAGAAAATGAAAAATTTTCTTTTCGTCTAAAATATCTATTCGGATACTAGCTTTGATTGTATCCATGTTTTGATCATTCTTGAATTTTACACCACTATGATTATTTTTGAGGTATTTTGGACGTGGATAAAACCAAGTACGAATCCTTAATCCTTGTCATTTTGTTTCTTTGGATTCATTTCTTTAAAAATATTTTTCATCATCCTCGGTCTTAAATGATGATATTATTGAATATCTTTGGCTTTGTAGTGCAAAGATGAATGATTTCTGAAGAATATCTTTGGCACGTAGTCAAAGATGAGCGGTGTTTAAATGAAACATGGATCGATGAATATCTTTGGCTCAGAGTGCAAAGATGAGCAGTGTTTAAATGAACATGACCGATCGATGAATATCTTTGGCCTTTAGTGCAAAGATGAGCAGTGTTGAGATGAACATGGACCGATCGATGAATATCTTTGGCCTTTAGTGCAAAGATGAGCAGTGTTGAGATGAACATAATGGATTGATGAATATCTTTGGCCTGTAGTGCAAAGATGAATATTTGATTTGAGATGAATATTGATTGATGTTACTGAGGATAAAATATTGATGATGGATCGTTAAATTCATAGATTATAGTAGATTTCATTCTCTACGTAACTCTTCTCTATGAATTATTATTTCAGCTGCGAATATTGATCTCGAAACTTGTTATACATTGTATTCTATCGATTTTTTCCTGTTGGAGACTAACGATAATTTGTTGTATATTATCTTAGTCATAACATTCTTTCTTGGGCTAGTTGAGCTCACCCTTTTCCTTGTTGTTCCATTTTTCTCCTCGGGAGGCGAGAATGTAGCGAGTCTTAGTCGGGGTATGGAATGAAGGTTCTAGAGAGAGTTGTTTAGTAGTCCTCACCATTATTGTAAAATAATGTATCAATAAATGTGATGAAGATTTATTTGAGTATAAATATTGTCTAGAAGATAATATTTGTATTTAAACTCACAGTTTTATTGTTGTGATAATAAAGTTGTAGTTGTTTCTGTACCATGTATTTGGCGACTCAGAATGGGTTGGATGGAATGGACCTATTTTGGGGGCGTCACAACTACACTTGATCGGCTGACTGTTTTAATGTTCTAAAAGCACATATATATAGTCCATACAACAGGCTAGAATCTGGACATAACAACATCACCAAACAACATAAAACCTGACAGATCTCGGGCTTCAAAAATCTTGTCAGACGTTAATCTACACTTTCTGGGTTACCCAGAAAGCTTCAGTCATGCCCGGTCAATGGGTTTTGACCAACCATAACATGAAATCTAGACATCAAATAACTGTTATTTCACTTCCAGATCACAGCCCACATAAAAAACTACATATTACAACTTTAAAACATCAAAAATCAAAAACATGCAGAGATTACAACTTTAAAACATCAAAACTTGGCAAACCCTTAGGGTTTAACCCTAAGGTTTTCAAAAACTAATTTTCTAGGCTTTCAATTTAGGTTTTATACAAAAATAAAATTTTAGTTTCTAAAATTTGTAATTAGGGTTTCCTTATTTAGATTAGGTTTTCTAATTACATTATACAAGAACATTAGGGTTTAATTTTTTTTAATAATTATAGTTATCCTTGCTAATTTAGCAATTAGAGTTTACAATTAGTAATTAGGTTTTAAAATTACTAATTAAGGTTTACAATTTTGATAATTAGGGTTACCAAATTACAGTTAGGGTTTCTAATTACCAAATTAGGGTTCTAGATATTAGGGTTTCAAATTACTAATTAAGTTCTTCCTAATTAGCAATAAAATCTATCATACATGATATTAGTCATATTAACACTATTTCTGACTGAGCATAAACTCCAGTTTAGGTTTCAAATTAGGGTTTCTAATTTCAGAAATTAGGGTTTTCCATAATAATAATGCTTTACCTAAAATACAAATCGTATAACACATAACGCAGTGTCTTAACATATTTTTAAAGTCTCATTTGACTTCAGAATTATGATTTAACAGTAATACTAGGGTTTATATAAATATTGCTAGGGTTTGGTTATAATACACCATAATTGACCAACCATTATCAATACGTACATCTGATACATATTTATAGTCTTGAAAAATCAAAATATAATTAATATTATATTATTATTCTCATGCCTTGATCAAAATCCAAAATTATGGTTTAGATTCCATATCCGATTTATCTTGCATAAATAAAATTATTAATTAATTTAAAAAATAATTAACTTAATTAATCTAACATAAATTCATAAAATAAAATAAATAATTATTATAATAATTCTAAAATCATTACATATATTATTTAAATAATATATAATTATATTTTCATGGAAAATAATTAATAAAAATATTTCTACTATAAAATTAATTATTATAAGAATATAATTTATAATAATCAATAATTCTCACATAAAAATTATTTGCAATAATTATTTATGTAATAAATATATTTTTATTTATCACATAAATACATATACATATTATCTTGGCACATATTCCCCATATTTATTTTAATAATAATAAAAAAAATTATACGCAAAATTTTTGATTTATTTATATAGAAAATATCGGGTTGTTACAGTTCATGATCCACCAAAGTCTCTACTTCATCATTTAGTACTTTTTCCACCAAATCAACCCTGAAGCATTCCTCTTCATCTGTCAGAAATTTCATTGCCTTGAATACGTTGAAAGTGACTTCTTGATAATGCACTCGCATTGTTAGTTCCCCTTTCTGAACGTCTATCAAGGTTCTTCATGTAGCTAGGAATGGTCTTGAAAGGATGATTGGTATACTTCTGTCTTCTTCATAGTCTAAAATGATGAAATCAGTCGGAAAGATGAATTTATCCACTTTAACCAGTACATCTTCCATAATCCCCCGTGGATAAGTGATAGACCTGTCAGTTAGCTGTAAAGAAATATTTGTCGGCCTTGGAGCCGGCAATCCCAACTAATTGAACATTGACAACGGCATCAAATTGATACTTTCCCCAAGATCGCACAAGCATTTGCTGAAGCTCATCTTTCCATTTGTACATGGTATTGTGAAGCTGCATGGATCCTTCAGCTTTAGAGGTAATTTGCGTTGAAGCACTGCACTGCATTCTTCTTTCAAGGCTACTGTTTCAAAATCTTCTAACCTCTTCTTCCTTGACAAAATGCCCTTCATAAACTTTGCATAACTAGGCATCTGTTCTAATGCCTCAACGAAGGGTATGTTGATCTACAGCTTTTTAAATACCTCCAAAAACTTACTGAATTGCTTGTCTTCCCTCTGCTTATGTAATCTTTGTGGATAAGGAACAGGACGGTGAACCAATGGTATCTTATTCACGGGCTTCTAAAAAGAACCTTCTTTATTCTTCTCTTCTTGCTGTTGTTCTGAACCTTCATTATTCAAACCTTCCTCAGAATCATTTTCATGACCGCGCGGCCGCGCGATCTCTCCGTGTAAAAGTGGCGCGGGCACGCCATGCTGATTTCCTGCAACTTGTTTCCCAGACCTAAGTGTAATTGCTTGACATTGTTCCTTTCCTTCCCTTCTTGGATTGGCCTCTGTTGTACTTGGCAATAAACCTTGTGGTCTGTTGTTAAGCATGCTAGCCATCTGACCCATTTGAGTTTCCAAGTTTTTGATAGCCACTGCTTGGCTTTTAATCATCACTTCAGTATTTGACATGTACTTCATCATCATCTCTTCCATCTCTGACTTCTTTTCTTATTGAGGTGCAGGTTATGGATGGTGTTGTTGTTGAGAAAATCCAAGTGGATACGGTGGTCTTGGTGCAAACTGTTGCTGAGATGATTGTGACTGGAATTGATGTTGTGTTTGAAACTGACTTTGTTGATTGCTCTAATTATTCGACCAACTGAAATTTGGATGCTTGCGGATGTTAGAGTTGTATATATTCTGAAATTGACCTTTATCCTTCTTGTAGTTGCTCACATATTGTGCAGACTCTGAACTGATAGCACATTAGTCAGTTGAATGTGAACCTGCACATATCTCACACACAAAAGCAACTATCTTCGCCTTAGTCTCCGCAAAAGAATCAATCTTCTTTGCTATGGATGCCATCTGTCCTGACAATTGAATGATAACATCCACCTCTAACAAACTTGCAACTTTGGGCTGTGGCATCCTGGCTGTAGGATTTTTGAAATCATTAGTTGTCATCGTCTCAATAAGACTATAGGCTTCTTCATAGCTCTTTGCCCATAAAGCTCCTCTTGCAGCTGTATCCATAATAGGCCTTGACTGCCATCCCAATCCATTATAGAACGTATTAATCACCATCCAATCCGGCATTCCAGGATGTGGACACTTCCTTAGCATCTCCTTGTATCTTTCCCATGCTTCATATAGAGATTCACCTTGTTGCTGCTCAAACTGGGAAATTGTTGTCCTCATTTTTGTAGTCTTAGCCATTGGAAAAAATTTGGCTAAGAATTTTTGTGCTAGGTCCTCCCATGTTGTGATAGATCCTAAAGGTAAAGAGTGAAGCCAACTTCTTGCTTTATCCCGTAATGAAAATGGAAATAGTCTAAGTCTAATTGCATCTTTTGTCACCCTGTTGTATCTGAAGGTGTCACGTATTTTAATGAAACTCAATAGATGCTCATTTGGATCATCTGTAGCAGCACCCCCAAAGTATACTGAATTCTGCACCATTTGAATAGTGCCCGACTTTATCTCGAAAGTGTTGGCTGTTATAGCTGGCCTGACTATACTTGACTTCAATCCATTGATATTTGGCATCAAATAATCTCTCAATGCCCTGTGCTCCTCTCTTTGCTCTTCTGTTGCCATGTTGGATGTTGTGGTCTCTAAAGCTACTTGTAAATTTCTACGCACTCTCGTTTTCCAACCTCTTTCGTTAATATTATCTTGAGCAAGTGTCAACTCGGATTGGACGATCGTGTGTGCATAAAATATATACAAGTACCTGAAACACAAACCAAAATAAAAATAGAAACAAGATAAGTTTAGAATTGTCTAAGTCATACAAATTTAGCTTAAAATTGATGATAATAATAAAATTAAACGCCTTTCCCTAGCAACGACGCCAAAAACTTGTTGCCTCCTTTTTAGTCTTAACAAAAGGACTCTAACTCATGCAAGCATACACAGGTCAACAAGTAGTATAGAGTAAGAAAAGTATCAATCCACGGAGAAAAGTTTTAAATCTTAATTATCATACATCAACTATTTCACTATTTTTATATGCTTAAACGAATAATTCACAATTGTAATTAATTCTAAACTAAATTAATAATTAAAAATACAATAATAATTTAATGTAATCAAATTTGGAGAGAATGGGATTCTAACTTCATTTCATACTTCATCTAACTATTACCATCATGTAAAGCTTATATATTCATCATGGAAAATTAGCCAAGAGCAAAAAAAGTAGACATAACCATTTTTCAATGACTTACGACCTATTTACATAACCTCCACATATGATAGAAATCATGTAATCAACATTATTACCAAAATCACTATATGTTTATGTGAAATTGAAGCAATAATGAATTAAAGCACAAGCTCTTACATTACTACACACGGTGAAATAGTATATTTCTATCCGGTTCACAAATTATAAAGCTAAGCAACTCAGCCTCATTAATGTATGATATTATGATTATATCCATACTCATATTTCATTTTTCAAATCCATATAATTATATACAATGAATGGTGATTAATCATTCTTACATTACGCTCAATCATAATAGATAATCCGATTATAAACATACAAGCAAACAATCAGGCATGTAATTATATACTACATATCAAAATCCATTAAAATCCCATATTGGAGTTTAGTTCATTTCTGAACCAAAAGCCATTATGGGATTGAAGTAACACATGGGATTAAATAATACAAATGAAAGATGAAAGAGAAATGAATAAACCCAATTGCAGAATCTGTTCCAATGTGTTGTTCAAAATCACCAATAATCTGCAGGAAATAAAAACTACACTTTATTTAATAATCTAGAATAAGAGAAAAGCAATTTTTATGATCATATGCTTAAACTATCTCTCCCATAACTAATACATAAGAACCCTAATAATAATATGAAAAACTGATAAAAACTGACTTCAACACGTCCCATAACTAATACGCTCAAATTTTAAATTACAAAACAAGTCAACAAATAAACTACAGAGAGGACTCATGGCGGCTGCCATGCGATCCTATCAATAAAAGCAGGCATGGTATGCGCGATTAGGATGTCTGTCGAAGCTTTTGGCGCAGGCCATGAAGTTTCCTTCTTATTTTAGGCGCTTGGTGTCGTGAAAGTGCTACATTGTCGACTTGAGGCGGCGGGCGCGCGTTTAAGGTTTAATTAGCCCATGTGACCATGCGACTCTTGCTTTATATCTTCTGCAGTTGTTTCTTGCTTTGTTGTTTGTTCTTCATTCTATCTTTTCTGCATAGCACTCATCACTGCTTTAGTTCCTTGTCTACACATGTTTCTCTTGCCATGCCTTTGCTAGTCTCATACCACCTTGCTAATGGTGAACCATGCCATTTCCTGCATTACCATACCATAGGAGTTTTAATTACGAGTATTGCAAAATAAACATAAAATGCAACTAAAACAAAGTAAAAACTACTTGAGATGAGCATAATTCTAGTGAGCTGGGATCCAATAAGTAGGTATAAAACCTATTTATCAGGGAGCTCCACAATATATGTTCGCCCTTGCCCTTCTTAATGTGGAGAATGGACGTGATCGTGCCAATCGAGCCTAAAGCCAGTAATGGTCATCGGTATATCTTCACAATGATCGACTACTTCACCAAGTGGGTAGAAGCAGCCTCTTAACCCAGGGTTACTAAAGAGGTGATCATTGGTTTCATCAGAAATAATATCATTTATCGATACGGACAACCAGAGTTGATTGTATCAGACAATGCCAAAAACATCAACAACCAAATGATGGAGGAGTTATGCAGCAAATTCCACATCAAACATCTCAACTCCGTCATCTATCCTCCAAAGATGAATGGTGTTGTTGAAGCGGCTAACAAGAATATCAAAAAGATAATGAAAAAGATGTCTACCAATCACAAAGGATGGCCTAACTAGTTGCCTATTACTCTATTAGCCTACAGAACGTCAATGCGCACTTCCACTGGGGCAACCCCTTACTAATTAACATATGGCATGGAAGCAGTGCTCCCCATAGAGGTGGAAATGGAATCCCTGAGAGTGTTGATAGACGCTCAGCTTGATGAAGACCAATGGTTACAAGATCGGTACAACAAATTTTCTCTCATAGATGAAAGGCGGGCCACAACCATCTTCCATGGTCAGTTATACCAACAGAGGATCGCTCGATCCTACAACAAAAAAGTCCGGCTGTGGCAATTCAAAGGACATGACTTAGTCTTGAAAAAGGTTCTTGACAACCAAAATCGATCTAAAGGAAAATTCGACCCAAACTAGGAAGGTCAATTTGTTGTCAAGGAGGTATTGACAGGAAGAGCCTGATGACTGAGTTTTATACTCATAATTGAGTGCGTTTGAGCTTAATCTTTTGGTTGATTTTAAGTGTTTGTGTCTATTCATGCATGTTTTATGTTGTATTGTAGGAATTGGGACAAAAGTTACTTGGATCGACGTTCGGGGTGGCTAGATTCGCGTTTTTGGCTTGCCATTTACACAGCAGTCACTTCAGAGCCAATTTGGGTATTTCTCTAGACATTATTTCAAAACACTTAAAGAATGAAAGTTTTAGATCTACTTCTCCTCTTTACGGATCATCTTAAATTATCAAAATCAAAGTTCGGAGGAAGAAGTTATGGCCATTTTCCCAAAGGACGTCAGAGCAGAAAATGACGGAAAAGGGCCCAGCGCTGGGGTACCCATTTTGGCCTATGCCCAGCGCCGGGGCGCTAATGGGAAGTGTTCCAGCGTCGTACCCAGTGCTGGGGCGCTGGGGAAGAGGTTGGTTGGGCCTGGACGCATTTTTGGGCGAATTTTGACACCTTTTTAACTCCAAATTGGATTGGATTTGTTCCTAAGCTAAAAATTGGACTTGTAACCTATAAATACATGATGTAAGGCATAAAATAAAGGGAGATTACATAGATTAGCTTAGATAAAACACTCCATTAGATTAGAATATAAACCCTAGTTCTTAATTAACCATTGGAGATTAAAGCAAATTGAAGAACACTGAAGATCAAGAGCAAGAGCAAGAGGGGAGCATCAGATTTGCTGACAACAGATTCTATTCTCTTCTCTTATCATACTTTTATCTTTTAATGTCTATTCAATTGTGGATCCTTAGTTTTAATTCATTAATTATGAACTAACTCTTTTATTAAGATTCCAATTGAACCTTTTATGGTTATGAATTGATTATTTGATTTATTCCAATTATTTATATTGAAGTGAATTGTTCATCTTGCTATGTGCTGATTGATTAATTATCTGGCCAATAATTACCTTGTTACTCTAGAAGGAATTGGGAGAGGAATTCTAGGGTTAGAACTGGGTATAGTGACATGTGACTTAGTTATTTGCACAATGAATAATTAGGTTTTTGAATAGAATGGAAATATCTATTTGCCACATGTAACACATAAGGAATTGGGATTGTAACGAGTTTAATTCAATTGTTTTGCCTAGGAATATAGTAAAATTAATCTGGGTTAAATAGAAGGCAAATGATCACTTGGAAAAGGGCTTTTGGCATTTAAGAATTCATGTTAACAATTCAGTAGGCATAAATATTGGAATAATTGGATAATTGATTTAGAGTTCATAATTGGGGATATTGAAGTCTTAATCCTTATTTATCTGAATTCATTCAAATCTTAGTTTTGTTTATTTGATTTATTTTAGAATAATTTCTTTTAATTGTTAATTTAGTTTTCTTAATTAGAAAAATCACAATTTATAGTTGTTTAAATAAAATTGATTTGGTTAAGAGTTAGTATTTGGTAATTTTTATTAAATAATTCCTCGTGGGAACGATACTCTACTTTCACTTTATTACTTGTTAACCGTGTATACTTGCACGTATTCATTGATTGCGAAATCGATCAACAAGTTTTTGGCACCATTGCCGGGGAATTAATTTAATAATTATTTACCAATATTAATTTCAATCAAATTAGTCTTAATTTAAATATTTTTATTTTTATTTTTCATTCTCTTCCTATATTTCTCTCTTTTTAGGTACCATGGATGACATTGCGTATCAATGGCCATACACGAACAAATGCTCGACCAAGGGGAGCGGAGATTGACAGACTCGAGAAACTTTCTGCATTGTCAGCACAGATTGAGACACTTTCGAGGATGTTTGAAGCTTTTGAAGCTCAACGTCGTCAAAGTGTCACATTATTTGTGATTATTGTCTTTGGAAATCATATGAGTCATCAATGCGCCATCGGTTTTGAGTAAGTGCAAATATAGTGGTGATTACCCCAATAATTATGTCTATCCCAACAACTATCATCATGATTGGGGGTATCACCCGGATTTTTCATGGAGTAACAATCAAGCTCAATCTCAAGCGCCGAGACAACAAAACACATCCGGATTTCAAAATTAGACTCAACAACCAAAGAGGAAATCATGTTTAGAAGAAGCCTTGGAAAAATTTATTAGAGCGTCTGACAAAAAGAACGAAGAAAAAGACAAAAAATTTAATCAAATAGAGCTGAATATTCAAAGCCTAGGTGCGTCGATCAAGAATCTGGAAAATCAATTGGGGCAGATAGCACATGCGTTGAACAACCGCCCTCAATACACTTTGCTTTATGGCATAGATGTCGAGACTGATGGTGTGCTCGAACCAAATCTGCAATCGGATGTGCCAAATGATATAGATGTTGAAAGAGAGGAAAGACTTGGGGACCAAGAAAATGAGATTAGCGAATATCTAACTTTGAGTACCAACGAAGATGAGCCAATTTAATTAGTATCCCATGTGCCTCCTCCACCAAAGTTCAAGAATCCGGGCAGTTTTGCAAAACCATGCCCAATCGGTAGTCATGTCGTAGGCAAAGCTCTTTGTGACATAAGAGCTAGTACAACTGTGGAGTCATGGTGGGTTGAAAAGGAGAAGATAGAGGAAGAGCCCATTGTGTTTGACAAGCTTTCATGCCATAATTTGATCACAAACACAATGGGGAAAGCACCTAGTGGTTTGTCATTCTTAATGGGGATCCTATCTACAAAGAGCATGCTAGGTGACTTTAATTCAAGGGTCATTACTAATGGGAACCTCCCAAAAGAGACATTGTTGCTGATGGATGGAGGGTTCCTCAATTTTCGTAGGGGAATTGGATAGAAAATTGAAGAGGTCAGGCTGAGACTATAAAACAAGCGTTTATTGGGAGGCAACCCAAGTTTAATTTTTATTTTTAGTTTTTATTAGGTTTAATATTAGTAGTTTTGAATTTGCATTTACTTAGAATTTAATAAAACTGCTTCTATCATGGTTTTACAGGTTATTCAAGTCAAATTCAGGTGTGGTGTCCAATTTGTTCCATATGCTTAGCCTATTCTCCAAACTTAGTGAACAAGGAGGATGATTGTTATATTTTCAGGGAAGTCCTCTTCTTTACTTTTTTATATTTCATCCATTGAGGACAATGTCTAGTTTAAGTTTTGGGGCATTTTAGTGTCGTATTGCATATAGTTAGTTATCTGCATAGTAGTTCATTTTTTTTATGTGTTAGCATTGTGTTTTTTTTAGGTTGCATATAATACATGGTAGTTATTTGCATATTCATATATGTGTTGCATTAGTATGTGTTCATGTAGTATAATTGCATTTTTTTTTTTTTTTTTATGAATTTGTGTGATCGGTTGGTGTGGTATTAGCTCGGCCTATGATAAGATTGGTATTAAATGTTAACTTGAACAGTGTTGATAATTGATGATGAGTTCTAATTTTAATCATGATGATGATCTGAGCCTGTCTGAAACTTATGTAACCGGTTAGCACTTAAAGTTTAACTGTTTTAATCCACTTGGTTCAAGGGGTGCATAATTTGTTTCTGAGGGAAAATCTTGGTTAAAATTTAAGGAAATTAGTGAATTGGCAGTAAAGGTTGGAATGACGTAAAAGCTTGAGTTTGGGGAAATCTATGGGATATATATATTACAAAAAGAAAAAAAAGAAAAAATGGAATGATGAAAAGAAAAAAAAAAGAGAAAAAAATCCAGAAAGAAGGAAAAAAAGAATAAACACCGTGGCATGCTTGTCTAGTTTTGTGGCATTTGTTACTTGAGTAAGTAAGCCCGAGGGGATTGTCTTTACACCTAGCGGCCTAAGGTCTTAATGGCTTGGGAGTCGTTGGTCGAAAGCTCGTTAAGGTAGCACTGAAAAGCCTAAGGGAATAAGACATTGCACAGCCATGAGAAAAAAAATGAATAAAACATGAGAAAGAGCAAAAATGCCCTCGTGGTTGAATAAGAGTAAAAATAAATCTTGTATTTACCTTAAGACTTGGTAATTGCTTAGTTTTAACCGGAGTTGTCATGTTCACAAAAGTAATTGAATTGGAACTGAAATTTTCCTTTTAAGAAGTTTGTTATGTGATTATCTTGAACTGTGGTTGGTTAGAATGGTTAACAAGCACACACGCACAACATGGGAGATGACAGGTTTGGATTGACTAATTGGTTAGAGTTATAGACTTTGACTTGATTGGATATATTGTTTGAGTATCATTGGTATCTTTGAGGCATGTTGCTATATATCATACTAATTTATTACTGGGTTCGTATGTATATTAGGAAGTAGATCATGCATATGCATTCATGTAGCTGAGTTAGGTTGTTTATTTTTAGTTCTTTTGTGTTTTTGCTTGAGGACAAGGAAATGTTTAAGTTTGGGGGTATTTGATGAGTGGGTTTTATACTCATAATTGAGTGCGTTTGAGCTTAATCTTTTGGTTGATTTTAAGTTTTTGTGTCTATTCATGCATGTTTTATGTTGTTTTGTAGGAATTGGGACAAAAGTTACTTGGATCGACGTTCGGGGTGGCTAGATTCGCGTTTTCGGCTTGTCATTTACATAGTAGTCACTTCAGAGTCAATTTTAGTATTTCTCCGGACCTTATTTCGAAACACTTAAAGAATTAAAGTTGTAGATCTACTTCTCATCTTTCCGGATCATCTTGAATCATCAAAATCGGAGTTTGGACGAAGAAGTTATGGTCATTTTCCCAAAGGACGTCGGAGCAAAAAATGTCGGAAAAGGGGCCAGTGGCAAGGCGCCATTTTAGCCTATGCTTCGGCCAACGGGCGCTTAATGGGCGATGTTTCGTCGTGCTTGCCAGTCTTTGAAGGCGGTGGGGAAGAGGTTGGTTGGGCCTGGACGCGTTTTTGGGCAAATTTTGACACCTTTTTGATTTCAAATTGGATTGGGTTTGTTCCTAAGCTAAAAATTAGACTTGTAACCTATAAATACATGATGTAAGGCATAAAATAAAGGGAGATTACATAGATTAGCTTAGATAAAACACTCCATTAGATTAGAATATAAACCCTAGTTCTTAATTAGCCATTGAAGATTGAAGCAAATTGAAGAACACTGAAGATCAAGATCAAGAGCAAGAGCAAGAGGGGAGCATCAGATTTGCTGACAACAGATTCTATTCTCTTCTCTTATCATACTTTTATCTTTTAATGTCTATTCAATTGTGGATTCTTGGTTTTAATTCATTAATTATGAACTAACTCTTTTATTAAGATTCCAATTGAACCTTTTATGGTTATGAATTGATTATTTGATTCATTCCAATTATTTATGTTGAAGTGAATTATTCATCTTGCTTTGTGCTGATTGATTAATTATCTGGCCAATAATTACCTTGTTACTCTAGAAGGAATTGGGAGAGGAATTCTAGGGTTAGAACTGGGCATGGTGACATGTGACTTAGTTATTTGCACAATGAATAATTAGGTTTGTGAATAGAATGGAAATATCTATTTAGCGTGTAATACATAAGGAATTGGGATTATGTGAGTTTAATTAAATTGTTTTGCATAGGAATATAGCAAAATTAATGGGTTAAATAGAAGGCAAATGATCACTTGAAAAGGGCTTTTGGCATTTGAGAATTTCATTAACAATTGGTGAGACATAAATATTGGGATAATTGGATAATTGATTTAGAGTTCATAATTGGGGATATTGAAGTCTTAATCCTTATTTATCTGAATTCATTCAAATCTTAGTTTTGTTTATTTGATTTATTTTAGAATAATTTATTTTAATTGTTAATTTAGTTTTCTTAATTAGAAAAATCACAATTTACAGTTGTTTAAATAAAATTGATTTGGTTAAGAGTTAGTATTTGGTAATTTTTATTAAATAATTCCTCGTGGGAACGATACTCTACTTTCACTTTATTACTTGTTGACCGTGTATACTTGCACGTATTCATTGATTGCAAAATCGATCAACAGAGCCCTTAGATTATAAGAGATGGATGGCGAGGAATTTCCCCAACTCATCAACTTGAAAACCATGAAATGGTACTATGCCTGAAGTTACCTGTAAACCAGCATCCTAGTACTGGATCATCAGATTCAACAGTCAATTCAGGATTTCAAAATGTTTCTCACTACCTACAACTTTCACAACATTAGTTTGTCCCACCAAGGATGAACTACGAAGACCCGATTTCCATAATACACGGGAGTACGTAGGCAGCCATTTTTATGGTCAGGTCTAACTATAAAAAAAATCTCTACACCCTTCCACATACAACTTTCAACCTTTTCACGCTAGTTGGAACTACGCAGACCTGATCTCCCCCTCATCAATGGGAGTACGTAGGCAGCCATTCACGGTGCGGTCTCACCCCTACCAAAAACATAAAACCTTGTCAACAGGACTGGGATCATCCTTTAAACTTTCAAACCAAACCATAAGAGATGAAACTACCTGATCTCCCCAATACACAAGAATACATCAGCGACCATCTGTGGGGTAGTTTAACCACACCTCATCAGCTTAGACCACAAGGATGGAACTACCTGGTCTTCCCACACAAATGGGAGAAAAAACTTGCGACCATCTAAGTTGTGGTTGAATCCTTAAAGAGAAACATCAATCCATAGGAGATAGAACTACCCTGTCTCCTCAATACAAAGGAGTACATGTGACCATATGTGGGGCAGTTAACCTCAGAGAGGAAAGCCAAAATCCACTCCAAAACAAGTCCCAAGATACCAAAGGGTAAGGGAATACAAAGATCAACGATCCATTCTAAAAGATCCAGAGATATCTCAATGTCCATCCATCAAGGAGTTCAGAATACATCCAAATCATAAGCCCTGGAGAATATGCAACTATCAAGTAAGTAACAAGGCATATCTAAAAGGGAAGTGAATTAAATCATATTTCCTTGCCATATAATACTATTTGATATATACAAATGTGTCCTGTACATGACAAAAATGGCTAACCTAGTTTATGCAGCAAAATCATAGCTAATCTACAAACTAGTGGATAAGCGAGTTGTCAAGTATAACATGGAATATCTCTCAATAGATGGAGGTAAATCTATGAACTCATGCCCTAGGGTATCCACACGAGCCAGAAGATCTATGGCCATCTGCATGGTGCTACCGTGCTATTTAATGAAAGCACTCATCTCCGCAATGATGTCAGCAGTATAAGATCTCAATGCAATATTATCTGTAATGGAAGCATCTCAGGTAGCTAGAGCATCATCCTTCTCAACAACAACATCATCTCTAGATGATTGAGCCTCATCCTGCTCAACAACAGTTACATCCATGTGAGCTAGAGCATCATCTCTCTCAACCAGAACGAAATCTCTGTCAGAAAGAGCTGTCAACATCAAGGCCCTAGCCTGATCCCTCTCAAACATCATCAGATGTAAACTTTGCTCTAAATACTCTGCAGAATATGGAGTCACGGCAGCAGGAATACTGCGGGAATCATCCTGAGCTACTGACAAACCAATAAATAGCTCATCATCGATGGGAGAATCAGGGCACTCCATAGGCTCCCCATCATCGGAATTAATAATCAGCTCTGAGGATTCAACCCTAGCTGATGCAATCTCTACCTCCAACCATGCAGAATACTATGTAGAACGACCTGGATGGCTAGTCAAAAAATTAGCCCTCTCACGCTGGGTCTAACAGGCATAAATCCTGGACAAATCCTCTGCTGATAAAAGTCAAGATGACAAATGCTGACCCACTGCCCCATAAAAGGGATGAACATCCTGAAACTGGTCAAATAGTGTCATAACAGCCAGTGGATGAGAAGTGGTCACACCCCTCAAACTGGCCAGGGGAAGATAATCTATGTCAGCTGCATAAGTGTTAAAGTTATAGGGAGAGCTAAGCCCTGAACACAGAAAAATATCAAATGGGTCCTCGATCCCTGACAAGAAAGCCAACCAAGAAGCTACGTTTGTACACTCTGTCGGTTGGAAGGAATATGACATGGTTATCTCATGGGAAAAATAATACCCATGGCATCAGAAAGTGCCAATTGGTCTCAAGTGTGTCATAAACCACACGTATAATAAGACCGAACTGCCTACAAACACCCCCATAGAATGGGTATGGCAATATGTGGCCAACCTCAAGGTCTCTGCCAGAATCATCGGTAAGATTGTATGTCCCTCCCGGAGAGCTCTGACTACCACGATCACACCGATATCTAGGTGGTCCATGTACAAAGGCATGTATAGCTAAGCCACTATACACATCAAGAGTACATCTACTCGGGCGATACGCCAATCATCCTCTAAAATTGTGAAATCCTTGGATTACCATAGATAACTGTCAAATGACCCAAATCTGTCAATCAGAAAACTCATGGACACTACATGCCCTGAGGACATCTCGTCCAAGGAAACTCTGAGCCTCAAACTTGTGAGGGTCATAAACTGCCGACTCATATCTCTGACAGCCATCCGAGTGCAAGGCCTGTCCAACGACAAATATGTCAGACACTCGTACTCCTCCAATGTAGGAGTTAACTCCTGGGTATCAAACCAGAATACCTACCTATGTGGTACCCAATGCTCCAGCATGCCCTCTACAAAGCCCGATGGTACCTGAAACATCAAGATGGTCATAGAGTGACGCAGCAGCTGATCAACTGTCACCCGATCCAGGGAGGACAAACTATCATACCACAATCTCAAGGAAGATACCACCAATACTGGTGGGGTATGCTAAATCCGGATAACTGTGGATGAAGACATTTGTAGGGTTATGTCATAAGACCATCCAGGGGTCAATGCTCAACTCATCTCTAGAAATCCATATGCATAACATAATACATGCATAATAAATAACAGATGACAATATGATGTAGGGAATGGAAAATAGTATACATACATTCCTAAGTACATCATCATCTAAATACATCAACTCTGTATACAACTGAAAAATACAGGGAAATGGGGCATAGCCGCCCAACAACTAACAGATGCGTTAATAGTGTTGATGTCCACATCATCCAACCTATCCATCTAATTTAACTCCTCCTGAATCACTTAATCTCTACCAGTAGAGATATTAGGCCGATATAATGGAAGATCTATACCGGGAAAACCACCTAAACATGGGCCACCTGAAGGGCTAGCCCTAGAGTTGGAAAGTTCAATAGTATCTGCCTCGGAAGGATCTCTACCCAAATGCTGGATGAAGAAATATGTCTGATCCAATTGTTGGGTCAAACTATCACTCTACGTCAAATGAGTAGGCTCTCAGATGTAGGCAATCCAATCCCTCATCATGACAGAACCAGGAACTATATCCCCATAAATTATATGGCATGGGTTTGGGCTTCAATGGTACAAGGGAACCACTGGCGGTAAAATGCCTCCTGGGTAAATGGTCCCTCTAATAAAGTAAAGCCATCAACACCTATTAATGGGACCTCAATGATCGGCTGCAACAAAGGCCAATAATGCCTCGTAAGATGACATATTAGAATGTGAATCTCTCATATGGTGCTCCTAATAGCACGCTCTCCTAAATAGAGCTCCCAACCTCCGTTTGTAAAGAGAGGAATCCGAAGGGTGGACATCACATACTCGACACCAGTCAGGAAACCACCCTCAAAGTCAACTATCAAGTGGTCCTCAAAGTAAGGAACCAATGTAATGATATTAGCTGTCAACATCTCTAACCGTAAGCGCGAATGGGTGAAACCCTCAGCTATAGGAACCTCCATCAAAGTGGAGTGATGCCATCACCGTTCCCACGGATAGGTGTCTAAACCTAATAGGCTAACGGGACGAAGACATGGGAGCCTCTCATAGGCCAAAAATTGCAAATACAAGATCAAATATATGCGGTCAGTCAAACTCTCAACCTGAACAAAGGAAATCAAAAGAGAAAACACTCACTAGTAGGAATGGGTAAAACCCTAACCAAACCTCTGTCATGCCCTCTGAGCGTAGGCGCATTCCCTTAAAGAAGTAGGCACAAGTGTAGGAACCCCAATAAAACTCTTCAATACGGTCGACCTCCCATGTGGCTCTAACCAAAGCGAATGACATCGTTGAAGATTTATCAGCCAAGAAATAACCCATGAGGATGATCAGGAATAATCACCGAAGGATTCGATCTCTAACCCTCCGATCATCAGGCAATGGCTCAGTCAAAGACCCACTCACGACATCTACACTCAAAGGACCAGTATGGACTGTTCTGCCTTTCAGCGCTGTAGTCGGGACTCCTAGCAAGGATCTGATGACAGTCTAGGAAATGTCAGCCACAAAAGGCATTGGCGGCCTGGAAAACTCCATCTCAGTGATGAACCGCCAATCCATCAGTGTCATCATCACCTCAAAATCCAACAAATAAAGAGACTGAGTCTGGTGAAACCATCACTCAAACAAAGCCCTGAGGTAACCCTAGGGACAATGAGGGGGTAGGATGGAAAAGAATGCCTCAAAACCCCAAGCATGCACAATCTCTCGGTACTCTGGATGAAGAGTCTAGTATAGAGAATGTATACTGAGTAAAGCCGGGAACCTACATCACAATGCAAATTAACATCAGAACCCTTAACCCCACAAATGGGAAAATGAAGATCAACACGGCTTTTACCTCGTTCGCATGAAGATAGATCGAGGGGTGATGACTTAAATCCTCCAGAAGCTCTAGAATCATCACATTTATAGCTGGAAGCTCCCTATGGGGAATGGAAGTAGAAGGAGCAGGATCTATAATGGGTACATCCTCCTCCTCATCCTTAGCATCTGGTCTTTCAACCCGGATAATACGAATCACTGACACCATCAACCAACAAGGTTGTCGGGCTGGGCGAGGCCGAGGCACATCAGAAGCTCTCCTCCTCACACATGCAGAGGTTCTAGAGGAGTTACTTGGCTGGTCTGGATCCATATATCTGGATAAAAGTCTCCAAATTGCCTCAGAAAAGGTGTGGTAAATTGTAACTTGAAGCACATTAAATATATGCATGCATGTATTGCTTTAACATACGTCTACAATAGAGTTAAAAATGCTTAATTCAATGCCTAGACTCGTGAATTTTTTTTTGCCAGAGTCTCCTTTGTAAAAAGAACTATCCACATGCTCTTAGGCATGATTAGGTGGCCATTCAGTAGCACACCAACTCAAAGTTATAAACATCCTATATGCATAAAAAATATCAAAGTCATAATCCATAAGAGTAGCCTAATTACCAGGAATACTTTGCTTCAAAACCATTGCTCATTTATCCTCAAATAGGATGAAAAACTAGCACAAAAAGGTGTCAAATTGACTGTTTCAAAAGTTATTTTTTTCACATCAATACATTTGGCATGATAAAATACTAACATTTACTATGTTAAATAATTTTTATCAAGTCATATGAGCATGCATATTCCCTACTATGTGTTTTGAAGCATTTCATGTGATATCTCACTTTCCAAATGTCAAAACTAGAAAAATAAAACATGTAAACGTTATTAGGATAGTGCAGAATAATTATATGGTGACTGATTTTGCAGAAAATAGCCCAAACTCAGTAGATCTGAAGAAGAAAACTCGAATTCTCTGTGCAACTTCAAATTATAAATTACTTGTAAAAGGGAAATGAAGTGAGATATAAACTCACGGGTGGTCGCGGGTGTGACGCCCCCAAAATAGGTATACATCACCCATCTTGAGTTGCCAAATACACGGTACAAAATTCAAATACAACTTAAGTATACAACAGTCGTGTAAAATACGACAAAACATAATATAAGAGTTTTAATAAGAATATTGTCATCTAGACAATATACTTACTCAATGGAGTCCTCATTACATTTATTGTCACACCATTTTATAGAATAGTGAGGACTACTAAAACAACCATCTGGACCGTCAATCCGTTCCCCGACTCGTCCCAGCTATACTCTCATTTCCTGAAGAGAACAATAAAAGAAAGGGTGAGCTCAACTAGCCCAGTAAGAAATATTATGACTAAGATAATGCAGAATAAATTATCCTTAGCCTTCAATAAAGATAATAACGGTGATAGCATATAAAAGACAACAAGTTTTAGATCAACAACTGCAGCGGAATAAGCAATCCATTAGAAGAGTCAAGTAGAGCAGAAAATCTACTATCTTCTATGATTTAAAAAGTTTTTCAACAATTTTATCGCTGATACTCAGCTTAATAAATAAAATTGAATCATCCCTGCATCATGGCCAAGGATATTAATGTAATCATCAATGGTCATGATTATACCGAATAATCCCTGGTCATAATCATACCAACAACTATGCATCAATGAACTACAGGTCAATGAGGACTTTCACCACATCATTCGTCACATTACGGTCATGATTATATCGAATAATCCCTGGTCATAATCATATCAAGTCCATCTATGCACTTAAGCCAAAGATGACTTTCATCACAATATAAGCATGAGGATAAATTTTAAAGATTTATAATCTAATTTATCCAGAAATCAATAACGTCCAAATTGTCAACATGATACTGCTTTGTGGAGTAAAATTCAAGAATGCTCAGAAGAATAATTTCCATGAAAAGATACTGGATGAAGCGCAAATATCCAGGATATTCAACTTATTTCATAGAGTATAGAAGCCAAAACTTTAATCAAATGATATACTAGAATATATGAAACTGCAAATGGATTTTCACCCGCCATGCAGTAATCCCACGTAGACACATCATTTCCACAATTTAATAAGGAATGAATATGAAGGATCATTCACAATGCATGCAGTAGTCCACACAGACAGGTTATTCCAACAGAATAATAAAGAATGGAATAACAGAAGAATTCACCATGCATGCGGTAGTCCGCACAGACAGGTTATTCCAACAGAATAATAAAGAATGGAATAACAACCCTTACGAGTATTGAAAGAAAATAGCTCTCTTCATGAATACGAAAGAAATAATACCCTTTACCTTAGAATAAAACTAGATACTAGAATAGTGAGGTAGCGGACTTATCTTCTTCTTTCTCTCTATAATTTCTCTCTATAATAATTGTTCTTGTGAGACATAGTAAATTGGTGAGAATGAAAGAACAATGAGCTTCTATTTATAGGAAAATATAGTTTTGATAATTGCACGTTTTGGGGCTCGAAATATTACAGTATAATACCTTCCTATTTATCTTCATTTTTAATTTAGTCCTGCAAGTATTATCAAACTTGAACCACCTCCCCTAATAGTAAATAATGTGAATTAATAGTTCATTCATGGGACTTAATAGTATAATCATGTGAAAAAACTAATTACAGTATAGTACCTTCATCTATACCTCCATTTTTAATTTAGTCATGCAAGTATTATAAATCTTGCACCAACTCCCCTAATAGTAAATCATGTGAATCAATAGTACACACATGTGAACACATAGTGATAAGCATGTGAATTAATAGCAATTAATTGCTCATTTATCTGGTGAATTACCCGATTGGTCAATATAACCTCCAGACATTAATTATTATCAAAATAAATGTCGATTTCCACTAACACTAATAATTCCCACATAATGGAACTATCAATTTCATCTTTTAATTAATACGAACTTATTCATCATTAATAATATAACTGAAAATATTTAACAACCAGGTCGTTCCCAGGAAAGAGGGGCTTTTCGATAAGGATTTCTCCTTATTGGCGCGCAATTAGGTGACCAAACCTCTCCTTGACAAGACTTCTAGACATTGTCAATATTGCAAATAATAATATGAATAACTTTGTCGTCTCAATTATTGATTTAATAATATAACATATTATGTAGATGATATTGTGACAATAATTGAATCAATAATATGAGAGATATGATGCAGCAATTACTGTAGCAATAATTGAGTATAACTGAGTGACTTCTCACGTAAGCATTAATAATCAATCTCGAGTATACTCTCTTATGCAACCATGCGTACATTGTATTTTTTACTACGGGTAGTTCAATAGTTTTAACGGTAACACTTTCGTAGTTATTTTTATAAAAAGATAATTACGTGGTTTTCTAACTAACTACGATAATACTTAGTTGTGAGGGCCCACCAATGATTGCGTGCCGTAAATCGAATATTTCCTGTTAAAGCGAATATTCCCGACCAATCGAATATTATATAACCACTAGCTTACTTTGCAAAATTTATAAATATTACCCACAACTATAACATTATATCAAATCCACACCATAATATTCAAAAATAAATTTTGAGAAAATTATTCTTTATTCATAAAAGTTGGGGTCTTACAACCTCCCCTTCTTATGAAATTTTGTCCTCGAAATTAAGGTACATACCTGGTATATCGAAGAGGTGAGGATATCTTGACTTCATCTTAGATTCTAACTCCCAGGTCATTTCTTCCACATTATGGTGTCTCCACAAAACTTTGACTTGTGGTATAATCTTGGAGCGTTGAATATGATCCTTCTTATCCAATATTTTAACAGGTAACTCTTCATATGTTAAATCTTCCTCTATCTCGTCTGGTTCTAATTCAATAATGTGGTTCGGGTCTTTCACATATTTACGTAACATAGATATGTGAAAAACGTTATGAACACGAGACATACTTGGCGGTAAGGCGAGTCTATAGGCCACAGTTCCTACTCGATCGAGGATTATAAATGGGCCAATGAATCGAGGATTGAGCTTTCCTCTCTTTCCAAATCTCGTAACTCCTTCCCATGGAGCAACACGTAACAACACATGATCTCCAATATTGAATTCCATGTCTTTTCGATGATGATCAACATAACTCTTTTGTCGATCTTGTGAGATTTTTATACATTGTCGGATCATTTGAATCTTTTCCATAGTCATATGTACCAACTCCAGTCCCAACAATGTTGCTTCACCCACCTAATCTCAGCATACTAGAGAATGACACTTTCTTCCATACAATGCTTCAAATGGAACCATGCCAATACTTGCTTGATAACTATTGTTGTAGGAAAACTCCACCAATGGTAAGAACTTGTCCCAACTTTCCTTGAAGTCAAGGACATAGAGTCTTAATAAATCTTCAAGAGTTTGAATAGTCCTTTCCATTTGCCCATCCGTTTGAGGATGATATATCGAACTAAATCGTAAAATGCGTGTGCCCATAGCTTTTTGCAAACTAACCCAAAATCTTGAAGTGAATCTTGGGTCTCGATCAGAAACTATGGATACTGGCATACCATGCAATCTTATAATCTCGTTTATGTACATACTACAATGACGTTCAAGTGTATAAGTTCCTCGTATCGGTAAGAAATGAGCAGACTTGGTCAATCTATCAACAATGACCCAAATCGCATCTATGCCTTGAGAAACCTTGGGAAGACCAGTAACAAAATCCATGGTAATGTGCTCCCACTTCCATTATGGAATTTCAAGTGATTGCAATGGACCTTTTGGCACATGATGCTCCGCCTTGACTCGTTGACAAGTTAGACACCTTGAGATAAACCCCGTTATCTCTCTCTTCATATTGCTCCACTAAAATGTATGTTGAAGATCACGATACATTTTGGTACTCCCAGGATGGATTGCAAACGGTGTGTTGTGCGCCTCCATCATGATTTTATACTTCAAGTCAAAATAGTTAGGAACACAAAGTCTAGAGTTGAGTCGAAGTATTCCTTCTTCATCGATTCTTGCTTCTGGAATAGCACCTTCTTGCACTTTCTTCCTCATACGCATCAGCTCAAGGTCTGTAGCTTGAGCAGCTTTAACTTTATCGATTAAAGTCGGTTCTACTCGTATATTCACCATCATCACATGGGTCCCTGGAGTCTTTAACTCTATCTCCATCCTTTGTAAGTCATACAAAATGGGTCTTTGTATTGACAATATTGCACTCGTACCCGCATATGATCTTTTACTCAATGCATCAGCTACTATATTCGCTTTTCCAGGATGGTATTGGATGGTATGATCATAATCTTTCAACAGCGCAAGCCATCGTCGTTGCCGCATATTGAGTTCCTTTTGAGTGAAGAAATATTTGAGGCTTTTATGATCCGTATAGATCTCCACCTTCTCTCCATACAGGTAATGCCTCCAAATCTTATGCACAAAAATGACTGCTGCCAACTCTAGATCATGAGTAGGATAATTCCTCTCATATTCTTTGAGTTATCGCGAGGCATAAGCTATGACTTTCCCATGTTGCATGAGAACACATCTTAACCCTTTGCCTGAAGCATCATTATAGATGACAAATCCCTCCGAGCAAGATGGTATTGTCAGAATAGGTGCTGAAATGAGTCTTCTCTTGAGTTCTTGAAAACTCTTCTCACATTCCTCGCACCAACCGAACTTTGTATCTTTTCGAGTCAGCTGAGTTAATAGTGTAGTGATTCGAGAAAATTCTTCCACGAATCTCCGATAATAACCAGCTAAGCCGAGAAAGCTACGTACTCCGGTCACTGACTTTGGTTGCTCCCAACTTTGAATTACTTCAATCTTCGTTAGGTCAACAGATATTCTATGATTTTATATTACGTGCCGAAGGAATGCAACTTCCTCAAGCCAGAACTCACATTTCTTCAACTTGGCATAAAGCTTGTTTTCACGAAGCTTTTGAAGTATCAGCCTCACGTGTTGCTTATGGTCTTCACGGCTTTTGGAGTATATGAGGATGTCATCAATAAAGATGACCACAAAGTGATCCAAATATTCCTTGAATACTCGGTTCATCATGTCCATGAAGGTAGCAGGAGCATTAATCAATCCAAAAGACATGACTAGGAATTCATAATGCCCGTACCGAGTTCTAAAAGTAGTCTTTGGAATGTCATCAGTTTTAATCTTCAACTGATGATATCTAGAACGAAGATCAATCTTTGAAAAGAATTTGGCTCCTTGTAACTGGTCAAACAGGTCATCAATGTGAGGCAACGGGTACCTATTTTTGAAGGTGACATGATTCGACTCCCGATAATCAATACAAAATCGCATACTTCCATCTTTCTTCTTCA
Organism: Panax quinquefolius; assembly: GCA_020205615.1. Classification (NCBI taxonomy): domain Eukaryota; kingdom Viridiplantae; phylum Streptophyta; class Magnoliopsida; order Apiales; family Araliaceae; genus Panax; species Panax quinquefolius. The sequence goes on from CM035158.1 coordinate 57,928,132, forward strand.
CGAATAGAATAGGAGCACCCCGAGGAGGCGTACTAGGGCCGAATGAAACCGATGTCTAACAATTCACGTAGTTGGGTTTTAACTCACGAAGTTCAATAGGAGCCATTCGATATGGGGCTTTGGAAATGGGTTTCTATCGGATTCAAAGGTCGATACAAAATTCAATTTCACGCTTTGGGGGTAGGCGGGAAGTTCTTTAGGGAATACGTCATGAAATTTATTAACAATAGAAATTTTATTCAAATCTGACGTATTTTTATTTAAATCCGTGACATGGGCTAAGAAAGCTTAACATCCGTTTTTTAATAAACGAATAGCTTTATGGCTTGATATGACAGTGATTGATTTTAGTGGTTTGGTTGCTTGAATTTGCATAATAGGTTGGTTAGGAATATGAAAGCTAACAACCTTACGAAAACAATCGATTTTAGCATGATGAGTAGTTAACCAATCAATCCCTAAAATCACATCAAATGCAATTATTTTCAAAGAAATAAAATCGACAAGTAACGTGCGGTTACCGATTTGAATCAAACAAGACTTATAAATAGTGGATGTAATGAAGGTTTCTCCCAACGTAGTTTCAACCGATAAGTCAAAGTCTAATTTCTCCGAAGTCAAATTTAAACATTGAGCGCAAGTAGGAGAAATAAAGGAATGGGTAGAACCGGTATCAAATAAGGTATATACTTCGCTTGAGTTTATGATTAGTTTACCCGTGATTATCTCATTCGGATTCCTCGCTTTTGGGAGGTTACGACAAACGCTCTCCCTTGAACTACCGGGTTTTTATCTTATGCAGGATGACCTTTGATGCCTCCATCCCAATTTGGACTTGACTTTGGTGCACGCGACAAAATCGGGCTAGGTGACCTTCTCTTCCACAATTGTAACATGCTTTTGGACTACATCACATGCGTTTTGGTGATATGTCCCTCTTCCCTCCATATTTGTAACATCTGATTGGTGGTCGTTCTCCTTCATTAACAACGGTCTTTGGTCTTGGCGTCTTTCCATCATTGTTGAATCTCCTCTTCCTGAAATGTCTACTCTTATTGTCATGGCCATGATTACCACCGAAGTGATTACCATTTCTAGCATGTTGATTCCCTCCACGCTTGTTGTCACCGCCCGATGTTTGCTACCACTTTGGTATTATCGATTTTGTCATTTGCTCTCTCTTGGTTGGGTTGACTCATTATCGCGCTCCAATAACTGAGCCCTATTCACAACATCTGAATACAAACACAGTTTGTGAGAAATTAGGTATTGACATATCTCGGGTTTTAAACCTCTTAGAAACATCCGCGTCATTCTCTCCTCATTACCAACCTAGTGGGACGCAAACTGGGATAACTCGGCAAACTTAGCTTTGTACTGTGACACGGTCATATTGTTTTGCTCCAGCTTAATAAACTCTACCTCCTTCATGTGATGAATACTTTCGGGAAAGTACTTGTCGTTGAACAGCTCTTGGAACTTCTCCCAAGAAATCTTTTGTGTGGTAGGTTGAGTACGCTTTACAGATTCCCACCAGTAATCTGCCTTTGCTCGCAACATGAAGGTGGCAAAGGGAACCTTTTACTCCAAGGAGCATCCCAAGACATCAAATATCTTGGTGATCTGCTTTATCCACGTCTCCGCCTTAAGTGGTTTTGGCTCTCCAAAAAACATCGGTGGTCCCTGCTCCTTGAACTGTTTAGCAGTGACCGTCCGAGAGTTGCCAGTGTTTTCACGTGCATTTTGAACAGGAGCTGCTCTCGTCTGATGTTGCATGAATTCTATAAATCCTCTGAACATCCCATCGTTCACCTTTTCATCGGTATTATTGTTTACCTGAGGATTATTGTCTTCCTGTTGCACATTATCCTGGGTATTGATCGTTGGTGACTCAACGGTCTCATATGCTTCATTGCGTATCTCAACATTTTTGGATGCCATTTTCAAATACTGCCACAAAACAAGGGTTAATTAACATATCACATATTATCCATATACTCTGACCGACCAATTAAATACCAAATAAACTTAGGTCGGTCATACTAGCAAAGGAATTCCCCGTCTCTCCCCTCCTAGTTCTTGTCTCACATCTTAGCCAGGGATCATATCCCTAAGCTTTGATACCAACTGTGGCGCCCCAAAAATAGGTATACATCACCCATCTTGAGTCGCCAAATACATGGTACAAAATTCAAATACAACTTAATTATACAACAGTCGTGTAAAATACGAAAAAACATAATCTAAGAGTTTTAATAAGAATATTGTCATCAAGACAATATCCATACTCAATGGAGTCTTCATTACATTTATTGTCACACTATTTTATAGAATAGTGACGACTACTAAAACTACCATCCGGACCATCGATGGTTCCCCGAGACTCGTCCCGACTATATTCTCATTTCTGAAGAGAAAGTGAAAGAAAGGGTGAGCTCAACTAGCCCGAGAAGAAATATTATGACTAAGATAATGCGAATAAATTATCCTTAGCCTTGATAGTATAACAAGCGATAGAATATAAAAGACAACAAGTTTTAGATCAACAAGCTGCGATGGAATAAGCAATCCATTAGAAGAGTCGAGTAGAGTAGAAAATCTACTATCTTATATGATTTAAAAGTTTTTCATCAATTTTATCATTTGAGACTCGACAATAAATAAAATCGAATCATCCCTGCATCACGGCCAAAGATATTCATGTAATCATCAATGGTCATGATTATACCGAATAATTCCTGATCATAATCATACCAATAACTATCCATCAATGAACTACAGGCCAATGAGGACTTTTACCACATCATTCGTCACATTACGGTCATGATTATACCGAATAATCCCTGGCCATAATCATACCAAGTACATCTATGCACGTAAGCCAAAGATGACTTTCATGAAAATATAAGCATGAGGATGATGACAATGACATAATAATTCAATAAAACAAGTTCAAGGATAAATTTTAAAGATTTATAATCTAATTTATCCAGAAATCAATAACGTCCAAATTGTCAACATGATACTGCTTTGTGGAGTAAAATTCAAGAATGCTCAGAAGAATATTTCCATGAAAAGATACTGGATGAAGTGCAAATATCCAGGATATTCTACTAATTTCATGGAGTATAGAAGCCAAAACTTTAACCAAATGAGTATACTAGAATATATGAAACTGCAAATGGATTTTCACCCGTCATGCAGTAATCCACGTAGACAGATCATTTCCATAATTTAATAAGGAATAAATATGAAGGATCGTTCACCATGCATGTGGTAGTCCACATAGACAAGTTATTCCAACAGAATAATAAAAAATGGAATAACAGAAGAATTCACCAATAAATGCGGTTATGCAGCGTGAGCGAGTTATTCAACGAGAATAATAAAGAATGGAATAACAGAAGAATTAACCATGCATGAGGTAGTCCGCGTTGACATGTTATTCCAACAGAATAATAAAGAATGGAATAACAGAAGAATTTACCAGGCATGCGGTAGTTCGCACAGATAGGTTATTCCAACAAAATAATAAAGAATGGAATAATACAAGAATTCACCAGGCATGCGGTAGTCCGCACAGACAGGTTATTCCAACAGAATAATAAAGAATGGAATAACAGAAGAATTCACCAGGCATGCGGTAGTCTGTACAGACAGGTTATTCCAACAGAATAATAAAGAATGAAATTACAACCCTTACGAGTATTGAAAGAAAATAACTCTCTTCATGAATACGAAAGAAATAATACCCCTTACCTTAAAATAAAACTAGATACTAGAATAGAGAGGTAGCAGACTTCTCTTCTTCTTTCTCTTTATAATTTCTCTCTATAATAATTTCTCTTGTGAGACTTAGTGAATTGGTGAGATTGAAAGAAGAATGAGCTTCTATTTATTGGAAAATATAGTTTCGATAATTGCACGTTTTGGGGCTCAAAATATTACAGTATAATACCTTCCTCTTTTTCTTCTTTTTTAATTTAGTCCTGCAAGTATTATCAAACTTGCACCACCTCCCCTAATAGTAAATAATGTGAATTAATAGTTCATTCATGTGACTTAATAGTATAATCATGTGAAAAAACTAATTACAGTATAGTACCTTCATCTATACCTCCATTTTTAATTTAGTCATGCAAGTATTATAAATCTTGCACTAACTCCCCTAATAGTAAATCATGTGAATCAATAGCACACACATGTTAATACATAGTTATAAGCATGTGAATTAATAGCAATTAATTACTGATTTATCCGGTGAATTACCCGATTGGTCAATATAACCTCCAGACATTAAGTATTATCAAAATAAATGTCAATTTCCACTAACACTAATAATTCCCACATAATGGAACTATCAATTTCATTATGAACTTATTCATCATTAATATTATAACTCACAATATTTAACAACCAGGTCGTTCCCAGGAAAGAGGGGGCTTTTCGATAAGGATTTCTCTTTATTGGTGCACAATTAGGTGACCAAACCTCTCCTTGACAGAACTTCTAGACATTGTCAATATTGCAAATAATAATATGAATAACTTTATCGTCTCAATTATTGATTTAATAATATAACATATTATGCAGATGATACTGTGATAATAATTGAATCAATAATATGAGAGATATGATGCATCAATTACTGTAGCAATAATTGAGTATAACTGAGTGACTTCTCATGTAAGCATTAATAATCAATATCGTGCGCTACTATATAACCACACGTATTATTGTACTTTTACTACCGGGTAGTTCAAAAGTTTCAATGGTAACACTTTCGTCGTTATTTTTATAAAAAGATAATTCTATCGTTTTCTAACTACTATAATACTTCCGTTGTGGGGTCCACCAATGATTGTGTCGTCGTACGAATATTCCCTGTTAAAATGAATATTCCCCGACCAATCGAATATTATATAACCACTTGCTTACTTTGCAAAATTTGTAAATATTACCCACAACTATAACATTATATCAAATCCACACCATAATATTCAAAAATATATTTCGAGAAAATTATTCTTTATTCATAAAAGTTGGGGTCTTACAGCGGGTGTACTCATGGAAGCCGCGGGTCTACCTGCGGCTACACTGGGTAGTCCCCACCCCCTCTGCCTCGATCAAATTTAAGTTGCAAAGGAGGTACCACAAGCTGAAAAGTTAAATCAGGAAAAAAGACGCTACGTGATTAAGCAGAAAAGCCTGAAATCCTAATTTTCAAAGACCAAACTGTGAGTTTACATATCAGTCATTAATATTCACCCAAACACAGGGTTCACAAAGCCGATGATCAAAGTTACCCTTGGAAATACGTTGCGAAGGTCCAATTCCATAAACTTTGGTTGTAACTGCAATCAAAATCATACATCTCGTCAAAAATCCATCCCCAGTAGGGATTTCATACATCATTAGCCATTGAAAACCATTTCAACGAGGGTCAAGAAGCCTTGACATCATCAGCCATTGGCAGTAAATCCAGCGAAGCATTGGAGATGATCTGATTATCTTAGCCTTTGAAAACCATTTCAACGAGGGTCAAGCAGCCTTGACATCATCAGCCGTTGGCAGTAAATCCAGCGAAGCGTCGAAGATGGTCCGATGATCTTAGCCATTGAAAACTATTTCAAGGAGGGCCAAGTAGCCTTGACATCATCAGTCGTTCGCAGTAAATCTAGCAAAGCATCGGAGGTGGTCCAATGATTTTAGACGTGGATAACCATTTCTATGAGGGTCAGGCAGCCTTGACATCATCAGCCATTAGTAGTAAATCTAGCGAAGCATTGGAGGTGGTCTGAAGATCTTCGCCATTAAAAACTATTTTAACGAGGGTTAAGCAGCCTTGACATCCTCAGCTGTTGGTAGTAACTCCAACAAAGCATCGAAGATGATCCAATGATCTTAGCCGTTGAAAACCATTTCAACGAGGGTCAGGCATCCCTGACCTCATCGGTCGTTTGCAGTAAATCCAACGAAGCATATTTTGACGCCCCCAAATCCGGGTTCCCTAACCTCGGGTTTAGTGCTCATGATCCATCATATATATCACATCTAACTATTCATTCATTAATGAAAAACATCATTCATAATATTTCTTAATACAACTTATAACAATATCCTAGGTTAACTAACCTTGACATAACTTACATACCCTTAAATAATCAAAAGGTTTACATAAATAATTACATAATAAAACATAACCATTAGAAGTTGACAATAACTACTCATGAGCCTTGCCTTTGCCTTTACCCCGGCTAAAACCTTCTACTACATCGGCATTAGCTGAAATATTTTATTTAAGCAAGGGTGAGCAATAAGTTTGCTCAACAAGTTAAAATATACAATAAATGATATATATCATGAATAGAAGAGTCTAGCTTCTATAGAATTTCAGCAATAATCAAAAGATTTCGAAGTAGCGGAATAATAATTCAGTCTCAATAATAAAACATTCCCCCATTTCATACTGAATAACATATCAGAGATGAAAGAGTAAAATTCTTTCAAAGATTCAATAATATTCAATTGAATAAGAAAAATTAACAATACTGCAACAATATTCAATAAAGTGGGATATACCCAGATTTCATGCTGAGTGATCACAAAAGGATCATTAACTAATAGAGGAATCATTAAGTTATTAAAACTAAATTACCACAAGAATATAAATTAGCTATAAAAACTAAACTATACTCTTCTACAAGTACCTGGAGCGGCCAGCTCCTTTGTACCCAATATTATGAATAATACTCAATAATAGCGCATAGGTCGATTTACGACATTAAAATTTGTTCATCTCAGTCTTACGTCAAAAGTTCGTACCACAACAATATGGTTTAGATTACTTTCAAATAAATACTATGATTTCAATAATTAATAAAAATACTAATCTAACCAAAACTAATGGCATAGATCTTCCAATAAATATTCAATTCATAATAAATAGAACATTTCATGCTTTAACAAATATTAGTCTCGCAAAAATAATTAGTTGAGACATGATTTATAAATAGTTCAAATAATAGAACAAGAATCAATTGCACTACGTGTGAATTACAACAATCATTATAGATGTGAATAACTATTAATAATTATTCACTACCATGCTTGAAAAATAGTAACTCAAGTTGAGTTAGGAAACTTTCCTGATCCGTGGACTACTGCTACGCAATTTAAGTTAACTTTTTTTGTAAGACCTATCATTGATAAGATCGGTCTCTTAATTAGTATCACATATCTTAATCATAGCAATTTAACATAAAATCACATAACCAAACATTAATGAGTACACTATACTATCTTAGACTTAACACTTACGCGTTCATTTATAAGTTTGTAAAATAACTTGACAAACTATTTATGAACTTAGTCGACTTAATATATCATTTCAGTTTCTATTTTAGCAACCTAAAACAAAACTGACTTCTCTTCCTGACATTTTAGTTTCCCTTTTCAGCAACCTAAAATGTTCATTTCGGGAAGTTGAAATACACTATTCATGAAAATATGAAATTAGCTTATTAATTTTTTAATCTTTTGGCCAATCATATATACATATATTCCATACACAAAAAGTATTTTTCTGAAATTTTTCAACTCCCTTGAGTATTTTTCAAAAATAAATTTCTAGTTAATTCCTTAAGAAATTAGCTACCTCATGTTTAACTCCAAAAATTCCCAACTCTTGGCAGGATCTTACACATGTTAACGTGAGCCTCCAGTTTAAATTTTGTGGCCATCGGAGTTATAGAACTCCGGTCATAGCATTTTTTGTCGAAAAACCCCAAATATTGAAATAGTCATAACTTGCTCATTTTAAGTCGGAATGAGTTCATTTTTGGGCAGGAGCTACTTAATACAATATATTTCATGTCCAAAAAGGCCGAATTTATCCCATTAAATAAGTGGCCGAAACAGCCCTTACAATTTATGCGCAGAAGCTTTTTAATCATTTTTAAATTTTTCATCCTTTACTAAAATCATTCCACACGAAAATTGGTAAATCATTTTTAAGTGATTCCACTTGGATATATTAGAAGACTCATATATCTAACTCCAGAAATTGACCACACTCAAAAATTCAAATTAGAATGAGAGATAAGGTCATTTCCATATCATACTTGGTTTTCTCAAAAATCTGTTTTTCAACATTTGGTGACTTTTAAGAAAACTTCTCTATTTTCACATAAAATCAACATAACTCATCATAATACTCACTAATACTTCATATACCCATGGATCTACCATGATGAATGATCTATTTCACCAAACAATCATCAAACATAAGATAAAACACAATAAAGGTAAGGAAAAATTAGGGTCACTACTACAAAACAATAAATAGATAACGTGAAAAAAACGTTGTGATTTCAATTAGAAAAACGTCATGGTTAAGGGTGTCATCTATTTGACACCCTTACACAACATTTTAAAAACGTTGTAGTTAGACACATCATACAACGTTTTTAAGGGAAAAACGTTGTAGATTTGTTTTTCATAAATTAGTAGATGCTTGAAAACGTTGTAGAAGGTATGATTCCACAACGTTTTCTGGCTAAAAATATTGTAGTTTAATATAACAGACAACGTTTAAACACATTTACACAACGTTTATAATGTGTCATCTATTCAAAAAGTGTTTTTTATTTATACAAATATACAATATTTTTAAAATGTTGTAGATAAAAAAAAGAAAAAAACAGGTTATGATTCACCTATATTACCAATGCACTTGCAATATGCTAATGCCATGATATATAGCTAAAAGGTTTAAATTCTCATTTAAATTTAAAACCAAAATGTACCAACCATTCAAAATACATCCCGATAATACCATTCCTTTACAGTTTCAAGTAACTATATCCATAAAATATATACCAAACTATCCATATATACATCTAAAATTCACTTTTCAATCCACAAAATAAACCACAAAGTATTGCAATAGGAAATAAAATTAATACTTAATGTAGTGATATAAGTATTGCATTAGCCGACGAGAACAAACACCACCATCATTGGGGCGCTTCACCCCACATGCAGACTGCACACCTGTTGTTGAAGCTGTTGTCTCAAATGCAGCTGTTGTTGCTGCAACAAATGGGGGGAATACCAATCATATAGTTTTAGAATTCCATCATAAATAAGAGCACTTTGAAGCAGCTTTGTTGAAATGAAAACTCAGAATTCACCTTTGAGGGCCACCAGCCTTGTATTTACGAACAAGAAGAGCATTTATCTCTTCCTCACTCATAGAAGAAGTGCTTGGAACATTATCAGAATCCAGAGCTCTCAATGTATCATAATCTACATACAGCAACAAATCTCAGCTAAATATTCCCCTCTTAGGCATACTTGAAATTAAATAAACTTTTAGAACACCAAAATCACAACATTACAAAATAAAAGAATTGGAACAACATAATGATACTGAACTAATGAAGCTTTAGATTTGGATAAAGTCCAACAAGATAAATAACACATTCTAGAGCACAACCTTCAGCAACACACTCACTAGCATTCATTGTACACCTAGGCTCCTTACCAAAAAACTCAGTCAAAATCAACCTCTTGATTTAGAATATGTAGAACAGCATATTTACGAATTGCGAATCAAACAGATTTTAGTAAAACTGCAATAATCTTTAAATCGAAGGGGGACAGATTAATTAATGGAGCCTAGAGGAAAACAAATACTGATTCAATTGGAAGCTACTATGCTAGCATGAATAAATCACATACATGCACATAATAAGGGTACGTATTATGGACCCTTGTCGGATCCTTCCTCACATTTGCATGATAGATAAACATATTAAGAAGAGCTTTGACTGTACTCAAATCTCCATCCTTCCTCCAGACTGAAGCAACATACAAGTTATGTTCCAGATAATGTCCCCAAAGGGACGAGTAACATTTTTAAGTTAAACATAGCTATAGTATTTTCAGCCAAGGTTTAAAGCAGATAAAATACTCCATACCAAACATTTGTAGTCGAATTACTTGATGGTTATGTAGCAATTTATACCATGTTTAGCCCAGTAAACTTTAAGATCCAGGGGTATATGAAGGTCATGGCCTTGTGTGCTGCTACACGATTAAGCAATGTATTAAACACGCTTCCACTCATTTTTCACCCACCCACCCACGAGTGGCGCTTGTTTGGCATCTGCGGCAGTGGATACATTGACAGGGTAGTGGTGCAGCAAGGTGACTGCCAGCCTCCATTGCCCCATTTGTAACATTGTCTCGGCACCCATGTGCATGAACAAACAGGTGTAGGCATGGCGGACGCATCAAAATTGATCTGGCTTCCAAAGCCAAGATCTTGAGCATCCCACTCGGCCTTCGAACCATAAGTAGTGACATGCATATTCAAATCCTCACTTATTTTCTTCACCTTCCGCGATGACTTTGATGGCTTCGATGGAACATGCTTGTTCTGCTCTATTAGTTTTGCTTGATGCACCTTAGCATTGTCAGATGAAATGGCTTGTAGCGGGAAAGCATCAGTAATGTGTCCTTCCCTCACTTTGTAAGCAACTGGAGGCTGCCTTCCCACTCTCTCCGGCATTACCACCAACAAAACTAGTGTTTCCTGAAGTTCCCTTGGATTTTTTGGTTGGAGTCCTGTCCTTTCCATTAGGTACTTTTCCTTCTGATTCTCCAGTTGTTGGTGTTATGCTTGGATTCTAAGGGATGCATGTATTATAAGTGAAAAATTAGAACAAAAGTAGAAGTAAACATACATATTTTAAAAGACCAATGAACTTTAATTTTTTTTTCAGAAGCTTTAATAATACATAATGCAATTGAATAAGAAAGGCTTTCATCTTCGTTTTTGAGTACATTAAACCAAAAATTTCTCAAGTAAAAAATCAACAGGAAACCAACTCTGGAATAATAAACTCAACAGATACATATCAAAAGATTTAAATAAAATTTGATATCGTGGCCATACTAGGATGAGCATAAACTCCCCCTGGAGGATATGGAGCTAGAGTCCCATATGGGGGCATTAGAGGGTGCTGAATTATCATGTAAATGTTAAATAAATTAATCATGTAACCAAGACAAAGAAACCAAGAAAGAAATCAGAAACTCATAGCAAAACAAATAAATACAGATAATCACCTCACCGCCCCACAAATAGGGATGTGAAGTAGGAGAAGCGATAACTGAGGCATAGAAAGCAGAAGAAGGTCCAGGACAATAATAGGCCTAAACAGGAGACTGAGTTATCAACTATTGAGATAATATATGCAGGATATATGTTATTAGAAGGCCATTTATGAATACTCTTAAGAAAAGATCAAAACCAAGCTGAGTTTTATCATATACCAGCATAGAGCTTGACCAATCTGGATATGAAGATGAAAACATGTGATAATATATACTCCATCCATTCCATTTTATATGGTACTTTCCATTCTTGGACGTCTTAACGAAGTGCTGCAATGGCATGATCTTTTAGGTGATAACAATTTCATATAACTTAGGTGGGAAGGAAGAGGAAGAGGAGGAAAGAAAGTTAATCTATATAAATATTAGTCATCATTTTAACTAACTTGTCAACATCGATTCCATTTCGACCATTAGCCACAATATCATACAAGAAATGCCTTTCTCACATGTTCTACATATTATATAAAATAAAATATAATGGATATAGTTCATATATTACTACAAAGTTCAACATATAATAAATTTCCTGAAATAGAAGATAAAGGATTAAAAGCAAAGACAAACAAATTAATATAACAACTTACATTTGGCAAAGTGAATTCAGAACTCAAATTTTTGGGGTCTGGAACTCTTTTAGCAGTCAAAATTCCAGAGAGTGTCAAGAACTCTACTACTATATCAGCATTCACCAAATAAGACATAAAGAGAAAGTGGGCTGCTGCTAAAGTTGCATGACCACAAAGTTTATCTTGTAAGCATACACAGTTTGTACAGATGAATTACTCCCCAAACATGATAATTTCGATCTAGCTAGAAATGGCATCACAGCTCAGAAGCACTTGTAACACAGATTTACTCCTGTAGGAATATGGTGACAAACGCAACACATATTTAACAAATATAGAGGAAACTAGGTCAAATTTTTAGCATTGACAGATTTATTTGATTAAAATTAGGATACCATGTGGATATAAATGTTGTACAGGAGATATGTTAAGAAAATGTAATTCTGACAACATATACATCTCACTCCCTACATAAACATACAACAGAAGACATAAATGTTCTGAATCTAGTGCCTGTCATAGCTTCATTGCATCAGGCAAAGAACCATGCATAACATAATACACAAAATAAGATACAGGTGAAAATTTGGCATTCATTCTACCAAAAAATATTTAACAATGTTGGATACCAACAAATTTCTTGTATAACACTTTGGGCATGAAAGTTAAAAAGAAGCACATAATATAGAATCCATATAGTCATGTTAGTCATGGTAAGATTTTTCATCATTTTTAGCTAATTATTCTATATTTTAGCAAGAATTAAGGACTAGTTTCTAAAAGATCTAGTTTCTGTTATAAGCTTTAGCAAGTTTTAACACAATCAATAAGGTTTGAACACTAATAACTCAATGCATTGTTATCTAATGACTGCTGTTGTCCATCTTTGGCATGTGATTCACTATTTGATTTATCTACTCTACCTGCATCTTCATGTGTTATCTATTCACAGTCATTAGATAACAATGCATTCAGTGATCAGTGTTATAACATATTCTAACAGATCTAGTTTCTGTTATAAGCTTTAGCAAGATTATACACTTCCAAGATAACCAATTAGTGTGAATGGGAGAACAAATGGTAACTAGATGCCTATAATTTAGATGCATTAATTGAACCTGAAATGGGCATACAACAAGTGGACCAAAAAGATCAGCTTAGCTTGCACATTTGAAGCACCAATTGAACAAATCGCATTCTTAAGCCCACGTGAGTTCAGGTATTATTCTTCATCCTTCGGCAGAGAATATCCTTTGAACACAGTAATAGAAGGATCATACATCTAAAAATAAGAGGGAATTAGTAGAGTGTAAGTGAAGATATGTAATAATCTAAAGCATTACCATACTAAATTACAGAAATCTTTTCCAAGAATGATTTAAGAAATTTTTTTCTTACTTTAACCTAATTTTACTTTTTTATTCATCTCCTTGCCACATAAACTTCATTTAGCCTTCAAAATTAGTAAGATTAAAAGGAATTGTGGAGTCAAGTTGAGATAATACTACAGCCTTTTATATTACTGTTGTTTGGTCTATATGTACTCAACCCTGAAGTGTGACCATGATCAATTAGGAGCTACCAAAAATCAATTACTTTAGTGCACTAGAAGCCTACTAAGTACAGTAGCAAGAAAATGTACAAATTGAAGATATAAGAAGAGGGGATTAAGGAACATACAAGGAGAGTTTGAATATCAGTTGAATTCTTGTAAACACCCACAATGTCCCCCTTCCTCACAACGTAAAAGGCATCATTTTCATCCCCCGTCAATGGATAATAATAACCGAGTCTCTGCACAAAAACAGATACACTATCACCAAATGATGTGTCGCATATAATAGTAATCTGTTTCTCATTCATAGTCATAGTGAGAAGGTGATTTTTTTCCGTTTCTGGTTCAAAATCTCGGAAAAATCCCTTTAAAAGTGTGTGATCGAAAACTTTGATGAAACCGTAAAAACTGAGGCATAATGAAGGACAAAAATGGGTTTGTGAATAAAGAGGAGTAATAATAATCAAAAGAAGAGATTTAACCTTTTTGACGATCGAAAACTAGAACTGCGGAGGAAAGTTTTAAACTTGAAAACCCAAGCAAACTGAAGACGGTATAGTAGTAGTACGCAATAAAAGGTTAGGGGTTTTGGCGGAACAGTATATAGAGAGAGAGGGAGTATTTCGCAGAACTGGGCAGTGAACTGGTATAAGATGAAACGTGAAAGAGGGATAAATATTAGATGGTGCTATTTATTTTAAGCTCCGTGTATAACGTTTTTTTTTTTAAAAAACGTTATCAATTTAAAATCAAAAATTATTTTTATAAATAGATAACGTTTTTTTTAATATGTATCTATAACGTTTTGTTAAAAAACGTTATGAAAAAAATATCACAATATTTTTTATAAAAACTTTGTTGTTTAAGTGTTGTCTATTTACTATTTTATACTAGTAGGTTTTTTACATTTTCAAAAACCTAGTTTCCATTTCATACTTTAGATCAAACTTCTGATCCTCAAAAGGGTAAGATCTAAACATGAAACACTTATATACACATAGATCTGAGGTTTTAAACCTCAAGATCACAACTTCATATTATCAAAAATTAAATCCAACCAAAAAGAAAATAAACTAGATTAAGGTTAAAATTGTATACCTTTGCTTACTCTTCTCTTTTATTCTTCTTTCTAACTTTGATTAAGGAACTTTGAAGCTTTCAAAAACTCTCCCTCTCTCCTCTCTCCTCTCTCCTCTCTCCTCTCTCCTCTCTCCTCTCTCCTCTCTCTATAGCCAAATTCCCTAGGCTTTCTCTCTCTCTCTCTCTCTCTCTCTCTCTTAGTTGCATTATTTCTTTCTTAGTTTATGCTAGATAATAAAATAAAAAGAACAAGATAAGACTTAGACTTTTTCTTGTTTGTTGAAAAAATAAGTATAGATATAATTGGTATATCTAACCAATATCTACCAACATATCTAGCTCTTCTCTCATTCAACCACTAAGTGATTGCTTGCAAGCTTTGCCCAAAGTGTTGGCTAAATAAACAAGTGACACCTAGGAGAGTAGTTCAGCAACTAAAGTAAATAATCATCACATTCATCTCCCTTTCTCTCCTTCTCCCATATCCGGTCATGTGGCCAAATACACTCCCTATTTTGGCTTTCCCTTTTATGCTTTATTTGATTTACTAAATGTCCAAAAAGTCCCATCCCACTTGGGCTAGAAATTGGGCCATCCAATAATTCATTTGAACTCTCTACTTAACATATTTGGGCCATATAAATTAAACTAGTAATTACCCGTGCCTAAAGGCACGACGTAACGAAAAAATAGATTAAAATTCGAAAAATACTATATTACCTAAATACTATTTTCAACCTAAAATAACTTACAATCAGATATAACAATTATCATAATTTACCACACTACCATTATAATTAATTTTCCTTTAAAAATAGCTATCAAGGAAAATCTAAACTTTTTTCACAAAACTTACAATCATCAATAACAATTATCATAATTCATCACACCACCACAATCATTATTATTATTGTTATTATTGTTGTTGTTATTGTTATTATTGTTGTTGTTATTGTTATTATAATAATAATTATTATTAGTATTATTATTATTATTACTATTAATATTAATATAATAATAATAATAATAATCATTATTATTATTAGTACTATAATAATTAATATTAATATTATTATAATTATTATTATTATTATTACTATTACTACTATTATTAGTAGTAGTATTATAATAATTATTATTATTATTTGTTTGTGTGTGAAGAAGAAAGGAGAGAGAAAGATTTTGTGCGTGAACATGAGAGAGAAAGTAGGGTGTAGGGGTGAATTTGATTTGGGCGGGAAGAAATATGAGCTTTTAGATTAAATTGGAAGAATTAAGTTAAAATGAATCTGAATCGTCTTTGTGCTTTGTCAAATGAAAGATTCCAAATAGGTTCTGTTTTATTATATAGATTAGGTCCAACACTTTTAATTTTGTCTTTTCCTAATTATTTAATTAGGGTTCCCTTACACACATTAGTAAGTTAATTTCTTACTCACATATCTTTAATTTCATAACCCAATTAGACTTGCTATTCTTAGGTTATAAAATTAATTAATTAAGATTTATAAAATAAATCTCTTAGGATTAGTATATCTTTTTAAATACCAACATTCTCTTAAATTATAACCAATTAGGTTATTTAATTATCATACCTAATATATGTATTAGGTTACATAACTTTATTCTTCATCTCTTTACTAAATAAATGTATACACATTATATAATACATATTTACTAAATCACGTATATAATTCACATATGTCCTAACATATTTTCTCTAGTTTATTAACTTATTATCCCAAATTGACTTAATAAGTTATAAACACATACATACTCATATCAATAATCAATTACTTAAGGATTGTAAATCCTTTTAATTTAATAATCAAGGCTAACATTCAAGCTATGTTAATTTCTTACATAACTTTCATTACTCTTCCTTGAAAATAATTAAGTATACTTCTTAGTTAATAAATTAACTATCTAGCTTAATTATCATCTACACTTATATGATTCAAGTATTTTTTTTCCTTTTCTTTTTTTTAAACAAAAAAATTGAATTATGTGAAATTTTGGGTTCTCACATTCTCCCCTCCTTATAAGGATTCCGTCCTCGGAATCACCGCTTTCTGACTCTCTAATATCTTTTAAAGTTGTATCATCAATTCATTTATATCAACACAATATTAATTTGTGTTTCATATACTAACCTGTGACTTGGGATCTATAAAAAAAACCATTCACAGCTATATCTACCCAATATTTCTCGCGTAATTCATTTACTCAACTAAATCATTACCTATCACCTCCTCTTGGGGCAAGGCCTTCGCATCTTGCAACGTATGTGAACGCATGTTGTTGTGGTCTTCCCCTACTTAAGGTGTCCTTTGATCTCCAGTGTTCCACTATTGTTTCCTCTATTGTTGCTTCCTCTTTCTACATTCTTCTTTGGACAGTTACAAATTTGATGTTCTAGCGATTTAAATGAAAAAAAACCTGGCATCTTCTTTGGACTTGGACAATTTGGAGAGACGTGTCCCTCTTGTCCACAATTAAAACACATTCCTTTTCCCTTCAAACATACTCCCAGATGTTTTTTATCGCAATTTGCACATGTCTCACCTCTCTTCCTATTATCTGCTGACTTGTCTCCAGATTCAGTATTGTCCTTCCACTTATGCTTATTAGAGTTACTTCCTCCACTTCTACCTCCTTCATTCGTCTTTTTCTTCTTCTTTTGATGATACCTTGACATAGCTTCACTTCTTCATTCGGCGATGATTACTTTTTCCAACAGGGCTGAAAATGTCTTAATCTGCAACACAACTACCTTGCTATATATCCCTGGCTTCAGTCCATTCTCAAACCTTTGCGCCTTTCGTACCTCAGTGTCCACCGGATGCGGAGCAAATCTCGCTAGTTCGTTGAATTTGGCGGTGTATTCTGCAACCGACATATTCTCCTACTTCAACTCAAAAAAGTTTACTTCCATTCTTGCTTGCATACTTTTAGAAAAATAATTATCAAAAAATAATTCCTTAAACCTTGTCCAGGTTACCACTGTTGTACCAGCTCTAACTTGTTTATCTCTCACCAGTAATTCGCCTCACCCTTCATCAAATAGGTAGCAAAATCTTTCTTTTGCTCCTCCACTACTCTAGCAATAACAAAAGTTTTCTCCATCTCCTTTACCCATGTCTAGGCTTCTATAGGGTCAGTGGTTCCTTTGAATTTAGGCGGTCCTACGGCCTAAAGATCTTTAAAGTTAGCTAATCGATTAGCTAGTCGATTTCTTGCTATTGGGGCTCTAGTTTGCATAGCTTGAGCTAGCATGTCTACGAAGTTCTGCATTGGATCAGCTTGATCTCCTTCATTATTCGCAGACCGCTCCTCCCTTTGGTTAAAATTTTGTCGTCTTGGCGGCATTATCTGATGAAATAAAGACTTATAAATAGTTTGTCTTTATGCCACATCTTATTAGTAGTATACAAAATTTTAAACTTAAACCAATTTCAGCTTTCTAGATTATCTAATTCAGCTTACTGAATTATCAACTTCATCAGATAATCATCTTAATAATTTACTTCTCAAAATTTAATTACTTATTCAAACATATAATCATATCATTGCATTTTTATTCATGCAAATAGTACATAGTACTTTTCAGTACATAACACATACTACTACAAATGGTTACTATCCCTTTGTGCCAAAAGTCAGGATTCATTACTACAACTTTACACAAAAAGTTGAGACATACAAAAGTTATCTTGATAGTCATACCAAAGTAAATATTATACTCCAAAAGATTATACTCCTCACACTTAATCTTTCTTTCATCCACTTCCTCCATCTATCTTCTTTTTAGGACAATTCTTAACCCTATGACACATTCCACCACATGCAAAACATCCTCCTTTCTTTGGTTTAGGACAATTTGGTGATAGATGTCCTTTCTGACCACAATTGTAACACACATTCTTACCCCCACATACATTCCCCCGAATGGTTCTTTCCACACTTGCCACATGCTTGTTTCTTTTTTAAATACGAATTCTCTGAGTTGTTGTCACTATCGTAGTTCTTTTTGCTTTTATTACCCTTCTTTTTCTTACTTACATCTTTAGATGATACATACACTTAACCCTCATTCTATCGACTTGTGCCTTCAGATTATTTCGTTCTTCTGTCATCCCGCGTAATGCTCTTTCTGTCTTCCATAATTCCTCCAAGAGAAGTACTTTAGTCCTTAAATCTTGAACTTCTACAGATGCTTAACCTTCTTCGATTGCTACTTTGCCTTCTTCCCCATCTTTGATCCTTATTTCTGGCTCCACCTTAGTTTCTTTGGAATATACTTCTTCCTTTTCATCCAGCTCCATCTCGGGGTACTCGTCATGATCGCTTGCTAGATTTACTGCAGGTTCGTCTCTTAAAACTTCCTGAACTGAATCACTTTGAGCTGACACGTTAGCTAATGGCATTGGTGCAGCTGCTAACATTTTCGTAACCATCTTATAATCTCCTGACATCCTGTCACAAGTTTTAAATAACTTCATTAGTACATCACTATCAAGCATAATCCATAAACACTGATTGTCCCTATATCTTACTATTGATGAATTTTCCTAATCCGTCACTTAGAACTCTAAACGAGATTTCTCTATCATGTTTATGGTTATATTCCTAAGGCTTTTCCCTCCACCTAAGGTTTATAACCTAGATCTTTGATACCAACTTGTGACGCCCCCAAATTCGGGTTCCCTAACCTCGGGTTTAGTGCTCATGATCCATCATATATATCACATCTAACTATTCATTCATTAATGAAAAACATCATTCATAATATTCCTTAATACAACTTATAACAATATCCCAGGTTAACTAACCTTGACATAACTTACATACCCTTATATAACCAAAAGGTTTACATAAATAATTACATAATAAAACATAACCATTAGAAGTTGACAATAACTACTCCTGAGCCTTGCCTTTGCCTTTGTCCCGGCTAGAACCTTCTACTACATCGGCATTAGCAGAAATATTTTATTTAAGCAAGGGTGAGCAACGAGTTTGCTCAACAAGTTAAAATATACAATAAATGATATATATCATGAATAGAGGAGTCTAACTTCTAAAGAACTTCAACAATAATCAAATGATTTCGAAGTAGTGGAATAATAATTTAATTTCAATAATAAAACTTTCTCCCATTTCATACTGAATAACATATCAGAGATGAAAGAGTAAAATTCTTTCAAATATTCAATAAAATTCAATTGAATAAGAAGAATTAACAATAATGCAACAATATTTAATAAAGTGGGATATACCCAGATTTCATGTTGAGTGATCACAAAAGGATGATGAACTAATAGAGGAATCATTTAGTTATTAAAACTAAATTACCACAAGAATATATATTAGTTATAAAAACTAAACTATACTCTTCTGCAAGTACCTGGAGCGGCCAACTCCTTTGTACCATATATTATGCATAATACTCAATAATAGCGCATAGGTCGATTTACGACATTAAAATTTGTCCATTTCAGTCTTACGTCACGAGTTCGTACCACAACAATATGGTTTAGATTACTTTTAAAGAAATACTATGATTTTAATATTTAATAACAATACTAATCTAGCCAAAACCAATGGCATAGATCTTCCAATAACAATTCAGTTCATAATAAATAGAACATTTCATGCTTTAACAAATATTAGTCTCGCCAAAACAATTAGCTGAGACATGATTTATAAATAGTTCAAATAATAGAACAAGAATCAATTGCACTAAGTGTGAATTACAACAATCATTATAGATGTGAATAACTATCAATAATTATTCACTACCATGCTTGAAAAATACTAACTCAAGTTGAGTTAGGAAACTTGCCTTATTTGTGGACTACTACTACGCAATTTAAGTTAATTTCTTTTGTAAGACCTATCATTGATAAGATCGATCTCTTAATTAGCATCACATATCTCACTCATAACAATTTAACATGAAATCATATAACCAATCATTAGTGAGTACACTATACTATCTTGGACTTAACACTTACGCGTTTATTTATAAGTTCATAAAATAACTTGACAAACTATTTATGAACTCAGTCGACTTAATATATCATTTCAGTTTCTATTTTAGCAAGCTAACATAAAACTGACTTCTCTTCCTGACATTTCAGTTTCCCTTTTCAGCAACCTGAAATGTTCATTTCGGGAAGCTGAAATACACTATTCACGAAAATAAGAAATTAGCTTATTATTTTTTAATCTTTTGGCCAATCATATATACATATATTCCATACACAGAAAATATTTTTTTGGAATTTTTGAACTCCCTTAATAATTTTTCAAAAATAAATTTCTAGTTAATTCCTTAAGAAATTAGCTACCTCACGTTTAACACCAAAAATTCCCAACTCTTGGCGGGATCTTACACATGTTAACATGAGCCTCCAGTTTAAATTTCGTGGCCATTGCAGTTATAGAACTGTGGTTATAACATTTTTTGTCAAAAAAACCCAAATATTGAAATAGTCATAACTTGCTCATTTTAAGTCGGAATGAGTTCATTTTTGGACAGAAGCTACTTAATACCATATACTTTCATGTCCGAAAAGGCCGGATTTTATCTCATTAAATAAGTGGCCGAAACAGCCCTTACAATTTCTGGGCAGAAGCTTTTTAAGCATTTTCAGATTTTTCATCCTTTTCTAAAATCATTCCACACGTAAATCTGTAAATCCTTTTTAAGTGATTACACTTGGATATATTAGAAGACTCATATATCTAACTCCCGAAATTGACCACACTCAAAAATTCAAAGAAGAATGAGAGATAAGGTCATTTCCATATCATACTTGGTTCTCTCGAAAATCTGTTTTTCAACCTTTGGTGACTTTTAAGAAAACTTCTCTATTTTCACATAAAATCAACATAACTCATCATAATACTTACTAATACTTCATACACCCATGGATCTACCATGATAAATGATCTATTTCATCAAACAATCATGAAACACAAGATAAAACACAATCAAGGTAAGGAAAAATTAGGGTTTTCTACATTTTGAAAACCTTAGTTTCCATTTCATACTTTAGATCTAACTTTTGATCCTCAAAAGGGTTAGATCTAAACATGAAACACTTAAATACACAGAGATCTGAGGTTTTAAACCTCAAGATCACAACTTCATATTATTAAAAATTAAATCCAACCAAAAAGAAAATAAACTAGATTAAGGTTAAAATTTTATCCCTTTGCTTACTCTTCTCTTTTCTTTTTCTTGCTAACTTTGATTAAGGAACTTTGAAGCTTTCAAAAACTATCCATCTCTCCTCCCACTCTCTATAGTCAAATTCCCTAGGCTTTCTCTCTCTCTTAGTTGCTTTCTTTCTTTATGAGTTTATGCTAGATAATAAAATAAAAAGAACAAGATAAGACTTAGACTTTTTCTTGTTTGTTGGAAAAGTAAGTATAGATATAATTGGTATATCTAACCAATATCTACCAACATATCTAGCTCTTCTCTCATTCAACCACTAAGTGATTACTTGCATGCTTTGCCCAAAGTGTTGGCTAAATAAACAAGTGACACCTAGGAGAGTTGTTCACCAACTAAAGTAAATAATCATCACATTCATCTCCCTTTCTCTCCTTCTCCCATATCCGGTCATGTGGCCAAATACACTCCCTATTTTGGCTTTCCTTTTTATGCTTTATTTGATTTACTAAATGTCCAAAAAGTCCTCTCCCACTTGGGCTATAAACTGGGCCATTCAATAATTCATTTGGACTCTCTACTTAGCATATTTGGGCCATATAAATTAAATTAAGTCCAACACTTTTAATTTTATCTTTTCTTAATTATTTAATTAGGGTTCCCTTAAACACATTAGTAAGTTAATTTCTTACTCATATATCTTTAATTTCATAACCCAATTAGACTTGTTATTCGTAGGTTATAAAATTAATTAATTAAGATTTATAAAATAAATCTCTTAGGATTAGTATATCTTTTTAAATACCAACATTCTCTTAAATTATAACCCATTAGGTTATTTAATTATCATACCTAATATATGTATTAGGTTACATAACTTTATTCTTCATCTCTTTACTAAATAAATGGATACACATTATATCCGGAGCCTGGATAGAATATTCAAAGCGTTTACTGCTATTATATATATATAAGCATTAAAAATCCACAGATCAACGATCCGGGCATACCCACTCGAAGACATTCTCAATGTAGTATATATATATAGATATAAAATTAATAGAAATCTTAAAAATCTAAAATATCTTTTAGTGGGCTGCCAAGAAGACTTCAGATAGCTTTTGGGGCCTGAAAACATGGTTTCCACCGGTTAAACTTTAGTATGTTACAGAACACAAGCTTACAAGTGTTTAGAAAGAAGAATCACTCAATTTGGAGCACTCTAGAAGTAGTTACATGCTGAAATGGACAACATTTTTTTTATTTTCTTCTTTTTTTCTTCCATTTTATGGGGTATGAGGGGCCTATTTATAGACCAAAAGTGTAGTGGGTCAAACCGCGATAGTAGCGGGTTTACTTGGGCTGCCATAGCTGCCCTGGGCATTACAGGTCATATCATCTCGAAGTACGTGCACTTAGACGACGCACTGTCCGCTCGAACCTTTATAACATTCAATCCTGAAGTCCGATGGTAGCGTGGCATACAATTCCTGAAAGGTCTTTCCGAGAGCTATGAAATTACATATGGCTTGCCTTTTTCCGAATTCGGGAAGATGGTTCCATAACCAAAATGGCATTTCCAGGTCTCCGTAAGCAGTTCGTTGAGGTTTTTCTGTAGTTTTCACTTGAAACTTAAGATATGGTTCTTGTGGTATTTCTTCTGAAGCAGTTTGAGTTGAAATGAGTTAATTTAAGGTTGAATTGGAAAAATGACCATTTAACCCCTCTTGGGGTTGTCTCCAGCTTTGGCGCAGTTATAACAATCTTTTCTCATGGTTATCTCTGAGATTGGCCTTCTATTGACTCTGATTTTCCTCAAGGTTATCTCTGAGGTTGGCTTGACCTTCTAGGGTTAACTCTGGGCTTCGAACTTGATCACCCGGGGTTGGAAACTGATCTCTTGAGGTTATCTCCAGGATTGGAACTGAATCTCCCGGGGTTATCACCGGGGTTAGAAACTGGATCTCTCGGGGTTATCTTCGAGGTTGAAAACTGATCTTTCGGGGTTATCTCCTAGGTTGGAAACTAGATCTCCTAGGGTTATCTCTGGGGTTTGAAAATGGATCTCCTGGGGTTATCTTCGGGGTTAGAAACTAGATCTCTCAAGGTTATCTCTGGGGTTAGAACTTATGTTGTGGTCCTCCAAGGTTATCTCTGGTGTGAAAAAGACATTTTTGTCCTCCTGCATAGTTAGTAATAGGAAATAAAATTTCAAATGTCTACAATTGCCATCATTGGATTCTTCCTACCGTTACGCTGGGATTGTCACCACCGCCCGGGCTTTCTATCAGGTTGATGTCGATAGCTCTACTAAAAATAGAATTTTTACTGTTTGCTTTCATAACAACCTTACAATATTTACTCGAATGATAGTTTTGTGAAAGGTTGACCATCACCGACTTTCCTCAGTGCCTACTTGAACAGTAGTTTACAACGATCTAAAAATCATCGAACCTTCGTGGTGCCTCCGCTGGGGATTTGTATAACAGATTCCATCATCGGTCCTTCCCGATGCTACGCTGGAGTTGTTGCAAATGATTTTCTGTGTAAGACATTCTGATCTTCGTTGAAATAGTTTTCAACGGCAAACATCACCGGACCGTTTCCGATGCTATGTGGAGTTATCACCAACAGTTTGCAATGTCTGACATTTTGACCTTCGTTGAAGTAGCTTTCAACGGCTTACATCATCGGACCATTCCCGATGCTACGCTAGAGTTGTCGCCAACGGTTTGCACTATCAAACGTTCCTAATATCTGTGCTGGGGATATCTTTCTGATGAGTTATATCCCTGGATAAATCTGGACATTTTGAAGAATTCAATACCCACGGTTCTTGACACCATACCTTCCCGATGTTTTGACAACATCTCAGTAACCTCTATCATCGTCTTTCTGAACCTACATGTAGATCAGAAGTTTGGTATCTTAATTCAAGGTTTTAGGCCCTTTCCGCTTAATCGCGTAGCACGTTTTTCCTTGATTTGACTTTTTAGCTTCTGAGAACTTCGTTGCAACTCAAATTTGATAGAGTTGGAGGGGGTAAGGACCACCTGGGATGGCCGTAGGTATACTTGCGGCTGCCATGAGTTTACCCATGGCTCCCCGTGGGTATATTTACTCCCTCCATTCTCTTTCACAATTTATTTTCAAGTTAAACACAATAGAAAATCTGAAATTTCCTCTTCAGATCTACTGAGTTTGGGCTATTTTTTCTAAAATATGTCACTGTACAAACGTTCTACACTATTCTGGTAACGTTTACACGTTTTCTTTTCAAGTTTTGACCGTTAGAATGTTAGATTTCATATAGAATGCTTCTAAACACAATGTAGTGAATATGCGTGCTTATATGATTTGATAAAAAATATTTAACTTAGTAAATGTTCATATTTTATTATGCTGAACTTATTGATATGAAAAAACTGACTTTTGAGACAGTTATTTGGCACCATTTTTGCTAGTTTTTCATCCTATTTGAGGACAAATGATCATGGGTTTTCAAATAAAAGCATACATGGTAATTTGGCTACCATGGTGGATTTAATTTTGATGTTTTTCATACTAATGAGATGTTCATGACTTTGGGATACTATACTACTGCACTACTGAATGGCCACCTATTCATGCCTATGTGCATGTTGATAGTCCATTTTAAAAAGGAGACTCTGGAAAAATTGTGTCACAAGTTTGGGAATTTAACGAACATGCAATTTTAACTCTACTATGGATGTATATTAACACAATGCATGTATCAGGACTTAGATTATGCATGAAACAATGATTTAAAATTAATGAGCTTTAAGTTTAGGACTTACCTCACCCTTTCTGCGGTGATTTGGAGACTTTATCTAGATTATGGATCTAGACCAGCCGAGTACTTCTCCTAGGGCCTCTACAGGTGTAAGGAAGAGAGCTTCTGATGTTCCTCAGCCTCATTCAGCCTGGAAACCTTGCCGGTTAACTGAGTTAATTATTCGCCCTATCCGGGTTTAGAGGTCAAATGTCATGGATAAGGAAGAGGATGTTCATATTGTGGACCCTGTTCCTTCTTCTTCCATTCCCCATTGGGAGCTTCAGCTATTAACATTAATATTCCAGATCTCCTGGATGATTTGAGTGGTCACCCCTTGATCTATCTTCATGCAAACGAGGTAATAGTTGTTTCCATTATTTTTCCACTTTTGGGGCAAGGGTTGATCTTTAATTTGCAATTTGATGCAGGTTCCCAGCTTTACTCAGCCCAGGGGAACTGGTTTAGCATTCACTCTTTGTACCAGACTCTCCATTCAGAGAACCAAAAGATCGTCCATTCATGGGGCTTTGAGGCTTTCTTTTCTATCCCTCCTCGTCGCTGCCTATAGGTTTATGCTGGTTCCACTAGATCCAGTCTCTCTATTAGCTGGATTGCGAGGTGTTGATGACACTGATGGATTGGTGGTTTATCACCGGGTTTGAGTTTACAGTGGCGCAAGTGCCTTTAGTGGCAGATATTTCCCCGACTATCATTCGATCCCTTTTGGGAGTTTCGGCCACGACCCTCAAGGGTTGAATTGTTTGTTTTGGGCCCTTGAGTGTAGATTTCATGAGTGGGGCTCTGACTAAGCCTTTTTATGATGATTTGATTGTTAGATATCGCATTCTTCGGTGATTGTTCCTGATCATCGTCAAGATTTTTTTCCTAGCAAACAACTCTTTAACGATTTCTTTTGCTTTAGTTAGCGCCACTCGTGATATGGACCGTATCAAAGACTTTAATTGGGGCTTATACACCTTTGCCTACTTCTTTAGAGGGTTACGCCTACGCTCAGAGGGCATGATGGAGGTTTGGCTAGGCTTTTACCATTTTTGCTGGTGAGTATTTTCTCTTTATCTTTCATTTTCCCCTGCTCGAGCTGTTAATTTTTATAACTGAAGATATTTGATCTTTGCATTTTTAGTTTTAGGCCTATGAGAGACTTCCATGTCTTCGTCTCATTACTACATTAGGTTTGGAGACCTATCCACGGGGACGATGATGGCATTACTCCACTCTTGTAGAGGTTCCTATAGCCGAGAGGTTTACCCATTCTCGTTTACAGTTGGAGTTGTTGACAGTCGATGTCATCATATGGGTTCCTTACTCCGAGGACCATTTAACAGTAGGCTTTGAGGGTATTTTCCCGACTAGATTCAATTATGTATTATCTACCCATTGGATTTCCCTCCTAACTGACGGAGGATGGGAGCTCTATTTAGAAGAGCGTACTATCAGAAGCACCACATGGGAGATTCACATTATGTTCTTTCCTCCTGCTAGGCGACATTGGCCTTTATCTCAGCCAATCACCAAGATCCCCCTGATGGGTTTAGATGGCTTCACCTTATCGGAGGGTCCCTTTACTCAGAAGGCTTTCTACCGATGGTGGTTCCCTCAAACCATCGGAGCTCAGACTTGAGCCACACAGTTTATATGGATAAGGTCCCTGGGTCTACTATGATGACATACTAGATTGCTTGCATTCAAGAGCCCACTTAATTAACCCAGATTGACAGTTTGACCCAGAGGTTGGACTAGGCACATTTTTTCATCTGGAATTTGGGCAGAGATACATCAGAGGTAGATTCTTTTGATACATCTAGCTCTGGAGCTGGCCCTTTAGGTGGCCTATATTTTGATTGCTTTAACGATGCATATCCCCCTTTGTATCGACTTGACATCCCTTCCAGCAGAGACTCAGTGACTCAGGAGGAGTTGCATTAGATGGATCGATTGGATGATGTGGACATCATTGATTTCTACTTATAGATTTCTCGTTATTTGTTTTGATAGGCCTCTGTTAGATATTAGGCGGTTGTGCCCCATTTCTCATTATATCTTTTGATAGGCCTCTGTTAGATATTGGGCGATTGTGCCCTATTTCCCTATATTTTTTCTTTTCTATTGTATACAGAGATGATATATTAGATGATGATGTATTTAGGAATGTATCTATAATGCTTTCTATTTTCTACATCATATTATCATTTGTCATTTATCATGATGCATGCATTATGTCATGGATATGCATTCACAGAGGTGAGTATAGCATTGACCCCTGGTTGGTCTTATGATACAGCCTACAGATGTCTTCATCTACCGTTAGCCAGATTGAGCATACCCCACCCATATTGTTAGCCTCTTCTTTTAGTTCCTGGTATGGCAGTTTGTCTCCCACAGATCGGGTGATAGTTGATCAGTTAATAAGGCATTTTATGACACTCCTGACATTCCAAGTACTGTTGGTTTTTTAGATGGCATGATATCTTGTTGGATACCAGAGAGACATGTTTTTAGATTTGATATCCATGAGCCGTCTCCTACATTGGAGGAGTATGATAATCTCACTGATTTTCCCTTGGACCGATCTTGTTCTAGGATGGTTGTCGGGGATACGAGTTGGCAGTTTATGACCCTGACAGGCTTATGGCACAGAGTTTCCATGGATGAGATTACCTCTGGGAATGTGGTGTCCTTGGATTTCTTGATTGACCAATTTGGGTTACTAGACAGTTATCTATGACAATAAAGGGATTTCACCATTACTGAGGGTGAGTGGCATGTTGCCCGCATAGATATTTTATTAATGTGCATCGTGGCCTATTTGTACATGCCACTGTATGGATCATCTGGATATTAGCCTGATTATGGCAGTCCATGCTCTTAGGGAGGGTTACACCATCTTACCCATAATATTGGCAAAGACCTTGAGGCTAGCCACATTTTGCAATACCCATCCTGTGGGGTTTTTCAAAAGCAATGCCATTTTATTTTATGTGTATTTTATGACACACTTGAGACCAATTGTCACCATTAGACATCATGGGTACTACTTTACTCATGAGATAGCCATGTGTTATTCTTTTCAGCCGACTGAGTATATAGATACAGCATCCTAATTGACTTTTCTGACAGGGATTGAGGATCCATTTGCTATCTTGCCTTGTTCAGGACTCAACTCTCCTTATAGATTTATTACTTATGCAGTTGGCATGGACTATCTACCCCTGGATGATTTGAGAGGGGTTACCACGTATCATCCAGTGGCTATGATGGGACAGTTTGATCAGTTTCAGGATATTCATCCCTTTAACGGGGCATTGGGTTAGTGACTGTTAGCTCGGCTTTTGTCAGTAGATAACTTGACCGGGATTTATGATTGTTGGACTCGTCAATAGAGGGTTGATTTTTCGACTAGTCATCCGGGTCGCTCTTTAGAGTATTCTGTATGGTTGGAGGCAAATTTTGCATCGGCTATGGTTGTTCAGTCAGAGCCAAGTATCAATTCTGATGATGATGACCCTATGGAGGATCATGGTTCTCATACCGAGGATGAGCTATTTTCTTGTTTGACAGCAGCTCTGGTCGATGATTCCCTCAGCATTCCCACTACTTTGGCTCCACCTTCTGTAGAGTATTTGGAGCAGAGGTTACATCTGATGACATTTGAGAGGGACCAAGGTAGGGATCTGATGTTAACAACTCTTTCTGGTAGAGATGCTACCTTTACTGAGAGGAATGATGCCTGAGCTACCTGGGATGACTTCCACTACTGATAGTACTACACTTCGCTCCCACACGGCTAGCATTTTTGCAGATATGAGTGCATTCATAGATGATCATTGTAGCACTATACAGATAGTCGTAGATCTTTTGGCTCACATAGATACCTTAGGGCAGGAGCTTATTGATTTACCTCCATCTTCTGAGAGGGACACCATATTGGACTCGTTGGCCTTCTTATTTACGGGTTTATAGACTACCTTTCATTTTCCTGCATAGCCTAGGTTAGCCATTTTTGTCATTTAAATAATACATTGTATATATTAAACAGTATTATACGGCAAGGAAATATATTTTGATTCACTTTCCTTTCAGATATGTCTTGTCACTTGCTTGATAGTTGGCATTTTCTTTATAACTTGCTATCTTAATGTGTCCCGAACTTCTCCTTGATGGATTGACATTGAGATGTCCTAAGATCTTTCAGAATGGGTCATTGATCTTTAGTCTTTCTAGTTATTTGGTGTCTTGGGACTAGTCTTTGATATTGTTATGGTTTAAACAAAGGGTTTGGCTTTCCTCTTTGAGGATTTGACCGCACCATAGATGGCTGCCTATGTATTCCCCTGGATGAGAGATTGGGTCTTATGTAGGTTAATCTTTGGCTTAAAAGGTTTAAAAGTATTTATTAGAGTTTAAGCTTGGTTGATAAACCGATGACCATTGTTGGCATTGGGTTCGATTGGCCCGATCACATCCATTCCTCACATTGAAAAGAGCCATGGTGAACTCATATTGTGTAGTTCACTTGGAGGAGTATGGATGGCATTTCCATGAATTTGGCATTGATAGCATCTCCTGACATTATCGTCAGAGTCGGCTTCGAGAGAAATTTGATAATGCCATGTTCTTAATATCTTTTTGGCAAGTAAAGAACCACTCATGTGTGGACCACACACTCCACCATGGACTTCATCCATAAGTCTTTGGGCTTGGTCTTTGTCTAGGCATCTTAGAAGGCCTATTCCTGCATCCCTTTTGTAAAGTGTGTTTGTTATGTAGAATTTCATGGCCATTTTATGGATCCGCTTTCTTTCAGGTTGACTTGCCCCAGTGGGCGTAGATCCATCTCACAGATATTTTTTGATGTCATGATACCAGGGTTAGTTGATGGGAGGAAGTTCATCTGATACTTCTCTAATGTAATTTCCATAGGCTTGTGCCTTCTGGCTGGAAAATTTGATATCTGGGATTCCTTCCGTTTTAGAAATGTTGATTAAGGAAGTCAGGGTTGCTAGTGCATTTGTGAAACCATTCATGTTCTGAGGGATGTGGATGAAGGATATTTCTTCGAATTCTATAGCCTTCTTGATAACTTACCGATGGTAACGCAGCAAATGCTATTCTTTGTTGTGATATGCCCCAGTTGTTTGCTTGATGACCAGCTTGAAATTGCCAAAGACAGATAACCGTTTGATATCCATGGATTGGGCCAGTTTCAATCCCATTATACAACCTTCATACTCAGCTATGTTATTGGTGTTGACAAACTGTAATTTGATAGCCACGTGATATTGTTCTCCAAAAATAGATACCAGAATTGCCCCTACTTCGACACCTTCCATGTTTACGACTCCATCAAAATATAATTTCTAAGATTGGACTTTATTTTCCTGATGGATTTGTTGAATTGTCATTATTCCTTCTTCCGGGAAATACGTTTCCAAAGTTTCAAAATTTCTTGATGGTACTTTGTCCAATTGATTCACATTTCCTTGACCTCTGATAGACTTTTGAGTCTCGTAGATCATGTCAAATTGTTGGAGGATTTAGTGCCATTTGGTTAATCGGTAATTCAATATGGGTTTGTTGAATACATACTTTAGAGGATCCATGCGGGAGATGAGATAAGTTGTGTGCCCATGAAGATAATGTTGTAATCTTATAGTGGCCCATGCTAATGCATAACAGGTCTTTTCAATCAAAGTATACTTCTGCTCGCCGCTTCTGAATCTTTTGCTGAGGTAATTGATAGATCTTTCTTTCCCTCTATCGTCTTTTTGTCCTAGCATGCAGCCCATTACATTGTCATTAACTGACAGGTACATAAACATGGGAACTTTGTCCCTTAGAGCTACCAAGAAAGGAGTTTTGACCAATTGTTTTTTGATGGAAAAGAAGACTTTTAACACTCTTCATTCCACTTCATAGAGGAATTTTTCCTTAACAGCTTAAAGATGGGATCACACGTTGCTTTGAGTTGAGAGATGAATCTGTTGATGAAATTGATTCTCCCTAGAAATCCCCGTATTTCCTTTCTGTTCGGGGTACATGCATCTCGGTGATTGCCTTAATTTTGGCAGGATCCAGTTCAATGCCTTTGTGGCTTACTAGAAATCCCAGCAACTTGCTTGACTTAACACCGAAGGCATACTTGGCTAGATTTAGCTTCAACTTGTATTTGCGCAATCGGTTGAAAATCTTTTTGAGATGGTCAATATGGTCATCTTCCTTTTGGGATTTGAGGATAATGTCATGCACATAGACCTCTATTTCTTTGGGCATCAACTCATGGAAAAGGGCCAACATGGCTCGCTGATAGGTGGCACCATCATTGATAAGACCGAATGATAAATGTCTGTAACAAAAGGTTCCTCAAGGAGTGATGAAGGTTGTTTTCTTCCGATCCTCTTCAATAACCATGATCTAATTACCCAGGGAAGTAGTCAACAAAAGAATACATGACATACTGAGCCGTGTTGTCTATTAGTATGTGGATAAAAGGTACTGGGAAATTGTCTTTGAGACAAGTTTTGTTCAAATCCCTATAATCCACACATACTCGTACCTTCCCTCTGTGTTTAGGCACATAAACTATATTGGACAGCCATTCAGGGTAGGTTAATACTATGATGATGTCGGCTTTGAAATGTTTAACAATTTCATCCTTGACTTTCAGACTCCACTCAAGTTTCAATCGCCTAAGCTTTTATTTGATTGGATTGAATACTTCTTTAATGGGTAGGCGATGAATGACAATATCAGTAGATAAACCGACCATGTTCTCATGTGACCATGCAAACACATCCCGGAACTGGGTTAGTATAGCAATCAGGTCTTTCCTTTGGCTTGGGGTAAGGTCCATGCCTATCTTGATTTCTTTAGGGTTTTTGAGGTTCCGATATTGACAGAGGTGGTTTGATCAAGGTTTGGTTTGGGTTTATCCTCATTCTTTGATCTCCTCAAGTACCTCATAGTCCTCTATCTCTTATTTCTCAATCCCCATCAAGTCAAAGTCCAACTCTACATCAAATTTGTAATCATTGTGGAGATTTTGCATTCTATTAGCAATGCTAGACAAACAAAACTCTAGAGTCCCTTTCCTGCAGATGCAAGGAGAGCTGTGATGAAGGGATAGTTGATGTCCTCCTCCTATTTGATGATGACCATGACTGAATTCATATCAGGATCGGTATTTCCTTTTGACCGATATTCCTTAGCCCTATACATACAAGGGGTCAGTATTTGATCTTCTAAGTAGTCATCATCTGGGATATCCTCATTCATACCCTCAGTATGCACCAGAAAGTACATCTTTAATAACCAGTTTTTCATTCTTTTTAGAGTCTTTGATTCCTTTCCTCGCTTTCTTGATCCAGAATTAGGACTTCTTTTCCACTAGCCGGCTTGGGCTTGGGAATCAGCATACCCGCCATAGAAATAGGAATTTTCCTCATCGGCCTTAAAAACCCTAAATTTGTATAATTTGGTAGCAAAATTGTAGAAGTAGGAACCAAAAGATGTTTGTGCGGATTCCAATGATCTGATCTAGAGGAATAGCCTAGTACAACCTTGCTTGTCTGGCTAGAAATTTGAACTGGACTTTTGATTCCTTGCTGACTTCTCCTAACCCTTGTCCAGGCTAAAAACCCAAGGATATAATTTCTTGACTTACCGACATTAATTCAGTGGAAATTTTGGGCTTCAAAGCTGGGGCCCTGATAGGTTGGTATTGAGTGTTGTTCACCTCAAGAGCTTGAAAACTGACAGGTTCAACTCCTTTATTGAGATTGATTAAAGGCATATCACTTTTTGTATGAAAAGGATATTTTGGTTCGGCATTGACATCGAACAGATTACCGTTGATGATGTATTTGACATGTTGATGAAGGGTAGATGGAACTGTGACAACCCGAGAAATTAGACAATTTATTAAAATCTTAAATGATTGATTTAAGGTCAAATAATAGACCTAGACAGAAAATAAGTGTATGTGTTTGATATTTTTGAGATGGAATTTTGAGGATTTCAAAATTCTGTGAAGGATTTAGGTGATTTTTTCAAGATTAAGTGTATATGTGAATATATTCTGTGTATATGGTTATGTATGTGTTCAGAATGTGGTTAAGGGTCAAGGGTTGACCAGATAAATTTTATCAGTGTCAAACCCTAATATTATTAAGAACGTCAACGTTCAGTAGAAAACCCTAGCAATGGATAAGAAACCCTAGAAATCGGTTCTGAAACCCTAATTTCAGTTCCGAGAATTCGAAACTCTAATTCGGGAATTTAAATGCTATGAATAAGTTTAAACGTCATTAATTATAAATTTATTAGGGAAACCCTAATGAATTACTTGAAACCCTTAAGTGCTTATTAGAAAACCCTATTACCGGCTATGGAAACCCTAATTTTAGTTCCGGGAATCCGTAACCCTAATTCGGATTAATAAAACCCTAATTGGGATGCTAGAAGATAAGTATAAAGTTTTTATGTGATTAATTGTAAGTAAAATTAGGGATAACCCTAACTGATTAATTGGAAAGCCCTAATTTCTAATGTTAGAAACCCTAATGTACAATTAGAGAAAACCTAATAATTAATTTATAGAGTTTAATGTTAATTAGGAAGCCTTAACCCTAATTAGCAAGCTTGAATGTGATTAGTAAACTTTATTATAATTAGGGAACCCTAATCTTAATTAGTAGATACTAGATCATAAATTTGTGTAATCTTAGGGTTAAACCCTAAGGGTCAAAACCTAATAATTATGGGAAGTTACCAAGTTGCCATACACTTTATGAGTCAAAAGACCAAACTACCCTTTCTAATATTATATTGAGGTGGAGTGTAGATCTAGCCCTAGTAAATGGTTGGTAACCAACCCCAAGCTAGCCATGTGCCTATATCCCACAAAGATCAGATTTCCTTGCCACCTAGCAACATTGGATGCAATGAAACAAAGTTTTATAATTTATAAGTTAAGTAAAGTAGCTTACTTTACTTTCAAAACCAACCAAGTCCCTTTTCTCTCCTCATTTTTGAAAAATAGAGTGAGAAAGTGAGATATGATAAGCAAGTATCAGCCCTTACCTTTACAAGATCAGATCAGCAAAGTCAGATCCAAAAATCAAAGCCTAAAGAGGTATAAACCCTAAATTCTAGAAATCCTTTTGATTCTTGTAAAACTTAGTGTTTAGAAGTTTAATGTGGTGTATTATGGTGTTATTGAGTGATCTGGGTGGTTGTATCTTAGATCCATAACATCAAGATACACGAAAATGAAGTTTTAAAATTTTTGGAAAAACTTTGAAGAGTAGTCTGACAACGTAATGTCAGGGGCTTTAATTCTTTTTCTGTTATTGATTTTTGTTGTTTTAAAGTCGTAATCTGTAGTTTGTCATATGATCTTTCATCTGAAAGTGGTAGTATAGCTATTGGATGTCTAGATTGCATGATATACTCGGTCAAAACCCGTTGACCGAGGTTGACCGGTCAAAAATCTGGGCAACCCAGAAATTAAAATATCCGTCTGACAAGATTTTTAACCTTCTTGATCTGTCAAGTTTTTAATGTTATGATGTTTTTGTTGTAGCATACTTATAGCCTGGTATATGTACTTTGAAATTATGTCTTTAGATTCCACTAGTAATCAACAGATCGGGCGTGGCAGTTGGTCAAACAAGGCATGTCGAACATGTTTACCGTTTCTGGGAATTTCCAGAAAACTCTAAGCACAGCCGTCTGACAACCTTTGACCGGGTTGGATTTGGAGATTTCGATGCTTTTGGACTGAGTTAATGGTATATAAATGTTTTATGGCATGAGTACTATAGGTTTAAACCTTTATAACACCAATAAAGTGATCCGAACCTAACTTAAAATGATCGAAAAGGTGCCTAGTCGATCTGCTGGGTTTTTGGGGGAACCCAGGAAAGGTCTGACAATGATTTTGAATGTCCAGAATATCTTGTTGTGTTGTTGTTTGCGCAAATTGTTGATTGGTTCGTGTAGTGTCACATAAACACTACATGATCAATCTTTAACCTAGCCCAGAAACACAATAGGCTAAGATTTATAGCTGGTAAAACAAGGTAGCATGAACTCTGACATGAGTTTCTGGAAATTGGCCAAGTACACCAAGAACACCTACAGCGACGGTTCTGTCGCTATAGGGCCCTTTAGTGACATTTAATTTCGAAAAATGATCTATTTTAATTAATAAATAGAAAAAAATAGTTTATAATTATTAAAAATACATATTAAATTATGAAAAATTATTTTAAAGCCTGAAAAATAGTTTTTAATTATTTTGAGTATATTTCATAAATATTTAATATTTTTGGAATATAAATGGTATTTAATTTACTTAATTATATTATTAAATAAATTATTTTAATTCTTGAAAAATCATGAAAAATTATATTATGATATTAGAAAATATTTTAAGTTATTTTTGATGACTTTTAATATTTTGTGATGAATTTCATTAATAATTTATTATTAATGATAATTAATTTATTTAATAAATATATTAAATAAATTATGGAAAATTAAAACTTATGATTTAAAAATCATATAAAATGATTTATGGGTTATAAAAATATTTTAAGTTATAAAATATAACTTTTGATATTTTGACATGAAAATATTAATATTTTGATATTAATATCAATTATCGAGATAATGGATTTATGTGTTTAAAAATCATATAAATATGATTTTAAGGTATTAAAATACTTTGATATATTATAATTATATTATAATATTATGTTATGATTTTTATTAATATTTAATAATAAATAAATATTAATGATAAAGGAATTATGTGGTATTTAATTCATATAAATACGATATAAGTGATTGAAAAATTATGATAAATGGTAATAATTATCTCAAAATTATTACATGCCTATGAAAATTGTTTTGATTGATAATATGATTATCTAAGATATTGTTTAGTGTTTAGGCAGAGTTTAATTGAACTTAAACTCGATAATTGTCCGACTAGATAAAATGGGATGATAGAATTGTGTCGGTTTCAACTCAGACTTAAATAGTTTGACTTGATGCTATGTCTTATGTGCTGTATAGACTGATAGGGTTATGTGTTATGTGTTTAGGTTATTCTATGTGTGTATATATATATAATAGTATTATATTGTGATGATATTATTCTAATATTGGGGATCTATATTAATAATATTAGGTCTTCAGATAAAGCGTTATAAATTGCGTAGTGGTAATCAACGGGTCAGACAAGTTTTACTTAACTCTACTAAGAGTTGTTTCGTTCGGATATGCTTATGGTTAATCATTGCTGATTGCCATGGATAATTGTACTCTGTACATATTGCATGTATAAGTCAGGTATGAAAGGCTGATCACCTTCATTACAAGTTGGTCCAGATATATTTGTTCATGTTCAATACTTGTTCAGTCAAAAGTTTGTTGGTTCTGGTTCTCAATTATATTGATGAATTATAGCCAGCTTATTATTCAGACTCTTTCAATCATGATATATCCTTAAATTGTATTTAAACTTGCTGGGCAACTTTCATGCTCACCCTTACTATATCATGATAAACCATTACAGATAAAGATGAATGTTTCGGATACAAGGAAAGGTTAAAGACAGTTCCAGCTTAAAGTTAATGTGCGCGATTAGATTTTTAATAGTATTGTATGATAATAATGTTATGTGTTAGATAAGTTATGAATTGTGTATAAGTTAAGGTTACTCGACCTTGGGGAATAGTGTGTAAAGTGTACTGTATAAACAATTTATGTTTATATCTTCCGCAATAGTTATAGAATGATTGAACCGAATCTGTGGTGATTTGGGACCCGAATTTGGGGCTCTCACAGTTGGTATCAAAGCTGTTGGTTATAAACATAGGGTAGAGTTACCTTAGACTAATAACCGCAGTGATTAGGATAAGATCTAACTCACATAGAGTTTGTGTGTCGGTAAGATTCAAAGACGAATCTCGGCGAGTTATAAAGATACGGAGTTCCCTAACTCTGATAATAAAGGTGAATAGTAGTGATGAATAGATAGAGTCTAAAAGACTAAAAGTAAAGTGATAGAAGATCGTAAAACAAAACTGTGATAACCCAAATTTTTGAGAAATATTAAAATAAGAATTAAACAAATAAAATTCTTATTAGATGATATGTTATGTGAGATTGTATTGCATATATATGTGGGTATGAACTATGCAAAATATGATTGTTGTGTTTAATAAATATATTGGTATTATATATTTATTATATGTAAATAAATT
Source organism: Panax quinquefolius (assembly GCA_020205615.1). NCBI lineage: Eukaryota > Viridiplantae > Streptophyta > Magnoliopsida > Apiales > Araliaceae > Panax > Panax quinquefolius. The sequence continues at coordinate 57,965,795 of CM035158.1, forward strand.
ATATAGGTCAATTTATTAAAGGAAATGAGATGGGTAGAATTAAAATAATTTATAATATTAAATTATTTTAATGTGGTAAATTGGTGGCATGAAATATATACTTAATGTATAACCACCATTTTATTGAAGAAATTATATATTACATTATTGAGTGTAATGTATGCATGTATTTAATGTAGTGAATATATTAATATATTTATTATAGTTAAATAAATTGTGAAGACAATTTATTCTTCACAATTTATAGAAAGGAAATAAAATAATTGGATATATGATAGTATGTTACATGGATAATGGTATAATATTTAATATTATACCAAATGATGTAAAGTAAAAAATATGAGATGAGATTCAATATATAAAATATGTATATTGGTATCAAATTAGTTAGTAAATTAAATTCATATTTGAATATATTAAATTATATATTTAATATGTAAATAAATTGTTTGAAAACAATTTATGGAGAAAGGGAGGAAATTGATTTTAATTATACAATATAGATTGTATAATTTAAATAAGTTACTTAAAATAATTAATGATACTAATTATTTTAAGTAATGGTTTACATACACTAAAAGTGTTATTTTATAATTGCTTAATTTCATTTTTATGGAAGAATTTTATACATATATGTATATGTATAGATTAGCCAAACTATGTTGTATTAACAATACATGTATGGGTATTATGTATATCATATGTATTAGTATACATGTAATGTATGTTATATACGGATGTATGTATTAGTTATGCATAATTGTTTATTCATTTTTAGCATGAGGTGTATAAGTAAAGTACATGGTGTACTAGTTGGGAGGAAGCCACCTAGCAAATATATACTGAGGGAAATGAAAGTTTAATACATTCAAGGTTTTGTATGTGATAATATGGTATATTAAAATAATTTATGGAATTAAATCATTTTAATATAATTAGCTTTGTATTTATTTAATGCATAGCTTCCATTTTGATGGAAAAGATTTTTAGATATTTTGTTAAAATATTTAAAATGTATTGTGTATACTTATTATGCATAATAGTTGATGCGATAAATTTAGAGGGTATTATATAAGTATATGTACTTAGAAGTGTAACCTTCAAGTATTTTAAGCTGAGTCATAATATTATTAAGCATGAGCTGTAACTCATATAGGCTAACTAAGGTCATGACTAAGCAATATATTTACAATGATACATAAGTGAGCTGTTATTAAGCATAGCTCTCCCCGGCTCTTTCTCTCTTCTGTTTAAAAAAAACACAAACAATGCTAAATTCCGAGAAAAGGTTTTCCAGTTTCTCCACTTTTCTCTCCAATTGCGGATAGCAAGAAGAGGAAGCAAGAGCAATTTTTGTGAAATAATTTGCCAATCGATGTGATGCTACACATCCAGACCCATAGACGTCCGTCAATTCTCTTTCCAATTCCCAATTGTCTGCAAATCCTGGTATGCACTCATAGTTACAACTTACAAGCATTAATTTATCAATAATCACATCAATCAAACTTGAAGCAGCAGTATCAAAGATTGGGTTCTTTTAATGAAACACATGGTCAAAGCCAACCATAACAATTATTGGTGGTGTAAGATAAACAAGGGTAAAATGGCTAATAGTTTTTTTTTTCTTTTAAAAGAGATGGTGGATCGTGGGATTGAGCCTAATGTGGTTACTTATAATGTGATTTTGAATGAAATTTGTAAAAGGTGTAGTTTACATCTAGAGGATTAGCTTGAGAGGACAATTCAAGAAGCACAGAAGGTGTTTGAGAAAATGTGTATGAGAGAATTAGAGCCTATAGTAATGAGTTATTCTATTTCGCTTCATGTTTATCCAGTATGCACACCTATAGTATATTGGCTGGGATGTTCACAAAGTTGAATTCCAAGGAGATTATAAAAGAGATTTGGGGTGATAAGAAGGTGTGTAGGTCTGGGCATGATTTACATTGTTAATTCATGTATCGTGCAAGAAACAAAAGTGGAAGGAAGCCTGCTAGTTTTTTTTAGAGATGATAAAAAGGGTATTCTTCCATAGAAAGTCACTTTTGAGACATTCTACCAAAGTTTATTATAATCTGTTCTTTAGGTGCTGGGTTACAAGAGATGTTATACTATATATGAAAGTGGTTAATTCATTTGGAAACCAGAACCAATCGGGTTCCCCCTACAAATGGGTCATTTTCCTACAATTGGAATTATCAGAACAATTGGAATTTTGTTCCATGGGTAAGGAATCCGGTTGCCCGTCTTTGGTTCCAATATAATTCCACAGTTAAGGTGGTTTGGACAGCTAAAGAGGATGCAATTGTGGAGGAATATCTTGTAAAATTTGCCTTTAATTGTAACATTGCCGTTATGCAAAGATATATAAGCTGGTACAGGATAAGTTAGTGCGAGATGTAGCGGTGCGCTGCAAAATGCATATGGTATTACATGGAACGGTAAAGTTACGAATTAGCTTGACCGGTTATAAACGATAACCTTAGCGGCGAAGTGAGATTATACAAGGAAGTTTCGTTGAGCGCTTCATGATGAACAAAACTAAAGGCAAGTTTTCTCAGTTTATTTATGTGTTTACTTGTTTTATGTTTACAAGTATGTGAGCATTTATGATTTGTTGATGATACTTGGTGAATGATTAAAGTCAATATATGACTAAGGTGATTTGAGTTATGGAACTCAATTTGTTTAAAACATGTAATATGCAGATGATGATAAGTTGAGTGTTAAAAGTATTATTTGAATATGAGGCTATGTGCTACATGATGCATGATAGACTGTTAAATTTGCTGAGCTGTCGAGCTCAATCTTGCAAAAATAAAATTTTTGCAGGTACATGATTCAATGCTATAATGGTTAACATCTGGATGATATGGTTAGGAAGACGAGCAAAGGAATACTGTTTCTTTTAGTTGAAACTTAGATGATACTATGATAATATTGTACAAGATACATGTGTTTAAATTTCTGAGATATTCAATAATAGTAGAATATTTGTTTAAAGTATGTTGTGATGATTTCTTTATTAAGTGAACAAAATGTGGTAATAGTATTATACAAGAAAGATTGTAATAAGAATGAGTTTGTATTTACTTTGATAAAGGAATCATTAAATGAAATTAATTCCGCAATATATGTAATCGTAAAGGTTGCGATTCAGGGAATAAATGGAAGACAGACAGAAAAGTTTTAAGTTATCCACATTTTCAGCTATTATTATAGTTAATTATGATGTAAAGTTGAAACAAGGTAGTATTAACGCACAATATCGGGAAGGGAAATGGTCCCAATTTTGGGGGCGTTACAAAAACAATCAAGATATAGAAATGAATCGTAATATATACGATGAGATCACCCCGTGATCTGATAATGTGAAGAATCAATCTAATGATTGGAAAGTTTACGGCAAGAATGTTGTGTGTATGTTGTACTATGAATTGGTACAGATTCAAGAAAGGATTATGAATACGAGTTGAATGAAATTCGTATTGAGAAGGGGGTTAAGATTAGGTGGGGATTTCAATTGAGGACTCATGCTCAAGAATCGAGTCAGTATGATTCCTTGTATGGGCGGGGAATTGTACTTGGTGTAAAAACTACTTAGTTTCTGGCATTGATAATCATTGAAATGTTTGTGTTGCAGTATTTGCTATATGCATGTTAAGAGGGTAATTCCTTTCTCATGTGTATAACAGATAGATAGGTCATAGGTAAAGAATATAGGGTTAAGTTCTTAAAACTCATACTTATGTGACATTCTTGACTCATAGTTATATGAAATGTTTATGAACCCCTCAGCGAATGGACGCCAAAGGTCTGACTAGGGTAAGTTCTTAAACTCATATAATTGTTACAAGTTTATGAACTCATAAGTGTGGTTTTACGAACTGGGTATAGTTGTGTGTAAATGAAGAATTGAGGATTATAGGAATAGATAGACTGTTTAAGTAAATGATTGTTAGTGGAGACATAAGTTTTCCAAAACTCCTAGCTATGCTAGACTTTGAAATTTTGACATCAAGCTAAATACGCACTATGTGCTTTTAAAAAAAATAATGTAGACTCGTAATCATTTTTGAAACGGTCTAAAGAACAGTCTATGCTACTTATTTCAGCTAAACTCAAATGATTTGAAATATCAAAATTTATTTTATTTATCACTTATGTACCATGAAACCTGGTGCAGAGATGATAAAAAGGTGATGGAGTTGTAAATACAGGAATACTTAGTGTGAATTTGACCTAAATTCGTTGTTCCACTATTATGTGATGTGTTATGATGAAGACATACGATGACGGCATCCTCAAACGGACTGTTAATACAGTACGACATCATGACGTCATTCTCAAAAATGTTTTCAAAATTTTAATTTGCCAACGGGGTTTGGCTACACCTAAATAATTCGATTGAATTGAATTATTGATGTGAGTCTACGCTATTCGATTCAGCTAGACTAATGTTTATGAAAACTCTAAGTGTTCATTGAAAGAAATTTTCTGAACCAAATTGTTTTGGTGCGGAATCCTATGATAAGACTGAGGTGAACTATGTTGTTTGGATAAATAATCCAATCTAATATCGTAAATATTCGCTAGATATAATTAATACGTTATGCATGACGTAAGAGTACGATAGGCTAATCACCTAAAGTACTAGCAACGGTAGTTTACCTTCTCTGTGATTGTAAACTTACCAAGTAATGTAAAGTTTTGCGGTATGAATACCGTTAAAACTAGGTGTTCATGGTCTATATGACCCCTCAGCAATTTGAAATTTTTTTACTCTTGTGAGTGGTGTATTGGGTAGCATATAATGATGTATGAATGGTGTAAGCAGTATGGTGTAAGGTGTAATGTGAATTTCGGGGACGAAATTCTTAGAAGAAGGGGTAAATGTGACAACCCGAGAAATTAGACAATTTATTAAAATCTTAAATGATTGATTTAAGGTCAAATAATAGACCTAGATGGAAAATAAGTGTATGTGTTTGATATTTTTGAGATGGAATTTTGAGGATTTCAAAATTTTGTGAAGGATTTAGGTGAATTTTTCAAGATTAAGTGTATATGTGAATATATTCTGTGTATATGGTTATGTATGTGTTCAGAATGTGGTTAAGGGTCAAGGGTTGACCAGATAAATTTTATCAGTGTCAAACCCTAATATTATTAAGAACGTCAACGTTCAGTAGAAAACACTAGCAATGGATAAGAAACCCTAGAAATCGGTTCTGAAACCCTAATTTCAGTTCCGAGAATCCGAAACTCTAATTCGGAAATTTAAATGCTATGAATAACTTTAAACGTCATTAATTATAAATTTATTAGGGATACCCTAATGAATTACTTGAAACCCTAAGTGCTTATTAGAAAACCCTATTACCGGCTATGGAAACCCTAATTTCAGTTTCAGGAATCCGTAACCCTAATTCGGATTAATAAAACCCTAATTGGGAAGCTAGAAGATAAGTATAAAGTTTTTATGTGATTAATTGTAAGTATAGTTAGGGATAACCCTAACTGATTAATTGGAAATCCCTAATTTCTAATGTTAGAAACCCTAATGTACAATTAGAGAAAACCTAATAATTAATTTATAGAGTTTAATGTTAATTAGGAAGCCTTAACCCTAATTAGCAAGCTTGAATGTGATTAGTAAACTTTATTATAATTAGGGAACCCTAATCTTAATTAGTAGATACTAGATCATAAATTTGTGTAATCTTAGGGTTAAACCTTAAGGGTCAAACCCTAAGGGTTAAAACCTAATAATTATGGGAAGTTACCAAGTTGCCATGCACTTTATGAGTCAAAAGACCAAACTACCCTTTCTAATATTATATTGAGGTGGAGTGTAGATCTAGCCCTAGTAAATGGTTGGTAACCAACCCCAAGCTAGCCATGTGCCTATATCCCACAAAAATCAGATTTCCTTGCCACCTAGCAACATTGGATGCAATGAAACAAAGTTTTATAATTTATAAGTTAAGTAAAGTAGCTTACTTTACTTTCAAAACCAACCAAGTCCCTTCTCTCTCCTCATTTTCGAAAAATAGAGTGAGAAAGTGAGATATGATAAGCAAGTATCAGCCCTTACCTTTACAAGATCAGATCAGCAAAGTCAGATCCAAAAATCAAAGCCTAAAGAGGTATAAACCCTAAATTCTAGAAATCCTTTTGATTCTTGTAAAACTTAGTGTTTAGAAGTTTAATGTGGTGTATTATGGTGTTATTGAGTGATCTGGGTGGTTGTATCTTAGATCCATAACATCAAGATACACGAAAATGAAGTTTTAAAATTTTTGGAAAAACTTTGAAGAGTAGTCTGACAACGTAATGTCAGGGGCTTTAATTCTTTTTCTGTTATTGATTTTTGTTGTTTTAAAGTCGTAATCTGTAGTTTGTCATATGATCTTTGATCTGAAAGTGGTAGTATAGCTATTGGATGTCTAGATTGCATGATATACTCGGTCAAAACCCGTTGACCGAGGTTGACCGGTCAAAAATAAGGGCAACCCAGAAATTAAAATATCCGTCTGACAAGATTTTTAACATTCTTGATCTGTCAAGTTTTTAATGTTATGATGTTTTTGTTGTAGCATACTTATAGCCTGGTATATGTACTTTGAAATAATGTCTTTAAATTCCACTAGTAATCAACAGATCGGGCGTGGCAGTTGGTCAAACAAGGCATGTCGAACATGTTTACCGTTTCTGGGAATTTCCAGAAAACTCTAAGCACAACCGTCTGACAACCTTTGACCGGGTTGGATTTGGAGATTTCGATGCTTTTGGACTGAGTTAATGGTATATAAATGTTTTATGGCATGAGTACTATAGGTTTAAACCTTTATAACACCAATAAAGTGATCTGAACCTAACTTAAAATGATCGAAAAGGTGCCTAGTCGATCTGCTGGGTTTCTGGGGGAACCCAGGAAAGGTCTGACAATGATTTTGAATGTCCAGAATATCTTGTTGTGTTGTTGTTTGCGCAAATTGTTGATTGGTTCGTGTAGTGTCACATAAACACTACATGATCAATCTTTAACCTAACCCAGAAACACAATAGGCTAAGATTTATAGCTGGTAAAACAAGGTAGCATGAACTTTGACATGAGTTTTTGGAAATTGGCCAAGAACACCAAGAACACCTACAGCGACGGTTTTGTCGCTATAGGGCCCTTTAGTGACATTTAATTTCGAAAAATGATTTATTTTAATTAATAAATAGTAAAAAATGGTTTTTAATTATTAAAAATACATATTAAATTATGAAAAATTATTTTAAAGCCTGAAAAATAGTTTTTAATTATTTTGAGTATATTTCATAAATATTTAATATTTTTGGAATATAAATGGTATTTAATTTATTTAACTATATTAATAAATAAATTATTTTAATTCTTGAAAAATCATTAAAAATTATATTATGATATTAGAAAATATTTTAAGTTATTTTTGATGACTTTTAATATTTTGTGAAGAATTTCATTAATAATTTATTATTAATTGTAATTAATTTATTTAATAAATATATTAAATAAATTATGGAAAATTAAAACTTATGATTTAAAAATCATATAAAAATGATTTATGGGTTTATAAAATATTTTAAGTTATAAAATATAACTTTTGATATTTTGTCATGAAAATATTAATATTTTGATATTAATATCAATTATCGGATAATGGATTTATGTGTTTAAAATCATATAAATATGATTTTAAGGTATTAAAAATACTTTGATATATTATAATTATATTATAATATTATGTTATGATTTTCATTAATATTTAATAATAAATAAATATTAATGATAAAGGAATTATGTGGTATTTAATTCATATAAATACGATATAAGTGATTGAAAAATTATGATAAATGGTAATAATTATCTGAAAATTATTACATGCCTATGAAAATTGTTTTGACTGATAATATGATTATCTAAGATATTGTTTAGTGTTTAGGCAGAGTTTAATTGAACTTAAACTCGATAATTGTCCGACTAGACCGTCAGGATGATAGAATTATGTCGGTTTTAACTCATACTTAAATAGTTTGACTTGATGCTATGTCTTATGTGCTGTATAGACTGATAGGGTTATGTGTTATGTGTTTAGATTATTCTATGTGTATATATATAATAGTATTATATTGTGATGATATTATTCTAATATTGGGGATCTATATTAATAATATTAGGTCTTCAGATAAAGCGTTATAAATTGTGTAGCGGTAATCAACGGTTCAGGCAAGTTTTACTTAACTCTACTAAGAGTTGTTTCGTTCGGATATGCTTATGGTTAATCATTGCTGATTACCATGGATAATTGTACTTTGTACATATTGCATGTATAAGTTAGGTATGAAAGGTTGATCACCTTCATTACCAGTTGGTCCAGATATATTTGTTCATGTTCAATACTTGTTCAGTCAAAAGTTTGTTTGTGTTAATTCTCAATTATATTGATGAATTATAGCCAGCTTATTATTCAGACTCTTTCAATCATGATATATCCTTAAATTGTATTTAAACTTACTGGGCAACTTTCATGCTCACCCTTGCTATATCATGATAAACCATTGCAGATAAAGATGAATGTTTCGGATACAAGGAAAGGTTAAAGACAGTTCCAGCTTAAAGTTAATGTGTGCGATTAGATTTGTAATAGTGTTGTATGATAATAATGTTATATGTTAGATAAGTTATGAATTGTGTATAAGTTAAGGTTACTCAACCTTGGGGAATAGTGTGTAAAGTGTACTGTATAAATAATTTATGTTTATATCTTCCACAATAGTTATAGAATGATTGAACCGAATATTTGGTGATTTGGGACCCGGATTTGGGGCTCTCACAGGAACGACTCCTGCAATATGGATCCATGGCCTTCCCGATAGCATATTATATCTTGTGGTGATATTTAGCACTTGAAAGGATATGTAAAAGGTATGTGGACCTATCTCCACTCGTAGTTCAATTTCTCATACAATATTTCGTCGAGATCCATTGAAGGCTCTTATGACTATGTGGCTACTTTGAATTCGATTGGGATTGATCTTCATTCTTTCTAATGTGGCATAAGGATAGATGTTCAAAGGAAGATCCTCCATCTATTAACACACCTCTGACCACATATCCTGAAGACATCACTGCTATATGCAGTGGCTTGCAATAACTCGTCCCTTTGGGTGGTATGTCATCATTAGTGAAAGATATCACATTGTTGTTGAAAATGTGATCTACCAAATGATAAAAAAACTTAGTGTCCACCATCTTTGGCAGGTGAGCTTCTTCCACTAATTTCACTAAGACCTTGCGATGATCTTCTGAAGATAAAACCATGCCTAGAAAGGATATCTATTGAGGTACTTGTTTCAAGCTTTTCACCACCTTGGCTTCATTATACCCCATCTTGCGGAGGAATTCTTCAACTTTCTCCTCGGGCACTTTCCCCTTGGATTTAATGACTGGTGTCGATGTCGGGATTTTTATTTGTCCCTTTCTGTTCTTGTCTTTTGGTGTTCTTATTTTTGGATGAGTTTTGTTTCAAAAAACAAGTTTGAAAAGGTCTGACATGTATATATCGATGATTTGACTATTAGAGTCACCAGTTGGTAATTTTAAATGGTTGCACTGACTCAACCGATAAAAGGTTTGCACAAAGACCCAATTGTTTAACACTATTTAACTGGTCTTGAAAACTAAGATTTGTTATGGTCTGGGGCTTGATTAAGCGGAGGGACGGTGTTAGGCACCCCCCGTCTTCCGTGATAACACAGTTATATCCACTTTTCATTAAGTTTTATTTGCGTATGTGTGTGTGTATAGGGCCTATGTGCAATTGTTTGGAAGTAGTGTTATGCCTAGTCCGCACCTATATACAAAGGGTTTAACTTTTGTATAAAAGTTTAATTTGAATAAGATATAACAGTGAAGTTTTGGAAAATAGGTTTTCAAGCCCTTATGCTCAATAGTAATTGAGGCCTTTGATACTTCCATTTTATTATGTGTTCGGCTTGATTGCTTTTATTTTCGAGATGCGAGGAATCTTCGAGAAACTAAGATACACAGAAGTGCCGAACTCATTGTGGGCATGAGAGTCATCTAAGGATATTCAGACATCGTAAATAATTTACAAGCTGGCTGCAACTGAGAAATGACTATCTCGGGAACTAAATCAAGATTCAGAGGCTAAATTTGTGATCACATGATTCCTAGGCTCACATGAAAGAGTAATATGTACAAAAGCTAGAAAAAAGAACTAGATTTGAGTAAATCTAAACTATTCTATCTCCAACGGTTCCAGTTTAGTCACTTTTGAACCGGTCAAAGATGTAAGTGTAAGACCCCAACTTATTATAAATAAAATTGAATTTTCTCTATTCATTATCTTGAAATAATAAGGAGTTAATTTGATATAATGCTTTGCTTATGAGTGAAATGTGCAAATTTTACAAAATAAGCAAGTGGTTATAAAATATTAATTTTGTCGGGGAATATTCGTTGGTCGGGGAATAATCTTGTTGTAGGGAAATATTCGTATTGAATGTAGCATGACCATTTGTGGGTCCCATAACTAAAACTTGAATGATGAAGAAAATGACAAGTTTGAGTTTTTATAAATAATGGTGTAATTGTTACGGTTAACACTGTTGGGTTATCTGGTGGTTAAAATATCTGAATGTCTGGCGTGGTGCACAAAGTAGTTATTGCTGTATTGCACACTATTTTGAATTATTGATTCTTACGTAAGAAGGCACTACTCAATAATTATTACAAGTAATTCTTTATTCAATATTTTATTTTATTGATTCAATAATTGTTGCGTTGATATTTTATATTATTGTTGTTTCAATAATTGTCATTGCACAATATTTCCCATTATCATATCAATAATTCATATTATTTGAATAATATTATTAGATAACATTATTGGCAATGTCTAAGGAAGTTCTGTCTAAGGAGAGGTTTGGTCACCTAATTTCGCGCCAGTAAGGAGAAATCCTTATCGGAAAGCCCCCTCTTTCCTAGGAACGACTTGGTTGTCATAATTGTGATTTTGTTATATTATTCGTGAATAATTAATTATTAATTTATATCATAAGAAAATATTTATTTTATGATGGATAAGAAAATATTTATTTTGTATGAATATAAATGAAGAAATTAATGCTGAGGTGTTTTATCAGTATTTTGTCAGAATGGAGGTATTAAAAATCGTCCGTATGTGGATTTCGGGCATTTTTCGTTTGGAATTTGGAAAAACTTTCTTCTGCAAAGTTAAAGTTGTAGAGAATTTGATTTCCTATGGAATATACATAAAATTCGTATTTTTCTTATAAAATGGGTATTTATTATGAATTATTGACGTTTTGGAAATAAATGTTTTTATTTAAAAATATGGTGGGCCCTACTTTTGATTGGTGTAGAAAACATGTGCTGAATTGGTGGGACCCACTTGAGGTGGCTGATAATTTGGTCTTGGTTGGCAACTTGGCATGCGTAAAAATGTTTTATTATGATTTTATTAATTTAGTCTCCTTTGGCGTTCTAGCTTTTTTCTATAAATAGGGTGATTAGTTAGAATTGAAAATCACATCAGAAACAAGTTTTCTTTCTCTCTATATTATCGAGCGTATTTTGTGAGTACTTAGATACTTTGAGAGTTGTTATTCAGTGCAAGTTTCCTTCGGCTTTACATCCGATTTTTCGACCAGAAATATAGTTATTTTGAGGTAAGGGATGTTATTTTCTTCGTAAATGATATTATTTTCTTCAATATTATTATGCTGAAATATTAACATGAATTTTATTATGGAATTTCTACCTTTTTGTGTCAGAGTTACTATTCACGTATACGACACTATTCACCAAAAAATGAAATTTTCTCTTCTTTGTCCTAAATGTTTACTATGGTTACTATCTTTCATTGTATCCATGTTTTGATCTTCATTCTTGAATTTTACTCCATTATGGTTTATTATGGAATATTTTTAAACTTGAATTATCTAAAGTACGAATCTCTAATCTTTGTCCTTTTATCTTACTTGATTCATTTTCTAAAATATTTTTCATCATCCTCAGTCCTTAATGGTGATACTTGATGAATATCTTTGGCCTATAGTGCAAAGATAAATGATTACCTGATGAATATCTTTGGCTCGTATTGCAAAGATGAACATATGTTGAGATGAACATGACCAACTGGTGATACAAATGAATATATTTGGCCCGTAGTGCAAAGACGAATATTTGATTCAAGATGTATACTGATTGATGTTATAGGGATAAAATATTGATGATGGACTTTTAAATTCATAGATGATAGTAGATTTCATTCTCTACTTCACTCTTCTAATGAATTGTTGTTTCGCTGCAGTTGTTGATCTAAAACTTGTTGTCTATTATATTCTATCAGATTTTTTCCTGATGAAGACTAAGGATAATTTGTTGTATATTATCTTAGTCATAATATTCTTTTCTGGGCTAGTTGAGCTCACCCTTTTCGTTTTTGTTCCATTTTTCTTCTTAGGAAGTGAGAATATAGCTGGAACCAGTCGGGGTATAGACTGATGGTCCTAGACAGTTGTTTTAATAGTACTCACTATTTTTTTAAAATAGTGCATCAATAATTGTAATGAGGACTTTATTTGGGTGTGGATATTGTCTAGATGACAATATTTGTATTTAAACTCATAGTATGTGTTGTCGTATTTTGCACAACAATTGTAATAATAAAGTTGTAGTTGTTTTCTGTACCATATATTTGGCGACTCAGAATGGGTGAATTACACCTTTTTTGGGGGCGTCAAAGTTGGTATCAGAGCTTAGGGATATGGGCTCTGGCGGAGATCGGGGAATAGAACTAGAAGGGGAGAGATGAGTAAATCCTTCGCTAGTGTGTCCTACCTAAGCTTATTTGTTGGTCAGTCATAATATAGAGATATTATGTGACATTTTAAATATTTAATTAACCCTTATTTTATGGTAGTTTTTAAGAATGGCAGCTGAGAACGTTAACAATGGAGTGTATGAGACCGTGGAACAACCTTCAATCACCAATCAGGAGAACGTGAAACAAGAAGGCAATATTCCTCCTGTAAACAACACTACCTAGCAAACGACGAATGATGGAATGTTTAGAAGCTTTTTGCAGTTCATGCAAAATCAGACGAGGGAGACTCGTGTATAAAATACGGGTGGAAATGATAGCAACGCGCGGTTTATCACAGCAAAGCACTTCAAGGAATTGGGACCACCAGACTTATGGGGAAAGCCAGATCCGATTAAGGCAGAAACGTGGGTAAAGCAAATTACCAATATATTCGATGTCTTGGGATGCACGGAAGAACGGAAGGTTCCATTCGCTACCTTTATGTTTCGTGGTGAGGCAGATTACTGGTGGGAATCTGTGAAGCGTATCCACCAAATAGCGCTTTCACATGTCTTGGGAAAGATTTCAGAAACTATTCAATGACAAGTACTTTCCTGAAAGTATTCATCATATAAAGGAGGTAGAGTTTATTAGACTGGAACAGAACAACATGACGGTGTCCCAGTACGAGGAGAAGTTCGTGGAGTTATCCAGGTTTGCACCTCATTTGGTAGAGAATGAGGAACGTATGACGCGGATGTTTCTAAGAGGTCTAAAACCCGAGATTCGTCAATACCATATCTCTCACATATTTTCTCTGTATTCAGATGTTGTCAATAAAGCTCTATTATTAGAGCGAGATAATGAGTATGTTCAACCAAGGGACCATAACCAGGGTCATACCGGTGACAGCAGTCACCGGAGCGAGGATAACCAGCGAGGAAGGAAAAATACGGACAAAAGCGGTAACCACTCGGGTGGTAATCGTGGCCATGATAATAAGAGAGGTGAGTCGAGTGGAAATTTCAAAAAGAGGAGATTCAACAATGATGGAAAGACATCAAGAAGAAGACCAAAGACTAAGACCAAAGAACAAATTCTAGGGGAGGAGAATGACCGCGAGTTAGATCTACTGAATCACGATGCGAGAGAGGGCACATAAGTACAAAGCTGTTCACAGTCTTCCAAGGTGTGTTTCAGTTGTGGAAAAGACGGTCATATAGTCCGATTTTGTCCGGTAGCGAAGTCAAGTCCAATTGGGACGACGGCACCAAAGGCGACTACAGACAAAACAAAGTCGGTGGTTTAAGGGAGGGATTTTGTCGTGACTGGCCAAAATGCGAGAAACCCGAACGAGGTGATCACGGGTAAGCTAATCTTGAACTCTTATGAAGTTTATACCTTACTAGATACCGGTTTTACCCATTATTTTATCTCTCCTGCTTGTGCTCAACGTTTAAACTTGACTCCGGAGAAATAAGACTTTGACTTATCTGTGGAGACTTCGTTAGGAGAAACTTTCATTACATCCACTATGTATAAATCTTGTTTAATCCAAGTTGGCACCATCACATTACCTATTGATCTTATCTCTTTAAAGATACTTGCATTTGATGTGATTTTAGGGAGTGATTGGTTAACTACTCATCATGCCAAAATTGATTGTTTTCGTAAGGTTGTTAGTTTTCATATTCCTAACCAACCTGTTATGAAAATTCAAGCAACCAAACCACTAAAGTCAATCACTGTCATATCAAGGCATAAAGCCACTGTTTATTAAAAAATGGATGTCAAGCTTTCTTAGCCCATGTTATGGACTTGAACAAAAACAAGTCAGAATTGAATAATATTTTTGTTGTTAGTGAATTTACTGACATATTTCCTGAAGAACTTCCTGGTCTACCCCCAGAACGTGAAGTTGAATTCTTTATTGACCTTGAACTGGGAACAAAACCCATTTCTAAAACCCCACATCGAATGGCTCCTATTGAACTTCAGGAGTTAAAAGTCCAACTACAGGAATTGTTAGACATCGGTTTCATTCGTCCTAATACATCTCCTTGGGGTGCTCCTATTTTATTTGTAAAGAAGAAAAACGGGAGTATGCAACTTTGTATTGACTACCGGGAATTAAACCATGTCACCATCAAGAATAGGTATCCGCTACCTCGCATTGATGACATGTTTGACCAGTTGTAAGGAGCATAATTCTTTTCAAAGATCGATCTTCGATTCGGATATCATCAATTTGAAGATTAAAAGCGAGGATATTCAAGACTACCTTGAGAACTCGGTACGGGCATTATGAATTCCTAGTCATGTCTTTTGGATTGACTAATGCTCCTGCTGCTTTCATGGATATGATGAACCGTGTATTCAAGGAATATTTGGATCAGTTCTTTGTTGTCTTTATTGATGACATCCTCATCTATTCCAAAAGCTGTGAAGATCATGAGCACCATTTGAAGCTGGTACTTCAAAGACTCCGTGACAACAAGCTATATGCCAAGCTGAAGAAATGTGAGTTCTGGTTTAAGGAAGTAGCATTCCTTAGGCACGTGGTGTCAAAACATTTAGTATATATTGACCCGACAAAGATTGAAGCAATACAAAGTTGGGAGCAACCGAAGTCGATGACCAAAGTGCGTAGCTTTCTGGGCTTAGCTGGTTATTATCGGAGATTCGTGGAAGGATTTTCTCGAATCGCTACTCCGTTAACTCAGCTGACTCAGAAAGATACAAAATTTTTATGGAGCGAGGAATGCGAGAAGAGTTTTCAAGAGATCAAGAGGAGACTCATTTCGGCACATGTTTTGACAATACCATCTGGTTCAGATGGATTTGTTATCTATAGTGATGCTTCAGGCAAAGGGTTAGGATGTGTTCTCATGCAACATGGGAAAGTCATAGCCTATGCCTCGCGACAACTCATATATTTTTTCACCCAAAAGGAACTCAACATGCGGCAACGACATTGGCTCGAGCTGTTGAAAGATTACGACCATATCATTCAATATCATCCCGGAAAAGTAAACGTTGTAGCTGACGCATTGAGTAGAAGATCATATGCGAGTACGAGTGCAATGTTGTTAACATAAAGGCCTATTTTGTATGACTTGCAAAGGATGGAGATAGAGGTAAACGCTACAAGTACCCACATGATGATATCAAACATACGAGTAGAACCGAATTTAATCGATAAAATTAAAGTTGCTCAAACTACTGACCTGGAGCTGATGTGTATGATGAAGAAAGTGCAAGAAGGTGTTATTCCGGAAGCAAAAATCGATGAAGAAGGAATACTTCGAGTCAACACCAGACTTTGTGTTTCTAACAATTTTGACTTGAAGCATAGAATCAAGATGGAGGCACACAACACACCATTTGCAATCCATCCTGGGAGTACCAAAATATATCATGATCTTCGACATACATTTTGGTGGAGCAGTATGAAGAGAAAGATCGCGGAGTTTATCTCGAGCTGTTTAACTTGTCAACATGTAAAGGCGGAACATCAAGTGCCAAAGGGTCTATTTCAATAACTTTAGATTCCAAAATAGAAGTGGGAACACATTACTATGGATTTCGTTATAGGTCTTCCCAAGGTTTCTCAAGGTATAGATGTGATTTGGGTTATTGCTGATAGATTAACCAAGTCTGGTCATTTCTTGCCTATACGTGAGACTTATTCCCTTGAATGTCTTGCTCGTATGTACGTAAATAAGATTGTGAGATTGCATGGCATGCCAGTATCCATAGTTTCGGATCGTGACCCAAGATTCACTTCATGATTTTGGGTTAGCTTACAGAAAGCTATGGGCACGAATTTACGATTCAGTTCGGTATACCATCCTCAAACGGACGGGCAATCGAAAAGGACTATTCAAACCTTTGAAGATCTATTAAGACTCTGTGTCCTAGATTTCAAAGGAAGTTGGGATAAGTACTTGCCATTGGTGGAATTCTCCTACGACAACAGTTATCAGGCAAGTATAGGTGTGGCTCCATTCGAAGCATTATATGGACGAAATTGTCGCTCTCCAGTATGTAGGGATGAGGTGGGTGAAGCAACATTATTGGGACTAGAGTTGGTACGGATGACTACGGAAAAGATCCAAATGATTCAACAACGTATACGAACGGCACAAGATCGACAAAATAGTTATGCGGATCTTCATCGAAAGGACGTGGAATTTAATATTAGGGATCATGTACTGTTACGTATTGCTCCATGGAAGGGAGTTATAAGATTCGGAAAGAGAGGAAAGCTCAATCCATGATTTGTTGGTCCATTTGAGATTCTTGACTGAATAGGAAAAGTGGCCTATAGACTCGCATTACCTCCAAGCATGTCTCGTGTTCATAATGTTTTTCATATATCTATGCTTTGTAAATATGTGAAAGACCCAAACCACATTATTGCATTAGAACTAGACGAGATAGTCGAAGATTTAACGTACGAGGAGGTACCTATTAAGATATTGGATAGGAAAGAGTATGTCCTACGAACAAAGGTTATACCACAAGTCAAGGTTGTGTGGAAGAACCATGCTATTGAAGAAATGACCTGGGAGTTGGAATCGGAAATGAAAACGAGGTACCCTCACCTTTTCGAAACACCAGGTACGTACGTCAATTTCGAGGACGAAATTTCATAAGGAGGGGAGGTTGTAAGACCCCAACTTATTATAAATAAAATTGAATTTTCACTATTCATTATCTGAAAATAATAAGGAGTTAATTTGATATAATGCTTTGGCTATGAGTGAAATGTGCAAATTTTACAAAATAAGCAAGTGGTTATAAAATATTTATTTTGTCGGGGAATATTCGTTTGGTCGTGGAATATTCTTGTTGTCGGGAATATTAAATGCACGACTGCAAGCAGACCATTGGTGAGCCCCCGTGAACGGAAAAACTACGGATAAAGAAAATGACAAGTTTGAGTTTTTATAAATAACTTGGCGTAATTGTTACCAATTAATCTTTGTTGGGTTATCTCGGTTGTTAAATACACGAATGTCTGGCGTGGTTGAACAGTAGCACACAGTATTGCACAGTATTTCTGAATTATTGATTCTTACGTAAGAAGGCACTACTCAATAATTGTTACAGTAATTATTGTTAAATATTTTATTTTATTAATTCAATAATTGCTGCGTTGATATTTTATATTATTGTTGTTTCAATAATTGTCATTATCAAGACAATATTTCCCATTATCATATCTATAATTCATATTATTTGAATAATATTATTAGATAACATTATTGGCAATGTCTAAGGAAGTTCTGTCTAAGGATAGGTTTGGACACCTAATTGCGCGCCAGTAAAGAGAAATCCTTATCAGAAAGCCCCTTCTTTCCTAGGAACGACCTGGTTGTGATAATTATGATTTTGTAATATTATTCGTGAATAATTAATTATTGATTTATATGATAAGAAAATATTTATTTTATGATGGGTAAGAAAATATTTATTTTGTGTGAATATAAATGAAGAAATTAATACTGAGGTGTTTTATCAGTATTTTGTTAGAATGAAGGTATTAAAAATCGTCCGTATGTGGATTTCGGGCACTTTTTGTTTGGAATTTGAAAAATCTTTCTTCTACAAAGTTGTAGAGAATTCAATTTCCTATGGAATAGACATAAAATTCGTATTTAACTGATAAAATGGCTATTTATTATGAATTATTAAAGTTTTAGAAATAAATGTTTTTATTTAAAAATATGGTGGGCCCCACTTTTGGTTGGTGTAGAAAATATGTGCTGAATTGGTGGGACCCACTAGAGGTGGCTGATAATTTGGTCTTGGTTGGGAACTTAGCATGCGTAGAAATGTTTTATTATTATTTTATTAATTTAGTCTCCTTTGACATTTTAGCATTTTTCTATAAATAAGGTGCTTAGTTAGAATTGAAAATCACACCAGAAACAAGTTTTCTTTCTCTCTATATTATCGAGCGTATTTTGTGAGTATTTAGATACTTTGAGAGTTGCTATTCAGTGCAAGTTTTCTTCGGCTTTACATCCGATATTCTGATCAGAAATATTATTATTTTGAGGTAAGGGATGTTATTTTATTCGTAAATGATATTATTTTCTTCAATATCATTATGCTAAAATATTGACATGAATTTTATTATGGAATTTCTACCTTTTTTGTTAGGGTTACTATTCACGATATCGACATTATTCACGTTTTTAAGACTATTCACAAATACTAAGACTATTCAACCTAAAAATGAAATTTTTTCTTCTTTGTCCTAGATGTTTAGTATGGTTACTATCTTTGATTGTATCCATGTTTTGATCTTCATTCTTGAATTTTACTCCATTATGGTTTATTATGGAGTATTTTTAAACTTGAATTATCTAAAGTACGAATCTCTAATCTTTATCCTTTTATCTGACTTGATTCGTTCTCTAAAATGTTTTTCATCATCCTCAGCCCTTAATAGTGATACTTGATGAATATCTTTGGCCTGTAGTGCAAATATGAATGATTACCTGATGAATATCTTTGTCCCGTAGTGCAAAGATAAACAGGTGTTGAGATGAACATGATCAACTGGTGATACAAATGAATATATTTGGCCCGTAGTGAAAAGATGAATATTTGATTCAAGATGTATATTGATTGATTTTACAGTGATAAAATATTGATGATGGACTTTAAAATTCATAGATGATAGTAGATTTCATTATCTACTTCACTCTTCGAATGAATTGTTGTTTCCGCTGCAGTTGTTGATCTAAAACTTGTTGTTTATTATATTTTATCAAATTTTTCCCTGTTAAAGACTAAGGATAATTTGTTGTATATTATCTTAGTCATAATATTCTTTTATGGGCTAGTTGAGCTCACCCTTTTCCTTTTTGTTCCATTTTTCTTCTCAAGAAGCGAGAATATAGCAGGAACCAGTTGGGGTATAGAATGATTGTCCTAGATAGTTGTTTTCGCAGTCCTCACTATTTTTGTAAAAACGTGCATCAATAATTGTAATGAGGACTTTATTTGGGGGTGAATATTATCTAGAAGACAATATTTGTATTTAAACTCACAGTATGTGTTGTCGTATTTTGCACGATAATTGTAATAATAAAGTTGTAGTTATTTTCTATACCATGTATTTGGCGACTCAGAATGGGTGATCTATACCTATTTTGGGGGTGTCACGGTAAGGTTTTGTGAAGATCAAAGACGCAATCAAATTGCAAAATTAGCAGAAGCAAAGTAAAATCATTTTTTAAAATTTTTCACAAACCAATTACCTAGGTCATCATTTATGAATATTATTAATTAAAATGAAGAACAAGAAGTTATAGAATCATACCCTTGTAGATACAAGCTTCCACGGGTACGAGTTCAACTCCCAATTCTCCGCGATCTCCTTGAATCTCCAGGTAGATTCCTTCCTTTGATCAATGTTAGCCACCCAAGTGTATGGCCTCTAAGGTGATCTACCAAGGAAAAATAATTTTCAAGAAGAATGGTGTATTGGCTCAAACCCTAGTTTTTCCTATCTCTATAGAAAAAGGGGGCACACTCTCCAACTATTGGAATTATGTATGTCTGATATCTGATATCAGATCCTCTTATAAAGATATCAGATAACCCTATTTAATTAAAAGAAGGTATTATTTATTTAATTAAACTACTTTAATTAATTGGGCTTAGGGATAATTATTTAAACTCCTTTAACTAATTTTGCCTCCTAATCCTATTAGGAATAAATGAGAGTACTTATATTAAATTAATTCCTAAACTCTTTTAGAAATTTAAAAATAATAATAATTGTATTAATATTAATAAGTCTCATCTTATTAATTTATATTTTATATTTCATAAATATTAAATAATAAATATTAAGCTATTTAATTTATTCTATCACCATATATTAAATTAAATATACTTAACATATTATTACAATTATGCCATTAACTTCTTAAATAATTATTCTTTCATTTGTGTTGTGACCCTTTAGTTTCTCCATATTAAACTGTTTGTGAATAAATCAATTAAAACAATTCTAATCTTATTTAAATAAATAAATTAAACTATTAATTTATTTAAATAAATAATATTTATTCTATAATAGGGAGAAGCCTCCCTAGTGATCAACGACTTTCCACATAATATAGATTTTAACATTAATCATAAAAGAACCTTTGAGTAAATAGTTACCATACAATTCAATCCTTCCACCTTACAATGTCCCAATTAAATATAAGACATGGAATTACTATCAAGTCTTATTTTATTTAATTATATGTATTCTGATTCCCAAATGTACAACTTTGAATGAATGCAAATTAAAAATTACTTTCTAGTTTCATTCCACCTTGGCCAAGGATTCTTGGGTTGTCTGTTATCGAACCACATAGGACATTTCTCTTCTTTTACTAGAAGTGATAGATTCTTTATTGATCATTCATTATCTCTATATATAACTTATTACACCCAAGCATACACTTTGATATACTCTAAGAGTCTTAAGGAATAAGTCAAAGTGTAATTCATTAATTATAAGATACTATGATGATCTCAAGTCTAAGGATCATTTGTATTACTATCACTACAGGATTTCCTATTGACATGCAAGTAAAACTCCATTAAGTATTCCTTAGCGAGTCACGTTCAGTGAACTTATTCTCCAATAAACACCTACATACTTATTTTTGTGTCTCCACAAAAATAATCATGAGATTAATCATTCTCATCCAATGAGCAAGCAACGTATGTATTAATCTATCCGGATTCACTAATTCCCTTTTTAGTAATCCATTGATTGGGAACATTTTAGTTTTAATCTATCTAAGAATTTAGATCTCATTAGTATGATCTCATCATGATTCTAAAAGCATTGTTTAAAACTATGAGTTTATCACATATTATTAAAACAACATCATGTAGATAATAAATGCCTTTAATAAATAATTCTTTTATTAATAAATAAATAAGATTGATTACAAAGTATATGCTTTATTATCATACATGATTGGCTTGTATGCATACTACTTTCAATCTCCCACTTGCACTAAAGCCAATCACCGTGGTATCTCATACCCATCTTCTCTAAGTGACGATCGAACTGATGTTGTGTTAACGCTTTAGTAAATGGATCTGCAATATTGTCTTGAGAGTCCACACGCTCCAAGGTGACATCTTCCAACTCACTGCGCCACCGTTTATGGTAAACACATACCCCGAAATGGATTCACTATCATCTTGGTCCATTTGAAAACTTGAGTCTGTGAAGCCCTCTAGTTTCAATTCAGACCCACCGTAGACAAGAAATACATCATTAGTTCTCCTTAAGTACTTTAGGATATTTTTCACTGCCTTCTAGTGTTATTTTCATAGATTCGACTGATATATGCTTGTTACACTAAGTGCATGAGCGACATCCGGTCTAGTACATATCATACCGTACATGATAGATCTTATTGCTGAAGCATAAGGAATCTTACTCATACGGTCTCTCTCCTCAGGTGTCTTTGGGGCCTGTTTCTTAGAGAGATGTATTTCATGGCTCTTCCATGCTAAATTTCTTTAGCATCTAGTCAATGTGCGTTCATTGGGATAAGCGAAACATCCTTTTAGATCTATCTCTATAAATCTTTATCCGCAAAATATAGGATACTTCACCCAAGTCCTTCATGGAGAAGTGTTTAGATAACCAGATTTTAATCCATTAAAGCATAAGAATATCATTCCCTATCAGTAGTTGTAAGACCCCAACTTATTATAAATAAAATTTAATTTTCTCTATTTATTATCTTTAAATAATAAGGAGTTAATTTGAAATAATGCTTTGCTTATGAGTGAAATATGCAAATTTTACAAAATAAGCAAGTGGTTATAGAATATTCATTTTGTCGGGAAATATTCGTTTAGTTGTGGAATATTCTTGCTGTCAAGAAATATTCGTATGACTGCGCAGCCATTTATGGGCCCCATAACGAAAAACGGTCGGATGAAGAAAATGACAAGTTTGAGTTTTTATAAATAACGGCGTAATTGTTACCAATTAACACTTTGTTGGGTTATCCGGTGGTTAAAATATGATAATACGCGCGTGGTTGAACAAAGAACACGGCGGTATTGCACAGTATTTTTGAATTATTGATTCTTACGTAAGAAGGCACTACTCAATAATTGTTACAGTAATTACTATTCAATATTTTATTTTATTGATTCAATAATTGGTGCTTTGATATTTTATATTATTGTTGTTTTAATAATTGTCATTGCATAGTATTTTCCATTATCATATCAATAATTCATATTATTTGAATAATATTATTAGATAACATTATTGGCAATGTCTAAGGAAGTTTTGTCTAAGGATGGGTTTGGTCACCTAATTGCGCGCCAGTAAGGAAAAATCCTTATCGGAAAGCCCCCTCTTTCCCGGGAACGACCTGGTTGTCATAATTGTGATTCTGTAATATTATTTCTAAAGAACTAATTATTGATTTATATGATAAGAAAATATTTATTTTATGATGGATAAGAAAATATTTATTTTGTGTGAATATAAATGAAGAAATTAATGCTGAGGTGTTTTATCAGTATTTTGTCGGAATGGATTTATTAAAAATTGTCGTATGTGGATTTCGGGCATTTTTCGTTTGGAATTTGGAAAAACTTTCTTCTACAAAGCTGTAGAGAATTCGATTTCCTATGGAATAGATATAAAATTCATATTTAACTGATATAAGGGCTATTTATTATGAATTATTAATGTTTCAGAAATAAATATTTTTATTTAAAAATATGGTGGGCCCCACTTTTGGTTGGTGTAGAAAATATGTGCTGAATTGGTGGGACCCACTAGAGGTGGCTGATAATTTGGTCTTGGTTGGGAACTTAGCATGCGTAGAAATGTTTTATTATTATTTTATTAATTTAGTCTCCTTTGACATTTTAGCATTTTTTTATAAATACGGTGCTTAGTTAGAATTGAAAATCACACCAGAAACAAGTTTTCTTTCTCTCTATATTATCGAGCGTATTTTGTGAGTATTTAGATACTTTGAGAGTTGCTATTATTAGGTCTAAGTTCCTTGACTTTACATCCGATATTTCGATCAGAAATATTGTTATTTTGAGGTAAGGGATGTTATTTTATTCGTAACTGATATTATTTTCTTCAATATCATTATGCTAAAATATTGACATGAATTTTATTATGGAATTTCTACCTTTTTTTGTTAGGGTTACTATTCACGTATACGACACTATTCACGTATACGGCACTATTCACAAATACGGCACTATTCACCGAAAAATGAAATTTTCTCTTCTTTGTCCTAGATGTATAGTATGGTTACTATCTTTGATTGTATCCATGTTTTGATCTTCATTCTTAAATTTTATTCCATTATGGTTTATTATGGAGTATTTTTAAACTTGAATTATCTAAAGTACGAATCTCTAATCTTTGTCCTTTTATCTTACTTTATTCGTTCTCTAAAATGTTTTTCATCATCCCCAGTCCTTAATGGTGATACTTGATGAATATCTTTGGCCTGTAGAGCAAAGATGAATGATTACCTGATGAATATCTTTGGCCCGTAGTGCAAAGATGAACATGTGTTGAGATGAACATGACCAACTGGTGATACAAATGAATATCTTTGGACCGTAGTGCAAAGATGAATACTTGATTCAAGATGTATATTGATTGACGTTACATGGATAAAATATTGATGATGGACTTTTAAATTCATAGATGATAGTAGATTTCATTCTCTACTTAACTCTTCTAATGAATTGTTGTTTCCGTTGCAGTTGTTGATCTAAAACTTGTTGTCTATTATATATTCTACCAGATTTTTCCATGTTGAAGACGAAGGATAATTTGTTGTATATTATCTTAGTCATAACATTCTTTTATGGGCTAGTTGAACTCACCCTTTTCCTTTTTGTTCCATTTTTCTTCTCAGGAAGCGAGAATATAGTAGGAACCACTCGGGGTATAGAGTGATGGTCTTAGACAGTTGTTTTAGCAGTACTCACTATTTTTTTAAAATAGTGCATCAATAATTGTAATGAGGACTTTATTTGGGTGTGGATATTGTCTAGATGACAATATTTGTATTTAAACTCATAGTATGTGTTGTCGTATTTTGCACGACAATTGTAATAATAAAGTTGTAGTTGTTTTCTGTACCATATATTTGGCGACTCAGAATGGGTGATGTACACCTTTTTTGGGGGCGTCATAGTTGGTATCAGAGCTTAGGGATATGGTCTCTGGCGGAGATCGGGGAATAGAACTAGTAGGGGAGATATGAGTAAATCCTTCGCTAGTGTGTCCTACCTAAGCTTATTTGTTGGTCAGTTATAATATAGGGATATTATGTGACATTTCAATTATTTAATTAACCCGTATTTTATGGCAGTTTTTAAGAATGGCAGCTGAGAACGTTAACAATGGAGTGTATGAGACCGTGGAAAAACCTTCAATCACCAATCAGGAGAACGTGCAACAGGAAGGCAATATTCCTCCTGTAAACAACACTACCGAGCAAACAATGAATGATGGAATGTTTAGAAGCTTTTTGCAGTTCATGCAAAATCAGACGAGGGAGACTCGTTTACAAATACGGGTAAAAATGATAGCAACTCGCAGTTTGTCACAGCCAAGCACTTCAAGGAATTGGGACCACCAGACTTCTGGGGAAAGCCAGATCTGATTAAGGCAGAAATGTGGGTAAAGCAAATTACCAAGATATTCGAAGTCTTGGGATGCATGGAAGAACAGAAGGTTCCATTCGCCACCTTTATGTTCCGTGGTGAGGCGACATTGGTGAGAATCATGAAGCATACCCACCACCAGACTCAACATGTCTTGGGAAAGATTTCAGAAACTATTCAATGACAAGTACTTTCCTGAAAGTATTCGTCATATGAAGGAGGTAGAGTTTATTAGACTGGAACAAAACAACAGGACGGTGTCCTAATACGAGGCGAAGTTCGCGGAGTTATCCAGGTTTATACCTTATTTGGTAGAGAATGAGGAACGTATGACGCGGATGTTTCTAAGAGGTCTAAAACCCGAGATTTGTCAATACCTTATCTCTCACAAATTTTCTCTGTAGTCAGATGTTGTCAACAGGGCTCAATTATTAGAGCGAGATAATGAGTATGTTCAACCAAGGGACCACAACCAGTGTCATACCAGTGACAGCAGTCATCGGAGCGAGGAGGGAAAAATACGGACAAAAGCGGTAACCACTCGGGTGGTAATCGTGGCCATGGTAATAGGAGAGGTGAGTCAAGTGGAAATTTCAAAAAGAGGAGATTCAACAGTGATGGGAAGACATCATCAAAGAAGAGAAGCAAAGACCAAAGAACAAATTCTAGGGAGGAGAAACGGCGCCGGTTAGATCTCTGGAGATGCGAGAGAGGAGGGCACATAAGTCCAAACTGTTCACAGCCTTCCAAGGTGTGTTTCGTTTGTGGAAAAGACGGTCATATAGCCCAATTTTGTCCGGTAGTGAAGTCAAGTCCAACTGGGACGGTGACACCAAAGGCGACTACGGATAAAATAAAGTCGGTGGTTCAAGGGAGGGCATTTGTCATGACTGGCCAAAACGCGAGAAACACAAATGAGGTGATCACGGGTAAGCTAATTTTGAACTCTTGCGAAGTTTATACCTTACTAGATACCGGTTCTACCCATTCTTTTATCTCTCCTGCTTGTGCTCAACGTTTAAACTTGACTCCAGAGAAATTAGACTTTGACTTCCCTGTGGAGACTCCGTTAGGAGAAACTTTCATTACATCCACTGTGTATAAATCTTGTTTGATCCAAGTTGGCACCATCACATTACCTGTTGATCTTATCTCTTTAAAGATACTTGCATTTGATGTGATTTTAGGGATTGATTGGTTAACTACTCATCATGCCAAAATTGATTATTTTCGTAAGGTTGTTAGTTTTCATATTCCTAACCAACCTGTTATGCGAATTCAAGCAACCAAACCACTAAAGTCAATCACTATCATATCAAGCCATAAAGCCATTGTTTATTAAAAAACGGATGTAAAACTTTCTTAGCCCATGTTATGGACTTGCACAAAAACACGTCAGAATTGAATAATATTTCTGTTGTTAGTGAATTTCCCGACGTATTTCCTGAAGAACTTCCTGGTCTACCCCTAGAACTTGAAGTTGAATTCTTTATTGATCTTGAACCGGGTACAAAACCCATTTCTAAAACCCCATATCGAATAACTGCTATTGAACTTCAGGAGTTAAAAGTCCAACTACAGGAATTGTTAGACATCGGTTTCATTCGTCCTAGTAAATCTCCTTGGGGTGCTCCTGTTTTATTTGTAAAGAAGAAAGACAGGAGTATGCGACTTTGTATTGACTACTGGGAATTACAGGAATTGGTATCCGCTACCTCATATTGATGACCTATTTGACCAGTTGCAAGGAGCACAATTCTTTTCAAAGATCGATCTTCATTTTGGATATCATCAGCAGAAGATTAAAATTGAGGATATTCCAAGAGGCGCCTTCGAACTTCAGATGCGGGCATTATGAATTCCTAGTCATGTCTTTTGGATTGACTAATGCTCCTGCTGCTTTCATGGATATGATGAACCGTGTATTCAAGGAATATTTGGATTAGTTCGTTGTTATCTTTATTGATGACATCCTCATCTATTCCAAAAGCCGTGAAGATCATGAGCACCATTTGAAGCTGGTACTTCAAAGACTTCGTGACAACAAGCGATATGCGAAAAGTCAAGAAATACGAGTTCGCTTAAGGAAGTAGCATTCCTTGGGCACGTGGTGTCAAAACATGGAGTATCTGTTGACCCGACGAAGATTGAAACAATACAAAGTTGGGAGCAACCAAAGTCGGTGAACGAAGTGCATAGCTTTCTGGGCTTAGCAGGTGATTATCGGAGATTCGTGGAAGGATTTTCTCGAATCTCTACTCCGTTAACTCAGCTGACTCAGAAAGATACAAAATTTGTATGGAGCGAGTAATGCGAGAAGAGTTTCCAAGAGCTCAAGAGGAGACTCATTTTGGCACCTGTTCTGACAATACCATCTGGTTCAGATGGATTTGTTATCTACAGCAATGCTTCAGGCAAAGGGTTAGGATGTGTTCTCATGTAACATGGGAAAGTCATAGCCTATACCTCGCGACACTACAAAGAATATGAGAGGAATTATCTACTCATGATCTGGAGTTGGCAGCAGTCATTTTTGCGTTGAAAATCTGGAGGCACTACCTGTATGGGGAGAAAGTGGAGATTTATACAGATCATAAAAGCCTCAAATATTTCTTCACCCAAAAGGAAGTCAACATGCAGCAACGATGTTGGCTCGAGCTTTTGAAAGATTACGACCATAGCATTCAATATCATCCTGGAAAAGCAAACGTTGTAGCTGACGTATTGAGTAGAAGATCATATGCGAGTACGAGTGCAATGTTGTTAACACAAAGGCCTATTTTGTATAACTTGCGAAGGATGGAGATAGAGGTAGACGCTCCAAGTACCCACATGAGGATATTAAACATACGAGTAGAACCGACTTTAACTAATAAAATTAAAGTTGCTCAAACTACTGACCTGGAGCAGATGCGTATGAAGAAGAAAGTGCAAGAAGGTGCAATTCCGGAAGCAAGAATCGATGAAGAAGGAATACTTCGAGTTAACTTCAGACTTTGCGTTCCTAACGATTTTAACTTGAAGCATAGAATCATGATGGAGGCATACAACACACCATTTGCAATCCATCGTGGGAGTACCAAAATGTATTATGATCTTCGACATATATTTTGGTGGAGCAATATGAAGAGAGAGATCGCGGAGTTTATCTCGAGGTGTTTAACTTGTCAACGTGTAAAGGCGGGACATCAAGTGCCAAAGGGTCCATTGCAACCACTTGAGATTCCAAAAATGGAAGTGGGAACACATTACTATGGATTTCGTTATGGGTCTTCCCAAGGTTTCTCAAGGTATAGATGCGATTTGGGTTATTGTTGATAGATTAACCAAGTCTGCTCATTTCTTGCCTATACGTGAGACTTATTCCCTTGAACGTCTTACTCGTATGTATGTAAATGAGATTATGAGATTGCATGGCATTTCAGTATCCATAGTTTTGGATCGTGACCCAAGATTCACTTCACAATTTTGGGTTAGCTTGCAGAAAGCTATGGGCACGGATTTACGATTCAGTTCGGCATACCATCCTCAAACGGACGGGCAATCGAAAAGGACTATTCAAACCCTTGAAGATCTATTAAGACTCTGTGTCCTAGATTTTAAAGGAAGTTGGGATAAGTATTTGTCATTGGTGGAATTCTCCTACAACAACAGTTATCAGGCAAGTATAGGTGTGGCTCTATTCGAAGCATTATATGGATGAAAGTGTCGCTCTCCAGTATGTTGGGATGAGGTGGGTGAAGCAACATTGTTGGGACTAAAGTTGGTACGTGTGACTACGGAAAAGATCCAAATAATTCGACAACGTATACAAACAACACATGATCGACAAAAGAGTTATGCAGATCTTCATCGAAAGGACGTGGAATTTAATATTAGGGATCATGTACTGTTACGTATTGCTCCATGGAAGGGAGTTACAAGATTTGGAAATAGAGGAAAGCTTAATCCACGATTTGTTGGTCAATTTGAGATTCTTGACCGAATAGGAAATGTGGCCTATAGACTCGCATTACCTCCAAGCATGTCTCGTGTTCATAATGTTTTTCATATATCTATGATTCGTAAATATGTGAAAGACCCAAACCACATTATTACATTAGAACCATATGAGATAGCCGAAGATTTAACGTATGAGGAGGTACCTGTCAAGATATTGGATAGGAAAGAGCATGTGATACGAACAAAGGTTATACCACAAGTCAAGGTTTTATGGATGAACAATGCTATTGAAGAAATGACTTGGGAGTTGGAATCGCAAATGAAAGCGAGGTACCCTCACCTTTTCGTAACACCATGTACGTACGTAAATTTCGAGGATGAAATTTTATAAGGAGGGGAGGTTGTAAGACCCCAACTTATTATAAATAAAATTGAATTTTCTCTATTCATTATCTTGAAATAATAAGGAGTTAATTTGATATAATGCTTTGGTTATGAGTGAAATGTGCAAATTTTATAAAATAAGCAAGTGGTTATAAAATATTCATTTTGTCGGGAAATATTCGTTTGGTCGTGGAATATTCTTGCTGTCGGGAAATATTCGTACGACGACGCAACCATTTGCGGGCTCCATAACGGAAAACGGTCAGATGAAGAAAATGACAAGTTTGAGTTTTTATAAATAACGACATAATTATTACCGTTAACACTGTTGGGTTATCTGGTGGTTAAAATACAGTTAAACGTGTGGTTGCATAGTAGCAAACGGTATTGCACAATATTTTTGAATTATTTATTCTTACGTAAGAAGGCACTACTTTATAATTGTTACAGTAATTATTGTTCAATATTTTATTTTATTGATTCAATAATTATTGTGTTGCTATTTTATATTATTGTTGTTTCAATAATTGTCTTTGCCCAGTATTTTCCATTATCATATCAATAATTCTTATTATTTGAATAATATTATTAGATAACATTATTGACAATGTCTAAGGAAGTTCTGTCTAAGGAGAGGTTTGGTTACCTAATTGCGTGTCAGTAAAGAGAAATCCTTACCGAAAAGCCCCCTCTTTCCTGGGAAAGACCTGGTTGTCATAATTATGATTCTGTAATATTATTTGTGAGTAATTAATTATTAATTTATATGATAAGAAAATATTTATTTTATGATGGATAAGAAAATATTTATTTTGTGTGAATATAAATGAAGAAATTAATGCTGAGGTGTTTTATCAGTATTTTGTCTGAATGGAGGTATTAAAAATCGTCCGTATGTGGATTTTGGGCATTTTTCGTTTGGAATTTGGAAAAACTTTCTTCTACAAAGTTGTAGAGAATTCGATTTCCTATAAAATAGACATAAAATTCGTATTTTTCTGATAAAATGGCTATTTATTATGAATTATTGAAGTTTCAAAAATAAATGTTTTTATTTAAAAATATAGTGGGTCCCACTTTTGGTTGGTGTAGAAAACATGTGCTGAATTTGTGGGACCCACTAGAGGTGGATTATAATTTGGTCTTGGTTGGCAACTTGGCATGTGTAGAAATGTTTTATTATTATTTTATTAATTTAGTCTCCTTTGGCATTCTAGCATTTTCCTATAAATAGGGTGCCTAGTTAGAATTGAAAATCACACCAGAAACAAGTTTTCTTTCTCTCTGTATTATCGAGAGTATTTTGTGAGTATTTAGATACTTTGAGAGTTGCTATTCAGTGCAAGTTTCTTTCAACTTTACATCCGATATTCCGATCCGAAATATTGTTATTTTGAGGTAAGGGGTGTTATTTTCTTCGTAAATGATATTATTTTCTTCAATATCATTATGCTGAAATATTGACATGAATTTTATTATGGAATTTCTACCTTTTTGTGTCGGGGTTACTATTCACGTATACGATACTATTCACCGAAAAATAAAATTTTCTCTTCTTTGTCCTAGATGTTTAGTATGGTTACTATATTTGATTGTATCCATGTTTTGATCTTCATTCTTGAATTTTACTCCATTATGGTTTATCATGGAGTATTTTTAAACTTGAATTATCTAAAAGTACGAATCTCTAGTCTTTGTCCTTTTATCTTACCAGATTCGTTCTCTAAAATATTTTTCATCTTACTCAGTCCTTAATGGTGATACCTGATGAATATTTTTGGCCTGTAGTGCAAAGATGAATGATTACCTGATGAATATTTTTGGCCCGTAGTGCAAAGATGAACATGTGTTGAGATGAACATGACCAACTGGATATATAAATGAATATCTTTGGCCCGTAGTACAAAGATGAATATTTGATTCAAGATGTATATTGATTGATGTTATAGGGATAAAATATTGATGATGGAATTTTAAATTCATAGATGATAGTAGATTTCATTGTCTACTTAACTTTCTAATGAATTGTTGTTTCCGTTGCAGTTGTTGATCTAAAACTTGTTGTCTATTATATTCTATCAGATTTTTCCCTGTTGAAGACTAAGGAAAATTTGTTGTATATTATCTTAGTCATAATATTCTTTTCTAGGCTAGTTGAGCTCACCCTTTTCCTTTTTGTTCCATTTTTCTTCTCAAGAAGCGAGAAATATAGCAGGAACCATTCGGTGTATAGAGTGATGGTCTTAGACAGTTGTTTTAGCAGTCCTCACTATTTTTGTAAAATAGTGCATCAATAATTGTAATGAAGACTTTATTTGGGTGTGAATATTATCTAGAAGACAATATTTGTATTTAAACTCACAGTATGTGTTGTCATATTTTGCACGACAATTGTAATAATAAAGTTGTAGTTATTTTCTGTACCATGTATTTGGCGACTCAGAATGGGCGATGTGTACCTATTTTGGGGGCGTCACAGCAATATATCATCAATATATAATACATGGAATGAAATAGCTCTCCCACTAACCTTCTTGTACACACATGGTTCATCCTCATTTTTGATAAAATCAAACTCTTTGATTGTCTCATCAAAATGGATGTTCCACCTATGAGAAGCTTGTTTTAATTCATAAATGGATCGTTGTAGCTTACAGACTTGATTTGTTCCAACCGTTGAAACAAATCCCTCTAGTTGTGTCATATACACATCCTCCTCAAGTTTCCTATTGAGGAAGGTCATTTTCACGTCCATCTACCAGATTTTGTAGTCGTAGTAAGCTGCAATCGCAAGAAAAATTCAAATGGACTTGAGCATCGCTACTAGTTAGAAGGTTTCGTCATAGTCAACTCTTTGTCTTTATTTGAAACCTTTTGCGACCAGTCAGGCCTTATAGGTCTCTACCTTGTCATCTGCTACAATATTTATTTTAAAGACCCATTTACACCCAATAGGCTTAATGCCTTCAGGTGGTGAAACCAATGTCCATACTCGGTTTTCATACATAGAGTCTATTTCAAATTTCATGGCTTCTTGCCACTTATCTAAGTTATTACTAATCATAACCTATTCGTAATTCAATGGATCATTATCATCTATGATGTGTACCTCATTGTCATCTTTTATGATAAATCCATGCCTATCAGGTATCTTCTGTACTCTTCCAAAATTACAAAAAGGGTGTTGTACAGAAGGTATCTCTACTTGGACCGGTTCATCCATTTGATCTGTAGTGGTTTGTGGTTCTTGAATTTCTTCAAGATCTATTTTCCTCCCACTAGCCCTTTCAAGGATAAACACCTTTTCCAAGAAGGCAACATGTTTGGCAACAAACACCTTTTATTCAGTAGGATTGTAGAAATAATATCCTAAAATTTCTTTAGGATATCCCACAAAAGTACACTTATCAGATCTTGTCCAAATCTAATCATTCTAAGAAATTTTCACATAAGGTGGACATCCCCAAATCTTAATATGCTTAAGACTAGGTTTCCTCCCTGTCCACATCTCATATGGAGTCTTAGGGATGGATTTCGATGGACCATTATTTAGTAGATATATAGCCGCTTCTAGGGCATATCCCCAGAATGACACCGGAAGATCGATAAAACTCATAATGGAATGAACTATATCCAACAGTGTTCGATTTCTCCTTTCAGATACACCATTCAGATGTGGCATCCCTGGTGGAGTCCATTGTGAGATTATTGTTGGGTAAAATCTATATACGCACAACACGCAAGTATACGTGGTCAACAAATAATAAAGTGATGAGTAGAGTATCGTTTCCACAAAGACAAATTAATAGGAAACTTAACCTTACAAGTATCAATTTCCTATTAACCCTAATTTTATTAAACTATTCAACTCAATGATTATAATTATAAAAACTAAATTAAGAAATAAATAAATTACCACAAAACAATCACAAATATCAAAATCTAGAATTTCAAACAATTAATGGAGAATTAGACTTATGATTTCACCCTAAGCTTCACTCTGATTTCTACACCTTTATTCCAATTCAATTCACTATCCCAGTTTATTAATCAAGAACACGAATGTAGTAATAGCCACCTCTCGATGCACTAATACCGTATTAACTTAAATCCACAAATTAGATAGAAACAAGTTAAACACCTTAATCAACTAATTCACTATATGTCTATGTGAATTATAATTAAAGAATGTTCTAGATTAATTTCTCTATCCGATTACATGTGATGTCAAGCATATCTCTACCTTAACATTCATCGCGATTCTGCTATTCACAAAATTCATGAACACATGCTATATTAACTAAGTCTAGATTCGAATATCCTCTCTCGATTCCATACAAATCCACAAAGAATTGTTGATCAGGCAATTCATAAATTCAAGCTCAAATTAATATAGATAAACTGGAAAATATTTTATTAACTGGAAATAAAGGACACATAATTATTGTTCCACTCAAAGATCCATCATTAGCCTAAAAAGTAAATTAGCTCATAATAAATGAATTAACTACTAAATAAATAAAAGAAAACATCATCTCACTTACACAAATTAAAATTAAAGAAGAATAATAATACACCACCCTTCTCTGAATTCAATTCTGCAATCTTTGTGAAAATCCTCCTCTTCTTTATTCCTCCAAGCTCTTGTTCTTCAATCTTATTCCCACAAACGTGTGATTTTTTAATGATCTCCCCTTTTTCCTTTTAACACATAGTATAAATTCCCTCAGCTCCATACCATAAATCCTAATCCAACTTTAACTCATTCCCAAGAAAAACTAAAAGAAGTCCAAATTCTTTTCAAAACCAACAAGTAAATCAAAGACTCCCAAGAATATGCAATAACCACCATAACACAATCCTATTATAAATGTATTACATAAAGAATTTATAGCTCATAAGACTGCCCATTCTCCTTATCAAACAAAACATGCCCATTTCAAATTCTAAAGTAACGGTAGCATGCTATGCCTAACTCTTTTAATGCGGTCCATACCTACCAGTCGATTAATCATGCACTAAGCGGCGCCCATATTATATTAATCGTCATCACGATTACTTGCGGTCGCACCACGCTATATAGTTAGAAAGTTAACAAATTGCTTGAAAACTCCTCCAATGCTCACATCTTGATAGGCCAACCTGATTATCCTAAAATAAGTAAAAAACCCATCAAAAGTAACATGAAAGTGCCAAAAACTAACAATATAACAAGCTAAACGAACATAAATCATAGGTTAAAAACCTACTCATCAAATTCCCCTAAACTTGAACAATGTTTGTCCTCAAGCAAAATGCAATGCAATGCATCTAACACTAAAAACTACGAATCCAGTATTATGACAATAACGATAGTTTACTTATACAGCCTCAAAGAAATTAAGTAAACATGTCAACACTTCATAACAAAACCAATTCACAATTCTTTGTCAACCATTACATCTCAAACTGTTATCACTAGTATAGTGTGTGTGTGTCTTCCAACAATGTAAATTGATATACAATCAAATTCAATACATAAAAAATCTCTTCTAAGGCATCATATAGTGTAAACTCGCGAAATCCAAAAACAAGCTAATTCCATCCACAGTCAGACAATAACCAATAACAAGGGTCAACATGGGATACTTATGCTTTAATTATCATTTACGGGGGCTTTTTGCTCTTATTTCCCATTTTATTCATTTTTTTTAGAATACACATAGCTATGCAATGTCTTATTCCCTTAGGCTTTTCAATGCTACCTTAACGAGCTTTCAACCAATGACTCCCAGACCATTAAGATCTTAGGGCGCTAGGTGTAAAGACAATCCCCTCGGGCTTACTTACTTGAGTAACAAAGGCCACAAAACTAGACAAGCATGCCACACTGTTTATTCATACTTGCCTTTTTTTATATATAGCTTATATACCCCAAATATTTCCCAAAACTTAGATTCTTATCTAACCTTAGTCATCACTACGTGTTCGTGTCATTCTTTCATTTAAACTAGCATTATCCTTTAGAGTCCCATTATGAATTAATTTAAACGGAATCAATCAA
This sequence comes from Panax quinquefolius, assembly GCA_020205615.1. Lineage (NCBI taxonomy): Eukaryota > Viridiplantae > Streptophyta > Magnoliopsida > Apiales > Araliaceae > Panax > Panax quinquefolius. The sequence continues at coordinate 58,001,762 of CM035158.1, forward strand.
CAAGTTGGTTTTCCTGTGCAATTCTTGTTATACTAGCTTCAAACAGAAAAAAGATTCAACTTATAACAAGAAATTACATCAAAGTTCCCTTAATTGGCACTGTACTTGTTTACCAAATTCCAAACTCATCATTGGCCAAGAACAAACATGTACAAACTATCAACTGTATTCATGCAACTACATGCAAATATATATAATTTTAAATAAATATTTTTTTAGATACCATGAATACGCACTAAGTTGTAACACGAACAACAAAAAAATATTGACTAATTACTAGGCAGAAAAAATAATCCCCCAAACTTAAATTAAGTAATGTCCTCATTATGTCAAATAAACCAAATAAAGGTATGAGGACTTCCCTAAAAATGAGTTACTGCTTGTCGTCGTCCGAAGGAGGATATGTTTGCAGGATAGGAGGAACAGGCATAACCATCGGTTGAGCATTAAGATTGCAACGGGAAAATGCATCAGCAATCATGTTGAATGTATTTGCATTGTACCGATGCATTAAATCTTGACGTTGGGCCAACCACATAAATTGATTCCTTAAGCCCCGAGATTGTTCCGTACCAACTGGGGGTAAGGGTTGGCAGATCATAATATAGCCTTCATCACGCGGGTGTGATTGCGCCCCTTCCCATGCCTTGTACCTCTCAATAGTGGTATGATCGATTATAGCCATCGATTGTTGGATTGGCTCAGAAGGTTGCCACTGCACCCCAACTTTACGGCATAAATCAGTGATCAGGAAACCATGAAGCAAACCTCCCATAGTACTCCCACGTAACACCCGGTCAATAGATTCTTTAATACAATCCCCCACATCGACATTATAGAATGCAATTGAGTTATTCATACGGTAGTGGTGGTGAACAATCCCATATAATAGCTGAGCCCGTCCCTTAGTTACATCATTTTGATGGCGAGTGGGCATTAGACGAGCACACATAAATGCATGCCATGCTTTACCATATCGGCTAAGAGCTGATTGGGGAAAACTTATCTTTTCATTCGTTCTGCTTGAATTACCCATTGAGTCCCTGGTTTGCGTAATCGGACAATCAACTCGTCTAGCTCGGGAAACCCATCTTCATATCGGTCAGCTTGTGGTGCCTCTAACCCAAAATAAGATTTGATAGCATCGGCATGAAACGCCACTGGTTTGCCCCAAACCATGGTGACATGATTGACATGTTCCATTGCATTGGCAAAAAACTCTTTCACTATGTTGATCGTCGCTGGAAGTGGTTGCTCTACTAACTGAAACCAATTACGCTCTACAATTTGCAAAGCAATGTCGCCATCCAAATTAACATTCGGCTTCAATCCACGTTCTAGCACCAAGTTCTTCTTGTCGATGGATGACTCGAATCTTTCCGCGACCATTTCACTAACAAATTTCGTATGATCATATGGAGGCCGAGTAGTGGAGGTTGATGGACGTTGTCTTTTGTTGGAAGACATGTTGTTTCCGGTGATGTTGGGCACAAAGTCTGGTTCTGGACTTTTTTCAAACAGTTGATGGACGGACTGAATATTTCCCCCAAAATTGGTTGATTGGTGTTATTTTGCTAGCCAAATCTTCAAAAACACACAACCCACTCCTTGGGTACTCAATTCCCAAGATTTTCCACTCAAATTGATATCAATAAAAGAGAAGGGTATTGAGGACGAAGTAAGTTGTACTTACCTTTAATGATTTTGGGTTTCCCTCTTTGTAGAGATGTCCCAATTTGTATGAATTTGTGCAAGGAATGGATTAGATTTAGGATTAGAGTGTAGTGTTTGTGATTGATTGGAATTTGACTTCTTGGATGGTTGGAGTTCATATAGGGGATGGAAAACCAACGTGGTTTGGAAGATGGGGATGGACGGGTTTAATGGGAATGGAAGTTGAAAATGAGAATGAGAGGTAAAGATGGTGTAATGGGGGTTATGGGGTTAAGGATTAGTAGAAGTGGTATGGGTGTAGGAGAAGTGGAGAAGTTGCATGTATTAAGGCGAGATGACTTTGATAGGATCTGGGACACTTTGATTAAATCGGTTAGGTGCCTGAGATTCCCGAAGCGCATAGTGGTCTGCTTCGGCATTTGGCGGGAAAAGCGCGCCCGCGCTAAGAAGGCGATGATTTACATGGCGTAAGAGCATACCATCTTTGGGATTACGTCTTGTGTAGCGCGGTCCGCACTATAAGGTCAGTAGCATGATGCAGCATAGGCGCGTCTCACGCTGTAGGATCGATGAAGTGGCGCGGTCCGTGTTGTGGGAGCAGTAACTTCCTGGGGTGATAGCGCGCTCTGCACTGGGATTAAGTCTTGAGTGGCACGGCCCACGTTGTAGGGGCAGTAGCTTGTGGATGATTTTTCTTGAATTATTTGCAATTTTTCCAAAGATGTAGTTAATCTTCTATGAAAAAACGTGTATTTAGACTAGATTATAAACTAAGATATAAATAGTAATTAAGAGAAAGAGTTTAGAGCTTGGGTTGATCCTAAGTAACGCCTGGTTTAACGTCGCTAGCCCGATAGTGCCTCTTGTATCACTGAGCATCGGTGAGGGTAATGTTGATGACATCCCAGTTTGAATCACCACCCCAGTAATGCTTTAATCTTTGGCCATTAACCTTGAACGTCTCCAATGGATTTCTACTGTAAAGCTCAACAGCGCCATACGAGAAAACTGTCTTGATGGTGAATGGACCCGACCACCTTTATTTTAGTTTTCCTGGGAAAAATCTCAGCCATGAGTTGAACAAAAGGACTGATTGCCCTGGCATAAATGTTCTACGCATAATTTTCTGGTCGTGCCATCTCTTAACCTTTTCCTTGTACATTTGTGAATTCTCGTAGGCTTGCAGTCGGAATTCGTCAAGCTCATTTAACTAAAGTAGTCTCTCCCCACCGCTGCTTGATCGAAGTTCAGTTTCTGAATAGCCCAATAAGCCTTGTGCTGTAACTCGACCGGTAAGTGACAAGCTTTCCCATACAATAATTGATATGGCGACATGCCGATCGGTGTCTTATACGCAGTCCGGTATGCCCATAATGCATCATCCAACCGAAGCGACCAATCCTTTCGATTTGAGTTCACTACTTTTTCCAAGATTTTCTTGACTTCCCTGTTCGACACCTCAGCATGCCCGCTGGTTTGGGGATGATAAGTCGTCGCTACCTTGTGGTTAACCCCATATCTTACCAGTAGAGCTGTAATGCTTTGTTGCAGAAGTGACTACCTTCATCACTTATTATAGCTCTCGACGTCCCAAACCTCGTAAAGATATTCTTCTGTAGGAATCTTAGAACCACCTTGGCATCATTCGATGGTAATTCTACGGCTTCAACCCATTTCGATACATAATCCACTGCGAGTAGAATGTACTGATTGTTAAAAGATGAAGGGAATGGCCCCATGAAATCGATGCCCCATACATCGAATATTTCAACTTTAAGAATTATTTGTAGAGGCATCTCATTCCTTTTAGAAATTTTGCCCACCCTTTGACACCTATCACATGTTTTGACAAAATGGTGGGCGTCCTTGAATAGTCTAGGCCAATAGAATCCGGCTTGCATCACATTTATTGTTGTCCTCTCACTCCCATAATGTCTGCCATACGCAGATGAGTGGCACTCATGCAGAATATTCTTCACTTCACTAAAGGGCACGCACCTTCTAATCATTTTGTTGGCGCACTGCTTGAACAAATAAGGTTCGTCCCACACGTACCATTTTACATCATGAAGAAACTTCTTTTTCTGTTGTCTTTTGAGGTCAGGTGGGAGGACGTTGCTCATAAGTTAATTCGCATAATCCGCATACCAAGGAAATTCTGCATTTATCCCAAACAATTGCTCATCCAGGAATGATTCATTAATTTCACACTTGTCCTCTTTCAATTTCCCTTGGTTTTCCAGCCTAGACAAGTGATCGGCTACTTGATTCTCCGTCCCCTTTCTATCATTTATTTCTAAATCAAACTCTTGAAGTAGGAGAATCCATCGGATAAGGGGTGGCTTATCATCTTTTTTTGCAATTAGGTACCGAATAGCCAAATGGTCCGTGTAGACTATCACCTTAGTCCTGATCAAGTATGCTCAGAACTTGTCAAACGCATACACCACTGCAAGTAATTCTTTTTCCGTAGTTGTATAGTTCATTTGAGTCTCCGTGACCATTTTGCTTGCATAATATATGGCGTGAAACACCTTATCTCTGCGTTGACCCAAAACAGCCCCAACCGCATAGTCGCTTGCATCACACATCAGCTCGAACAACATATTCCAATCCGGTGCGACGATTACGGGGGCTGTAGTTAACTTCTTCTTCAACAACTCAAAGGCTGACTTACAATTTTCGTCAAAACTGAAAACAGAATCCTTCTCTAAAAGACTGTATAAAGGTTTTGCAATTTTAGAGAAGTCCTTTATGAATCTCCTGTAGAACCCAGCATATCCCAGAAAGCTTTTAATTTCCTTAACTGAGCTTGGTGGAGGCAGTTTCTCGATTGTTTCCAGCTTAGCCTTGTTAACCTCCAATCCTTGAGCCGATACCTTATGGCCCAAAATTATGCCCTCCTCAACCATAAAGTGGCATTTTTCCCAGTTAAGTACAAGGTTGGTATCCTTGCATCACTGTAACACCATTACCAAATTCCCTAGGCAAGTATCAAAGTTGTCTCCATAGACAGAAAAGTCGTCCACGAAGACTTCAACATTTTTCTCCACCGTGTCTGAGAAAATGGTCATCATACACCGTTAAAAGGTTGCAGGTGCATTACATAACCCGAATGACATTCGCTCTGAACGCGAATGTGCCGTAAGGGCACTTAAATGTAGTCATCTCTTGATCCTCAGGAGCGATAACGATCTGGTTATAGCCCGAGTATCCATCCAGTAAATAGTAGTACTCATGTCCCGCCAATCTATCCAACATTTGATCGATAAAGGGCACCGAAAAATGATCCTTTCGGGTTGCTTTATTCAACTTCCTATAATCCATGCAAACCCTCTAACCTGTCACTATTCTTGTCAGTATTAACTCGTTATCCTCATTCTGAACCACAGTCATTCCTCCCTTTTTCGGCACACATTGGACCGGACTAACCCACTTACTGTCGAAAATCGGGTAGATGATACCAGCATCCAACAATTTCAAAATTTCCTTCTTCATAACTTCCTTCATAATGGGGTTAAGTCGACGTTGTTGCTCCACCGTGGTTTTACATCATCTTCCATCACAATCTTGTGCATGCAAAACGAAGGGCTGATTCCCTTTTATATCCGCTATTGTCCATCCTATCGCTAATTTATGTTCCCTAAGCACCCTCAACAACTTATCTTCCTGCAAATCGTTAAATGCAGTAGAAATAATAACAGGTAAAGAATTTGAATTACCTAAGTACGCATACCTGAGGTGTTTTAGTGAGTGGCTTAAGTTCCAAAGTTGGTGGCTCCTCCAATGACGATTTCAATTTTTCTGTGGCTGTCTCCTCCGTGTGCAAAAGTTCAAGTGGTGCTCTGAATCGGCTAACTCATGGCAACGAATCTAACATCTGTAAGTAGTCCACAAATTTCAGGTCGTCGAACTCTTCATCCCCAAATAAAGTTGTTTCTAATGGAACGTTGATCAAACTCTTGCCCATATCTTCACTGATAATTTACTCAACTATATCCATCCAGAAACATTCTTCCTCATCCGTAGGGAATTTCATGGCCTTGAACACGTTAAATTTGATTTTTTGATCTTAGACCCTCATAATAAGTTCTCCTTTTTGTACGTCTATGAGTGTCCTACCCGTAGCCAAGAAAGGTCTCCCTAGAATAATCGGGATGTTCTTGTCCTCCTCAAAATCCAGAATAATAAAGTCTGCGAGGAATATACACTACAAAACAGTAAATAGACAACGCGAAAAAAACGTTGTGATTTCAGTCAGAAAAACGTCGTGGTTAAAGATGTTATCTATTTGACACCCTTACACAACGTTTTTAAAATGTTGTAGTTAAGCACAATACACAACGTTTTTTAGGAAAAAACGTTGTAGATTTGTTTTTCAAAAATTAACAGATGCTTAAAAACGTTGTAGAAGGTATAATTCGACAACATTTTTTGAATAAAAATGTTGTTTAGTATATCAGACAACGTTTTTTAAACGTTGGTTCACCTATATTACCAATGCACCTGCAATATGCTAATGCCATGCTAATGCCATGATATATAGCCAAAATATATCAACCATTCAAAATACATCCCAATAATACTATTCGTTTACCGTTTTAAATTACTACATCCACAAAATATATACCAAAATATCCATATATACATCTCAAATTCACTTTTCAATCCACAAAATAAACCACAATAAACCAAACTATTTATAAAATTAAGCTACTACCTAAGCATGTGCAAAAAGGCCTAGGCAAACCAGCATCAACAATGACTTGGCCTGTAACTTTAAAATGACAAACTCTGGCCTGAAGATGCAAAAGGCAAACCAGCAGTCAGCACTTTGGCATAATTAGAACTTAGAACTGATGTAGGCAACTCGTGTTCAACACCAACTACAGCAGCTTCAGTACATTGGGGATGAGAAACTATAGCAGATTCAACTTCTGCAGTGCCGATACGATGTCCACTGTGTATGTTCCAGAATGAATAAAGAATTAAAGAAGCAAAATCTAGAAAAATTTTCAAAATTTACATCATGTCGGTCAATCGCCTTGAGAATTTGCTAGTTTTTTCAGCTTATGTGAGGATATCATGGAGGATATATAAATTGGTCCATCTAATATAATTACTTAAGTAGAATATAAATTCTTAAAAATGCATTGTTGTCAACTGCAAAAAATCATATATTTGCATGTAGGAACATAACTTCTGTGTTGGACTTCTGTAGTGAGTTGTGTGAAATTTAGATCTGTTATGGATAAGTAGAAGGTACCTGACATTGATAACATCATCAACTCTCCCAGTGAGCCAGTGGTACCCATCCTTGTCCCTGAAGCAAATATTTAATTCTTGTTACCCTTCTCATCAACTATATATGACAGGCTGCAGTCATAATAAAGAACAAGACAATGAAGTAACGTAGAAGTAGAAAATAAGAATGACGATGGTACTAGAATTCTATCATGTCCAAAGCAGTTTCAGAAAATAAGCCTGAATCAAGTACCTGTTAGGAAGAAGGTTAAATACGTCCTGCAAATGCCTTGATTAAATCTGCCACGTTCAGATTTGGAAGAAGGTTAAATACGTCCTGCAATAATTCATGTAATGAACAAAGAAGAATATCTGAGATTGAAGGCAAACATTTAATGTTCACGGGAACATAAGTAATTTAGTGCTCACTTTGGAAGGAACCTGGTCAAAAAAGCAGGTTGTGTGCATGAATTAACTGAAGACATTCTCTTACAAGCTTAATGAGAACATTAATATGGGAGTTACTCTCAGAGCCAGATGATGTTTAAATTTTTTTTGTGGGGTGTATATGCTGCCTGCAAAGAAATATGGATTCATGCATGCCTACCACAATTAAATAAGAAAGAAATAGGCTAGCATTAGTGTATTATCATTGTTGTCCACATAAATTTCATGTGTCAAAGCTACTGCCATTTGAAGAGAGACGGAACCAAGCTCTCAAATTTGGGTGAAATGAGAATGTTTATCTAAAACTTTTTACTACTTTTATCTTGAAAAAATGATCAAATAATTTAATCTAGTGTATAACTAAAACAAGTGTCCCCATTGTACTCTGGTAGTCAGGTCTAGCATTATACAATTTTGCACATACAGACAGATATATGTTAATACATGAAGCCCAAAAGTAGAATGCAAATGTATATACAAAGGTTACCTGCAAGTGGTACAAAATCTCATGATTTAATGGAAGCTTCCCATCAACAACAAGATCAAGATAATAACCTATCTCCTGTAGCTGTGCATCCAGTCCCTTTAAGGCTGCAAGTTTTCCAGTAACCTGCACGAAATGAAAGAGAACCATTAACAATCAAACTCAACCAAAGAAGAAAGATAAAGGCAAGGGAGGGGATGTAGATGCGAGTATGTTATCAAACTTAACTCTTGATGTACTCTTAAAAGACAGAAATGCACAAACAATTTAAGATAAGCAAAGAATAAAAACCTCTGTTGCGAGGGTGCTGATGGCTGTATCTTTCACATCCCGCAGCAAGTGCTCCACTCCTATTTATAGGAAAAATTAGATATAGATGGATAAATAATCAACAATTGAAGTTGCTTTACATCCCTCATCATTCTCAGGTATGGCGAAGGGGCAATTAATGGAGAACTTTCTTAATGCATAAAGGCTTTTCATCTCATGGATTACCAATTTCTTCCACTTCGTGAGCTGCAATTTCTGAAGGCACGTGAACAAAAACCTTCTGGCTTTTCTGAGTAGCATTCTGTGACCATGAACAAGAGCAAGTCTAAGATCCATGTATGAAAAACATAAATGTTCAAATGTGAGCACAAACTTTCTGATCTATTATTAACCTCTTGTTAACATTGAAAGAGTAACTAGAGAGAACTAGATCCATTCACACTTAGAATGGTGTATCTAATTAATCAGGCACAAGAGCTATAGATAGAAAGCCCTGACAATGATCTTACCTCTTTCACCTCTTCAACGGCATAGTAAGCTTTAGTAGGTATTCCCAACTCCTTAGGTTGCACATCTATGATCACCAACACTGGATTCAAAACATAACTGTAATACCAGGAACTTAGTCATCAAGAAAGAAATCACGCTGAATTTCAGAGTAGGACGACACCCTATACCTATAAAGCATAACTTCTATCTTTTTTTGATAAATCATAGTACAACTTCTATCCATTTTTTGACAAGTCAAAGAACAACTTCTATCTTGGGATATTACTTCTAGATACTTGTAAATTATAATTTGAACTCTTTACGATTCCCCAGACTTTACAGCTCTTTTGCTTGCACTCATAATTCTTTTAAAAAAATATTCAATAACATATTTGACTCCATTATTTTAACAAGGAAGACATTGACTCTCAATACTTTGACCGGCAAGAACTCACAACATTTTTGAGCCAGACAAAGCTTTAGAAATTATATTGAAGTAAAGCCACGGAATTGAATATCGCCATTTAGATATAAACAAATACAGAAAAATAATGATAGCATTACTACCACCGTACCACATTACAATTTTTGAGCATAAAAGAGCAGACATATTTGATGAATAGAACGACAAATTCCAAATTCCTCCATCAAGATAACAAGCAACACTGTCACAATAGTGGAACACATTAGCTTGACAACCAAACCACATACCGACAGCTATAATCACTGAAGTTTGGCTCCATCAGTAAGGGCACACCCATGCAGTCCTTCATGAAATTCTGAAATAACAATCGTGCAACAAAACTAATATCTGCCACTCATGTATGATTCAAGTAAAATATCTCATTTCTTTTATAATTTTCAAGGTTCTTGTCTAAAAATGAAAGTTTAAAATGACAAATTTAGTATATATGTCCTGATATAAAATTTATAACAACTAAAAATTATTTGGGTAGTCTAGCTTGCAAGGTTGATTATAGAAACTGATCCAAAGCAAGTCTACACACCTATACAACAATAAATAAATAAAAGTTAGATTAGTTACCTATGTGTAAACTCCAGCAAAACCACTTAAAAGTGCCATGACCTGCAAAAATATTACTTACTATTACATTATAAAAATATCCAACTCGGACTCACAAATTCTTTCTATTAAAAGCCTGAATAGTAGTGATTACTCACAATGGCCATAACCCAACCTTGTAAAGGAGTTTGAAGAACATGATCAGTACTGCACAAATAATGTCATTCTGTAAGAAGTAGCCAATACAATACTATATTGTTATTTTAGTCATTTCTCAAAGTTATTGACAAAGCAATCAAATTTGTCCCCAAAAACCTGTTTCCACACAAGCAATAAAAAAAAGAAAAAAAGAGAGGAAATTTGTCAGATATATATTGAAAAAAATCTTGGAAATGTTGATTGTATCAATAACCATACTAAAAGAAAACGGGCCATATTTTTTATCTTACTTACATTGGCTAAAGACTCTCCGACGGCTAACGTGCAGATCTACAAGAAGATAATCCAAACAATAAGATTTCTACTTGGACAAATAAAATCAAATGAAAATACAAGAAATATAAAGCGGCTGTGAACCCACCATTGATGGTGGGCTTCAGCTCTCTATGCGTCGAATGTTTCATCAAAATCCCATTCCACTGATGAATAGGTTACCATCTGAGTGATCTCAAACATCTTTATTGCTCAGTAGTCTACATATGAAGTAAATGTGCAACACCCAAACACATATAGAACAATCAGAAGTAGTAACAAACTAAACACAGTAATTCCATTATAGATGGAAAGTCTGCAGCTCAGAAGCAATATCCACAGAACCTAGGGAAAAGGGGCAGCTTACATTGACATAAGCTTTGGGCCATTATCTGGCATGCCCATGCAAGCAGCTAGGTCAGCATCCAAATTTACTGGACCAAGCTAAGTTTATATAACACTAGATAACTTGCAGACAAAGTAGTGATTACAAATAAATAAAAAATGAGCATGATTAACTCTACACAAAAGATACCTTACCATGGAAATGCACTTTCCCAAACACCACTCGACCCAGTAGAAAACCAAAAAACTTGAATAAAATACCAACTACGAGCTTTCAAGTTCTGTACCATGCTCCAATTTGGGATGCCAACAAGTGCCATCAATGCTTCACATATTTAGAAGTACTACGATAAAATATACCACTTTTGATTGTATACCATAATAATGCTCTGAAATAGGTTAAAGTAACTCAAAACATTCTTAGTGATCAATGCAAAAGATGAGAAGAAAAAAGCTTACAACTGATTCCTCTTCTAAAAATCTAGAGTAAAATTTATTTAACAAAAACTGACCCATTACCAAAATTTTGCTCTGTTTTATGCAGGAACATAGAACATGGTTTCAGCTAAGCTAACACGCCACATTCCCCACCTGAATCTACAGTATCATAGAAGGATCCTATCCCAGGCCAGTCACGCTCATGATTACCACTGCAGAAAATATGAAAGCCAAACTACGCTAATTTCATGAGTCTTTCTCTAGATCTACACAGACTTGGAGCCGAACTCAGCCTCACGCAAGCATTCATATATAAAAAATAAGCCAAATACAGATCAATGAAACCCTAACTGGAGGTAAATATACTGACCAAGATCACCGTCGCGCTTGGCAGAGCTGCAATCAGAGTAACGAGATGCGACGTCCTTGAACTTAGCCTTGCCAGAAATGATGTCTTCACGAAGGGATTTGAGCTTAGCCTTGCCAGAACCTTGGTGCTTTACGAGTATGTGAGAAGCCCTAACTTTGTCCGATTCGGCTGATGATAATCATAAAAGCTCTAGATTTATCCAAATTTCTCAAACCAAAACCTCGAATTTCATGCTTGAAACCCATGAAACAACCCTAATTAAAGATCCTCAACGATTCTGAAGCTTCAAAAATGGCGAGATTTTGAGGAGAAATGGAAGGGAAAAGGAGAGAGGAACTCATGCATAAAACCAACAGAGCGAGACACAGATAGGAACCATGTTTTAATTTCAAATTTTAACTTCTGTGTTTTTTTTTCTCAACCATGTTTTAATTTCAAATTTTAACTTCTGTGTTTTTTTTTTCTCAGTGTTTTTTTAGATAGACAACGTTTTCTAAAAAAAAGATTATATAGATAAAATAAAAAATATCATTTTAAATAGATAACGTTTTTGTATATATATATTTATAATGTTTTATTTAAAAATATTGTGGAAAAAAATACCACAACATTTTTATAAAAAATGTTGTCTTTTAAGCGTTGTCTATTTAGTATTTTGTAGTAGTGATAAACTTATCTACTTTAACCAATATGTCCTCTACTATGCCTCTCGGATATGTGATTGACCTATTCGCCAACTGCAATGAAATATTCGTAGGCTTTGGCGCGGACAAACCCAATTCTGTATATACTGACAGTGACATAAGGTTCACACTCGCCCCCAAATCATATAAACATTTGTTAAAAGACATGTTCCCGATTGTGCATGGAATAGTGAAACTCCCCTGGTCTTTCAACTTGGGTGGAAACTTCTGCTGTAACACCGCACTACACTCTTCTGTTAGTGCCACTGTTTCAAAGTCTTTCCATTTCTTTTTCCTTGACAGAATCCCTTTCATGAATTTTGCATAACTCGGCATCTGCTCTAGGGCTTCTGCAAACGGGATTTTAATCTGAAGTTTCTTGAAAACTTCCAAAAACTTCGTGAACTGCTTATCTAATTTCTATTTTTAGACCCTCTGCTGAAACGGTGGTGGAGGATACACAATTGGCTTGTCGTCTAACATTATTTTCTCATTTTGCTTGTCCTCACCCTTGTTTCCTTTAACCACTTTACTATCATCAACTTGTTCGTCTGGGGTCGCTGAATTTTCTGCATCTTCACCAACAAGATGTTTTCCACTCCTCAACATAATTGCCTAACACTGTTCATGGTTTCCCTTCGGATTTCTCTCTGTATCGCTTGGTAGGGTCCCTTGTGGTCTGTTATTTAATGCTAAGGCAATTTGCCCCAATTCATTTTCCAAGTTCTTGATGGCCATTGCATGATTTTTCATTACTGCCTCATTGGTCGTTATGTACTTCGACAACAACTCCTCTAAATCTTACTTTCTTTCCTGATGTTGAGCCGGTTGTTGGTGATTCTGAAAACCTGGGGGATATGATGGTCGTTGAGCTTGTTGCTGATTATTGCTCCACGAGAAATTTGGGTGATTCCTATTCCCCTGGTTATAGTTGTTTTGGTACATATTCTGTGGACCTCTGTTGTAGCTACCTACAAACTAGACGAACGGTGGATTGATTGCGCACTGATCTGTAGAATGGTCACCCGCGCACAATTCACATACGACCACAACCTGCTGTACCTGAGCCCCTGTCATGGCATCCAACTTCTTGGACAGCACATAAATTTGTGATTGTATTGTTGTCACCCCATCTACTTCTAACACCCCAGCTGCCTTTGCCTGTGTCATTCTTACCGTGGGCCACTGATAGTTGATAGTCGCCATGGTTTTAATCAAATTGTAGGCCTCCTTGTAACTCTTAGCCATGAACGCTCCACCCGACGTTGCATCAAAACTGGTCCTGAGATTTCCATGTAGTCCGTTATAAAAGGTATTCATTTGCAGCCACTTGGGCAATCCATGATGTGGGCACTTTCTGAGCAACTCCTTGTATCTCTCCCATGCCTCATATAGCGACTCCCCATGTTGTTGCTCAAACATTGTTATCTCATTCCTCATTTTTGCAGTTTTTGCCGGTGGGAAAAATTTGGCAAGGAATTTCTGAGCTAAGTCTTCCCACGTGGTTATCGAACCCGACGGTAGAGAGTGTAAGCAACTCTTCGCCTTGTCGCGTAAAGTGAATGGGAACAAGTGAAGTCTCACCACATCATTCAACACCCTATTATACCTGAACGTGTCGCAAATCTCCAGGAAGCTGATTAGATGTTCATTCGGATCATCATTTGCCAATCCCCCAAACTGAACTGAATTTTGGATCATCTGAATTGTCCTAAGCTTGATTTCAAATATATTTACAGCAATTGTGGGCCTGGTGATGCTCGACTGCAATTTAGTCACCTTGGATGTGGCAAAGTCTCTTAACGCTTTCTGATCTTCAGCTACCATTTCCTCTTCTTTCTCAGAATTTTCAAAGTCTTGCCTCGTTTCCTTGATCCACTTATTTAACCTCTGGAACCGTTTCTCAATGTCATCCTCAAAGGGTAGCAAGTCTGGATTTTTGGACCAAGTTTGCATAAACCGCTTCAAAAACCTGAAATAAGAGGAACAAAACAAAAAAAAATAAAAATGTTTAAGTAAAACTAGATTAATTAAACTGATATTGTAAAAATATTAAGATCTATACTAAATGATCCCCGGCAACGGCGCCAAAAACTTGTTGGGTAAAATCTATATACGCACAACACGCAAGTATACGTGGTCAACAAGTAATAAAGTAATGAGTAGAGTATCGTTCCCACAGAGACAAATTAGTAAGAAACTTAACCTTACAAGTATCAATTTCCTATTAACCCTAATTTTATTAAACTATTCAACTCAATGATTATAATTATAAAAACTAAATTAAGAAATAAATAAATTACCACAAAACAATCACAAATATCAAAATCTAGAATTTCAAACAATTAATGGAGAATTAGACTTATGATTTCACCCTAAGCTTCGCTCTGATTTCTACACCTTTATTCCAATTCAATTCACTATCCCAGTTTATTAATCAAGAACACGAATGTAGTAATAGCCACCTCTCGATGCACTAATACCGTATTAACTTAAATCCACAAATTAGATAGAAACAAGTTAAACACCTTAATCAACTAACTAACTATATCTCTATGTGAATTATAATTAAAGAAGGTTCTAGATTAAGTTCTCTATCCTATTACATCCGATGTCAAGCATATCTCTACCTTAACATTCATCGCGATTCTGCTATTCACAAAATTCATGAACACATGCTATATTAACTAAGTACAGATTGAATATATCTCTCTCGATTCCATACAAATCCACAAAGAATTGTTAATCGAGGCAATTCATAAATTCAAGCTCAAATTAATATAGATAAACCTGGAAAATATTTTATTAATCGGAAATAAAGGACACATAATTATTGTTCCACTCAAAGATCCATCATTAGCTAAAAAAAGTAAATTAGCTCATAATAAATGAATTAACTACTAAATAAATAAAAGAAAACATCATCTCACTTACACAAATTAAAATTAAAGAAGAATAATAATACACCACCCTTCTCTGAATTCAATTCTGCAATCTTTGTGAAAATCCTCCTCTTCTTTATTCCTCCAAGCTCTTGTTCTTCAATCTTATTCCCACAAACGTGTGATTTTTTAATGATCTCCCCTTTTTCCTTTTAACACATAGTATAAACTCCCTCAGCTCCATACCATAAATCCTAATCCAACTTTAACTCATTCCCAAGAAAAACTAAAAGAAGTCCAAATTCTTTTCAAAACCAACAAGTAAATCAAAGACTCCCAAGAATATGCAATAACCACCACAACACAATCCTAGCTCAAATTCGTAACGGTAGCATGCCCTTATGCTACTAGCTCTTTTTCTGGTGGTAGTTATTTACCAGTCGATAGCAAATCATGCACTAGCGCGCCCCGCGCTATATTACTCGTCATCACAGCGCGCCCCGCGCTATATAGTTAGAAAGTAAACAAATTGCTTGAAAACTCCTCCAATGCTCACATCTTGATAGGCCAACCTGATTATCCTACAACAAGCACAAATCCCATCAAAAGTAACATGAAAGTGCCAAAAACTAACAATATAACAAGCTAAATGAACAATAATCATAGGTTAAAAACCTACTCATCAATTATACCATTTTCTTTGAGACAATTGAGAAACTCACTACTTAAGTATTCACCTCCTTGATCTAATCGAAGAATCTTAATACTCTTGCCAGTTTGCTTCTCTACTTCACTTTTGAACTCTTTGAACTTTTCAAATGATTCAGATTTGTATTTCATTAAATACACATATCCATATCTTGAGTGATCATCAGTGAATGTAATAAAATAAGAATACACTCCTCGTGCATTAATTGTCATAGGTCCACACACATCTGTGTGAACCATCGCTAACAACTTTGTAACTCTTTCTCCTTTTCCATTAAAAGGAGATTTAGTCATTTTGCCCATGAGACAAGATTCAAAAGTTGGATATGATTCATAATCAGATATGTAACGACCGAGAAAATCAAATTATTTGTAAAATACTTTTATTTGATTAAATAATGAATAAAATTATTTTATAATGAGTAAGCAAGATGAATGTCATTCTATAACATTATAGTGTTGGAATGTTGTAGTATTTTGGCTACGTGGTAGAATTAAAGTGTTTGAATTTCCAAGACGAAAATAAAAGTTCTCCGAGAAATTTTCTAAAGAGCACTATTCATTGATTTCTGCTCGGGAATTATTTTTGAACTTCCGAGAAATACGTAATGATAGAATAACAAGGAAGTATGAATTATGTAATAATAATTCAGGTATGACAAACGCAGTTTTTCGCCTGCGTACTAAATTTGAGAACGTTAGGGAAAGTAAAGCGTTAATGAGTAAACGATGATTGTATGATGTGTAAGTATTGTACGAGGTAATGAATACGAGTATGATATGAGGTATTATACAAGTATGTATGAATGATAGTATGTCGTATATAATGAATGAGTATACAAGTTAGCATACGAGAGGAATACATGGACAATATGTTATAAGCTTTAAGTTAAGTGTATTGGACTTGTAGGATTTGTGTAAAAGTTGTACAAGCCCAAGCGAATTAATGTTAAAGCCCAATGTTTGTTAATGTAAGCCCAAATGTTAAGTTAAAGTTATTTAAACTTAAGTCCAAATTAAGAACCGGATCCGTGGATCGAACTGATGGGTAAACGGGTAAAAAAAGCCATGGGGAAACCCATGTGGGCCCCGTGGATCACATGGCACCATCTTGGTGACCAAGTAAAGTGGTTTTACTTGGTGACCAAGGATGAATAGTAAGGAGGTGATTAAGGAGGTGGAAGGGCTTAAAAGTCTATTATGCCCTCACTTTGGATTTCCTATATATAGAAGAGACTTGCTAGATTATTTGCTTGTTCAAAATTCACTAATATCCTAGAGCTTCCATATTATTAAGAGAAAAGTAAGCAAAGCTAATTTACTGGTTCAAGAAGGAAGAAGAAAAATTAAGCAAGAGAACTTCAAGGATAAGAATACTAAACCATGACTTTTCATCTCCTCATTTGATAGAGAAGTGAGTAGTGGTATATCATGATTGTTAAGGAGTGCTAAGGATGGTTATTAATGGATGAAACCTTAATAAACCATATGAAAGTGAAATCATAAGTATAAAAGTTATAAACCATTAAAATTTATTGAAGAATTGGATTATGTTGTTGTTGATGGACAAGTTTAAAACCATCATTTGTAGGCTTAGATAATACATGTTGAGAAAATGGAATGAATCCATTTGGAACAGTGTAAAAATCTTAAGTAACGAAATTATGACGAAATTTACGGGATTAGACGATAATCGTTGAAATCGTGAAATTCTCGGAATGGAAGTCAAAAGTTAAAACTGAACTCGAAAATGTTGGGTTTCAATGGAGAATAATCTAAATTTGCATTTTAGATTTGCGGACTCGAAAATGGTCAAATTTTTACTTAGAACGAAGAAATGAGCTATGAACGTTCACGAGCGTTTATCGTTTTTGTAATAACGGACTTAAACAGTGAGTTCTATGTTAATGGATTCAAAAATGTAAAATTCTTACATGAACACTTAGTTCATGTGATTTGTGAGCTAATGGCTTTTGAATGAGCCAATTCGGACTTAAAATGAACAAGTTATGAGCCCGAGAAATTCACAGAAGAAATGAACTATGGTAACTATTTGAGGCTCAAGGTCCGTAAGTACATGATGCGACCGAGAGAGAGGAAAATTGCAGACCGCATGATGCAAGCCAAGTACTCAACCACTGCAAAGTGGCGCCACCTTGCACTTGTTATTCTGAAGGAATTAGGCGGCGCTTGAGGTTCAGTAGAACACATCGAAACTCGTGTAACCAACGCGAAATGATAAGGAAAGTCTGGGCCGCAGATGCCAAAGACTAGAAGGTAGCTAGTAAAGAAAGTTTTTGAATGTAAAATGAAAGATAGTTGAATAATGGTGAATTAATACCTTAATAAACTTGAAGTAACGTCCTTAATGATGATTATAACGTTTAGAATTACAACTAAAGGTTGAAGGAAGATTACTTGAACGTGAACGTAAACACAATGTAATATGGTAGAACGTAACCAATGTTAACAAATCTAATGAACAATAAGATTGAGAAGAAGGGTAAGATAAGTAAGATATCATATATGTCTGACTATGACCTAATGTGGTATGTTACATTATTATGTATTGTAGAGACCTTAAAGACTCAAAAGGAAAAGTATTTAAACGGTAGAAGACGCCGAAGGCAAGTGTTCTAACCATTGTCTATGTTCATTCTGGACAAGTTTTTCGATTCATGTATCTTGCACATGAATTAATGTATGATGAGGTCGAAGTCAGTTCTTTCAGCTAGACTTAATGTATTTACTGGATTTCTTATAATGTATTAAAATGTTATCAAAGTTGTTATCTTTTGCCAAACTATTTTGGTATGGATTTCAAAGAAAGACTAAGTATGAATAAACAAACGTTTTGTCGTCAAACGACAGACACATGAGGCTGCCAAAACTTAAACGTAAATACGTTTACAGAAGAAGTGTTGTACAACATAGAGTACTATAGGCTGATCACCTAGACATGCTCGTAAATTATACCGGACTTACGGACTTAGTGTTGGGTTGTCCTTTTCAAAAAAAAGAACGAATTCTCAAGGTCTTGGACCAAACTATATGTTTAGTGAACGTGGTTCATTGTGAAATGTTTTAAAGGAAAAAAAGTGCTATTTTGAATTATCGATAGTACTTCATAACTATTGTTCAGTTATTGAAGATATATGATTATTATGTTTCAAGCATGTTGTTTAAATGAAATTGTCATACTTCCTGAGCTAGTTATGTTCACTCTTGCTTGAACCATATGAATGCAGCTAAGACTGAAGGACCCGAAGGATCCTCTAAAGATAAAGGAAAGGCTAAGGCAGACTATTGAACTGTCTATGTAATAGTATATGCTTAATGTTGTATTTATTTGATATTATGATAAGAAACAAATGTATTGGTTATAAAGAACCTGGGAAGGGAATATTATTTTGGAATATATGTGTGATTGGTAGTACCTTGTAGCACCATATGTCGGGTTGGAAGATACCCGAATTTGGGGGCGTCACAGGTTGGTATCAAAGCAATAGGTTATAAAACTTAAGGGGGGAAAATAGAACCTTAAGTTATAACCTCAAGAAGAGTTAAAGAATTAAAATATAAAGTTAACCCTAAAACGCATTAAATGTGATATGTGTTTTTATTATGCTAATGATGTTTACTAATCAAACTAATTTGTTTTATTGTAGATGTCAGGAGATAGCATTATGTATAGGGATATACATATTGATAGTGAAGAGTCGGTGAATCAAGTAGATATTATACCGAACCCAGTAGCTAAAGAGCCAGAAATGGTAGTTGTTGAGTCTGAAGACTCGAAAAACCTAGACCATATGTCTATGTTTGATGGCTTGTCTGAAGAGGAGGTGGAGGTGGTGTCATTTAACACCATAGCACCTGCAGAAGAGATTACTCCGGGGGAGTCAATGAAGGCGTTGTTCATGACTGTATTTGATAGAAACATCCGATATGGGAAGGAGGTGAAGGAACTGAAGGAGGAACTCCATTCTGTCTTGGAGGATAAGAAGAGTATGGAGTCTATACGGGAGGAGGAGCATGACGAGAAAGTGTTATCCAAGGACAAGGTCCATGAGCTTAAACACGAGGTCTTTGAGCTTAGGCAGGAGCTAAAGACTAAGAAGTAGAAGGTTAGTCGAATGTCCTATATATATAGGAGTTCGCACGGGGATTTTCAGGGTTAGGTGGCTTAGTATCCTGTGGAGGCGGGGCAGACTCGGCATACTATCAGCCGAGATATTATTGATTGTCTTGCAAATGCAGACTATGAGAATGCCTTAACGCAGATGTAATCTAGCTATTAGTTAGAGTAGAATAGATATGTAAATATGTTGTATCTTTGTAGTGACGTAAAACCCACTTTTGTATAACAAAGGGTAGTCGTTTGTAAATCCCAGATTTTGGAAAGTAACAGCGGGAAAGTAATGTAATCAGCTTAGGCTGTGTAATGTGAAAGATGTAATATTATACTACAAGAAGCAAAGCAATATATGTTTCTTTTATGGAATATGTTGTGCAATTAGTATGAGTTATTGTTTAATAATGAATAATTATAACGCCCGATAAAACCAGATTTTTATATGAATTAAATTTTTATTTGATTATGTGGATTAAATGAATTTAATTGATTATTTATGTGAGTAAGTTGTATGAAGGTTGTTCTATGACATAGAATGTGAGGATGTGGTTAGGATTCTGGTTATGTGCTAGGATTAATTGTTTTAAATTTCCAAGACAAAAATAAAAGTTTTCCGAGGAATTTTCATAAAAACACTATTCATCCATTTTTGCTCGGGAATTAAGTTTGAAATTCTGAGAAACACGTAATGATAAAACTCTAAGGCGAGATGGAATATCCAATAATATTTTAATTATGGCAAATGAAGTTTTCGTTTGCGAACTAAAAACCTAAGGGTTAGGGAAAGTGATTTCCGAGAATGAAACGAATGCGTATAATGATTAGGGTTATTATACGTGTGTTATACAAGTATGATACTAGTTAGTATACTAGTATAGTATGAAGAATATTATGACGTATAATATGAATACTAAACGAAAAGAATACGTGAGTTATACGCGTAGAATACGAATAGTTCTTATTGGACTTTGAGTTTAAGGACTTTGTAGAATCCAATTCGACTAGGATTATATCAAGCCCAAAGCATTGTGTAATCAAGCCCAAGTTAGGCCCGATATGAATTAATTCTAAGGCCCGATCCAAAAAACCGAACCGCGGATCGAACCGATGGGTCACTAGATGGGTAAAACACATGGGGCAACCCATGGGGGGACCCACAAGGCATGTGGGTTGGCCAGTTGGTCACCAAGTAAAGTGGTTACTTGGTGGCTCAGTTATTATGGAAGTGGTGAATAGTAAGGAGGTGTTCTTTTGACCATTTTTCCTTTTACTAGATTTTCCTATAAACGAAAGCTTAGGTTGGTCATTTTATGTTTTACAAACTTTAACCAACATATTTGAGAGAGAGGAAAGAGCTAGAAATAAGTAATCAAGTGATCGTGAAGCAAATCATAAGAGTTTTTAGCAAGAACGCGAAGAACGTAAAGGTAATAATTCGTAAAACCTTAGTTTTGATTCGTCTAAATTTATTTTTTGTAGAGAATCATAATTGGTGTAGCATGTCTCTTCTAGAGTAATAAGGATGGCTAATAGTGAATTAACCATTTACAAGTCATGTGTAAGTAGAAATCGTAAGTCTTTACGTAAGTTTAAACCGAAGAAACCATTGAACATTGACTTGGTTGTTGATGGACAAATTGAAAACAATCATTGATAGGGTATGTGCATATTGCTTGGTTATGATATAGATAATGAATCAATGGAATGGTTTCATTTGATTTGGCATAGGAAACACGAGTAACGAAGTTATGGCGAATTTTACGAAATTAGACGTTAAACGTTGAAATCGTATAATTCTGGATTAATAGTCAAAATTTGTCATTTATTTCAGAAACCCTAGTTTTTGATGGCATATCGTAGTATAACGTATTCAAGATTTGTGGACTCAAGAATGGTCGAATTCTGACCTATAATGAAGAAACTGAGCTATTAACTCTCAAGAACGTTTAATGAACACATTATTAGGATGTTAATAGTGAATTCATCATTAACGGATTGGAAAACTAGTTTTGTTTGGATGAAATCATAGTATATGTTACATGTAAGAAAATGGCTTTTGAACGAGCCAATTCTGACTTAAAACGACTAACTTGTGAGTCCGGGAAGAATCGTAGTTGAAATTTGAAAAAAAATTCAAAGGCTCAAGGGAGGCGCCGCAGCACCAACCCAAGCACTAATCGCCGTACCGCAACGCTGGTAATATGTGACTTTAGCTACTGGATAGTGGTGCCGCAGCGCCACTATTACAAAAGGATTTCACGTCGCAGCGCCGAGACCAAACCTTAGCTACTGTTAGTTAGCGGCACAGTACCAATAGTGTACTGATGTTTGGCGCCGCAGTGTCGGTAGTGGGATTTTGTTGGACAAGTTGGTTTCTAATCCCAAGTGATTATAAACCAATAGTGGAGCACGTATGTATTTAATATATATGGTAAGACCAATCTTAAATCACTTATTTAGTGATGACTTTAGGAATGTAAATATTGTTTAATAGAGATTAAACGAAGAACGAAAGATATACGAGAGTAAATTGTATTCGAGCTTTGGTAATTAACCAATAACGAGTAAGTCTTGGTTAGTAACATAAGACGTTAACAAGCCGTAAGGAAGATTAATAAGTTGACTTGACCTTTATTAATGAAATAAATTCACTTAAGACATAGAAGAGAAAGAAGTTAGTAAAAACAATGTGATTAGATTGTTTGGTAGCTAATTACAATGTGCTATGTGAATATATCTTGTAGATACTGTATAGACCAAGAATTATTGAATATTATATTCGAAGACGCTTGAAGGCAAGTTTTATTAATGCTTGCCTAACCTTCATGTTAGCCAAGTTTCTGTGATTCATGTTATGAGATGCATGAATTGTTTTACGAAAGGGACAATGCCAGTTTTAACTCGACTAGACTATTCTTGAGAATTAGATTGATTTGTTTAACAAGTCTTTTGATATAGAACTATTAACGCTATCCTATGCCAAATATTTGGTACGGATTCAAGGTAAGTTTGTATATGAACAAACAAATATATTTTCATCGATTATTCGATGGGCACGTGAGGTTGCCAAAAGTTAAACGTAAATACGTTTAACGGATGAGTGTTGATAAACATAGAGTACTATAGGCTAATCACCTAGAAGTGCTCGTAAGATATATCGGATGTATAGACTTAGTGTTAGGATGTCCTTTTCATGTATGAAAACAAAAAGAGAATGTTCATGGTCTTTCGACCAGTTCAAACTTCCTATGCTATTATATATACTCTGGAATGGTATTTATGAAATGAGAAGTGCTAGTTAATGTTTCATAGTACTTCATAGCTACTTGTTCAGTTACGGAAGATATTCATATAATTCTCGATGCGGTATTTGTATTATCCTTTGTTAGAGTTTCTGAGCTAGTTATGCTCACTTCTTGCTTGAATTATATGATTGTAGCTAAGGCCAAAAGAACTAAGGATTCTAGTCGGGATAAAGGAAAAGCTAAGATGGATAAGTAGATTATCCTGTAATAGACTAGTATGTTTGTAATAATCATAATATGATGACCAAAGAATATAACGGTTTCAGAACTTGGGGAATGGATTTATACTTATTATTGTAATAAGAAGTTAGTAAATATAATTATTTTTATGTTGTTTCAATGGAATGAATGTATAGATAGTAGTATCGTGTAGCACCATATCCGTGATAACCCGGGATTTCGAATAATCCAAATTTCACGAATAATTTTTTTTTATTATTTTATTTAATATTGACATTGACTGTTAATATTGTAATGTGTATTTGTAATACGAGTATCGAGAAGTAGTCAATTTGTGTATTGACTGAGAAATTAGAGTAGAGTTGTGCTTAACGGAGAATAGAAACCCTAACCCTAAGTTTGGATAGGGATTCGATTGAAAATATAATTGAAATAATTATACTGATGAGTACGTGTTTGTACTGTATAGAATGTTGATCAATGATTGGTCGGGGTAGGATACAATATTGGTAAACCCTAATAAGGGATCGGAAACTCTAATCTCAAGATTTGAAACCCTAACGCGTAGTTAGGAACCCTAATCGAAAGCCGGAAAACCTTAATTTTTAATTCGAGAATTCTAAACCCTAATTAGGAAACCCTAATCCTAATTAGTAAGCTCTAAAGTGATTAGTATACTTTAATGTGATTAGTAACCTTTAATGTAATTAGGGAACACTAATTATATTTTTGAAAATCTTAATTTTCTATTTTAAAGATCCTAATTTAGAAAATCCTTGAAGCTAAAGTTGTAAAACTTTAGGGTTAGAGCCTTAGGGTTAAACCCTAAGGGTTAAACCCTGAGGGTTTGGTAAATCCCATGTATGCCATTAAAATTTCATGTACAAAGTCCAAAGTACCCCTTTACTTAGATATTTAGTTAGAAGATTTGCAAGATCTAGTGAGTCATCACTTTGGATAAGACCATGTGCTTAAATTCTATATCAAATCTTATCCATATCTTGCCAACTTGCACACTTGGATTCATTACATCTAAAATATAAGAGATCTAGGCGAGAGAAAGTTCACATATTGAGCTCATTAGCTATCTAACACCAACTCACTCTTTCTCTCACCTAAACCCTTGAAATCCCTAAGTGATTCAGTCACTCTTTAACCTCTTAGAACACCTAGATCAGATTTAGAGAGCAAGGATCAAAGATTTGACAAGAGAAGGTAAAACCCAAACTCAACCTAGATCTTGTATGCTAAGAAAATAATTGTGTTTAAATGTTAATATTTGTGTTATATGATGTTTTTAGTTGATCTATGATGATCCATTGTGGATCCATAACATTAAATGGCTTTAAAATGGTGTTTTCCCAAAACTGTCCAAGAACATATTTTGTTCTCTGACATGCAAATGTCAAACGGCTCAGATCTCTGTCTGTTAATGTTTTATTATGTTTTGTGTATTAGATCTATAGTTTGGTATATGGTCTTTCATCTAGAAGTGGAATCACAGTTGTTGGATGTCTATATTTCATTTTATTCACGGTCAAAGTCGGTTAACCGACCATGACCGGTCAAAAAATCTAGGCAACCCAGAAATTAAAATATCCGTCTGACAAGATTTTTAACCTTCTTGATCTGTCAGGATGTTAGTGTTATGATGTTGTTGTTGTAACATACTTGTAGCTGGTTATGTGGACTATAGATCCATAGTTTTAGATCGTGCAAATAATTAGCAGAATCGAAGTGATTAGTGGTCAAAATAGGCCAGCTGGGCACGGTTTGTGTTTCTGGGAAAAACCCCAGAAACAGATGAACTCACGTTCTGACATGTTTTTACCGCTTAATATATTGTGATTGATTTGTTGTTGGACAGATTTGTTGGTTTGGTGTTGTTCCTTGACATAAGGACTATAACCTAAAACATTTAGATGACAAGAAACATGACCAGAATGATTAGAAAATTTGGCTCCAAGGTAGCCACTCGAACTGTCTGGGTTTCTTAAATACCCAGGTGATTTTATTGATTTAAAAATCATTTAAAAATGAGAAAAAAGATTTAAAAATATTTTAATTTATAATTAATGACTTTTAATATTTTAATGATAATTTCATTAATATTTAAATATTAATGGTAATGATTTAAAAATGATTTTAATTACTTTAAAAATTATTTAAGTAGAATATTGATGATTTAAAAATATTTTAAGTTATTGAAAATAGCTTTAATATTTTGACAAGTATGTTATTAATATTTTAATATTATTAAATATTAATAATGATAAGATTATTTGATAATTAAATCATTTAAAATGATTACGATGTTTGAAAAATTATTATAAATTATAATAATTGCTTAGAATTATTAAAAGCTTCCAAAAAATATTATAAATGATATTTGACTTATCTATAATAATATTGAAGCTTAGAAAATCGAGTTTAATTGACAATAGCTATGTTAATTGTCGGATAGGGTGACCAGAACTCTAAGAATGGACCGAAGTCCAACCAGACCGAAATAGTTAGACTTGATAAGTGTTTATCTAGGTTATAAATACTGATGTTGCTATGTGGTAATGTGTCTAAGAGAAGTTTGATTGTGAATTACAGTGTTATGTGTTATAAATTATTATGCTAATTATGAGACCGATATTATTGGTTATAGGTCTTACGAACGCAAATAAGTTTATTGTGTAGCTGTAATCAGCGGAAGAAGCAAGTTCCCTAACTCAACCTTGAGTTATATTCATTCAATTATTATAGTGGTTAATTATTGCTAATTACACCACGTCTAGGGAATTTATTGTTGATATTTCGCAGTTAGTGCATGTTTAATAATGTAAAATGAATTACTGATTCGGAATATATACATTCGTAGAATAACTGTTGTTAGATATACATATCCGTAGAAGCTAGAATTGATAGTACAGATAATTCCTGTTTATTGTCGAATTATGTTGAGAAATGTCTTAGCCAATTATTCTGGTTAGACGAATATTTGTTAGAACTTGATAGGTTCGAGAAGAGAATTAAATTATTATTGATGATTGATGCCAATTATTTGATTTAGATCGAGAAGTAAATAGAATTTGAAATCACAGTATTTCGTTGTAAAATTAAAATCTTGATTCTAAGACTGAGAAGAACAACCTTTTATATAAAGGGAATATTTTATCGGTCGAGTATTTGGCCTTTGCGCGCGATTAAGTATTATGCATAATATAGGGTATACTAAAGCTGATCACTTTATATACTTGCAGAGGGGTATGATTTAATCTTTATGGTTATCTGATACACCTGGGTATATCAAAGTTTAACTTTTATAGTTACTCGAGAAGAGAAGTTCAAGATCCAATGGATCGCTCAGCATAAATCTGGAAAACATTCCACTTTGCTATTTCGTAGAATTAATTCTTGATTATTCATTTGAATATCGTTGAAAACCTTGAAAGCGTTGTACTCTTTCATTATCGAATTATTGTTGTGTAGAATGTGAGAAAGTTTGATATTGATTTCTATATCTTTATTGTATCTCTTAACTTGCAGAGCAAACTTGTTGCTCACCCTTGCTATAAATAAAACTTTTCAGCTAGGGACGAAGTTGCAGAAGGTGCTGCGAAGAAGAACAAAGGAAAAGGAATAGTTTTGAATTAGTTATGGTGAACAATATTATTATTATGTTGTATTATATTGTAAACCCTTTTTGTATATCTAAAGGGGTGTGTCTGTAATGTTAAGGTTAGTAGACCTGGGACTTATGTATTAACAATGTATGTTAATGAGTTATGTATTCCTATTTATATTAAAATGGGTAGTTAGATGGTATTATATTGTGGATCGTGAACACCAAACTCGGGGGTCAGGTAACCCGAATTTGGGGGTGTCACAATATTTGTGGGTTGAAAGTACCCAGATTTGGGGGCATCACAGGTTGGTATCAAAGCATTAGGTTATAGAACTTAAGGGGGGAAAAACCTTAGGCTAATAATCTCGTTAGAAAAGGAGAAGTCGGAAGGAAGTAAACTCATGTCGAATGAGTTAATAAGGTATTGAGGAAACTCTGTACTGAAAGATTTAAAATATGGAAATCAACCCTAAATAAATTAAATGTGACTTGTGCTTATATTATTGTGTATTATGTACTAATCAACATGTTATGTGTTATTGTAGATGTCCATAGATAGCTTGATGTATAGAGATATACACGTGGTAAGCGAAGAGTTTGTGACCAGAGTATAGCCTGTAGCCATGCCCATGGCGGGAGTACCATTAGTGATTCTAGAAGAGTCTGAGTCAGAGGAGTACTTTTCTGAGGAGGATTTCTCTGAGGGAAACATGGAAAACATGGGATCGACTTCATATCTCGATATGGCGGTTGATTGGGATGGGGAGGTGGAGGTAGCATCGTTCAATATGGTGGTACCTGCACTAAAACCAACACCTCCAAACACAATGAGGGCGTTGTATCTAGCAGTGCTTGACCGTAATGTGCAATTGTGCACTGCTGTGAAGAACCAGAATGAAGAGATTAGTGCTCTTCATAAGGCGAAGGAGTCTACAGAAATAGATTTTGACTTAGAGCATGATGAGAAGGTGCTTATAACGGATAAGGCAGGGGACTATAAGAATGAGGCAGTAGAGCTTCGTAAGGAATTGGTGGAGAAGGACCAGAAGATAGCACGGATGTCCTACATCCATAATAGTGCTCATGAGGATTTCAAACCGAAAATTGCTTGTTATTCTATTGAGTCATGGCAGATTCAACATATTATTAGTCGGGATATTATTTCGATTCTAGCGAATCAGAAGTATGAGAATGATGTGAGGCAGTGTTAGTAGATCGATAGATCTTTTTGTATATGTGTAGTGACGTAAAACCATCTTTTGTATAATTAAAGGGTAATCTTTTTGTAAATCCCAATTTTTATAGAAGTCAATCGTGGGATAGTAATGTAATAGCTGTTGGCTATGGAATCAAGTTGTAAATAGTTTTGAACTATGAAGAAGCATATTAATATAATGAAGTTTTTATTAAATGTGCTTTGTTGTGGTATGAGTTATTATTATGGAATGATAACTAAGTAAGTAAATAGATAATAATGAAACTTTATTTATTTAAATAGAATAATGTCGCCAAGAAGAAGACAACATAATCAGGAAGCGAAATCACATAAAGATAACCAAGGGGGTCAGAATAACCCTATGCAAGAGTTCGTTAATTTATTAACGGCTGCATTTAATCAAACTGGGGGTAGAGCACCCGCAGTACCTAGGGTAGCTAGAACGACTACCTTTAAATAGTTTAAAAGTGTAGGTCCGCCAGAGTTCAAAGGAACGACGGACCCAATAGAGGCCCAGACATGGGTGAAGGAAATAGAAAAGGCGTTTGTTATTACAAATATAGCTGAGGCGCAAAAGACTTCTTTTGCGACTTACATGATTAAAGGGGAAGCCAACTTTTGGTGGGAGGCTCGCCAGGGTGGGGCTAAAACTTATGCGATTACGTGGGAACAGTTCAAGAAGGTATTCTTCGAGAACTATTTTCCTACTAGCATGCAAGGGAGAATGGAGATTAAGTTCCTAGAATTTAAATAAGGGGACATGACGGTTCCCCAATACGTGGCCAAATTCAATGAATTGGCAAGGTTTGGTCCACACTAAGTGGACACCGAGGAGAGGAAGGCTCGTAGGTTTGAGCAGGGCCTAAAACTCTGGCTTTATAGTACGATTTCTATTTTCCAAAGTGCCTCATATGAGACCATTCTGGAGAAGGCGATCATTGCAGAGGGTGGTAGTGAAGATTTGAGCCAATACCACAAGGAGAGGAAGAATAAGGGCAAATGAGAAGGAGGACCCAAGGTGGAGGGAGCTAGTGGCAGTGGAAGTCTGTCCAAGAGGAAAGGTTTTAACTCCGGGAATACTGGGGTGAAACAAGGGGATCCTAAGCGTAGGATGGAGGCATGTAAGACATGCAGAAAGACTCATCTAGGAGTTTGTCTGAAGGGGATGTCAGTTTGCTATAATTGTGGACAGGAGGGTTATTTATCACCTAATTGTTCTAATCTTAAGAAAAACAATGGTTGTTTTGTTTGTGGGTCGATGGACCACATGGCAAGAAATTTCCCAAAAAATGGTCAAAGGGTAGTAAGGGTTCTGGTAGTGGTAAGTTAGCCATTACTGAACCAACACCATCGTCGGGTAGACCCTCAACCTGTAATTTTAATATGACTGTCCAAGATGCGGTTGCATCTGCAAATGTAGTAGCAGTTATCATTCCAGTCAATGAAATAAATGCTTATGTGTTATTTGACTAGGGTGCTACTTGTTCTTTTATAGCATGTGAATTTGCTAAGCGATTAGGTTTATTCCCAGTAAGATTAGAAATACCTTTAGACATTAAGGTAGCAAACGAAGAGATAATTCCCATTGAACATATTCATAGGGATTGTTGCATAGATATTAAAGGTAACAAATTATCCATAGATTTGGTACCGATAAGGTTGAAAGAATTTAATGTAATTCTTGGTATGGATTGGTTGATTAATTATAAGGTTATAATAGATTGTCATAGAAAAAGTGTGAACCTTCAGCTTTCTAAGAAAACCAAGGTAGTGTTCTTCGGTAGTAAATCATTGAGATGCTCTTGTTGTCTAACGATGACACAAGCTAGGAAAATGTTGAGGAAAGGGTCTATAGGATACATATGCCATGTTGTGGATACCCAAAGAGTGGGAGCATCATTGGAACATATACCTATAGTGCAAGAGTTTGCGGATGTATTTCCAGACGAGTTACCGGGTCTTCTGCCGGATAGTGAGATCAAGTTTTTGTTTGATCTGTTACCGGGTACGGCACCATTTTCAAGGGCACCATATAGGATAACGCCAGTAGAGATGGAGTTAATGGTTCAATTGTAGGAACTGTTAGAAATGAAGTACATTCAACCGAGTGTGTCTCTGTAAGGAGCATCGATGTTGTTTGTAAAGAAGAAGGATGGGTCGTTACAACTTTGTATCGATTACCGAGAGTTGAACAAATTAAAGATTAAGAATAAATACCCATTGCCCAGGATCGATGATCTATTTGATTAGTTGAAAAGGACAAAGTATTTTTCTAAGATAGATTTGCGTACGGGGTACCATCAGTTGAAAGTAAGAAAGGAGGATGTACCTAAGACGTCGTTCAAAACTCGTTATGGACATTACGAGTTTTGGGTTATGTCATTTGGGTTGACTAATGCGCTAGCCGCATTCATGGATATGATGAACAGAGTGTTCAAATAGTATTTGGACAAGTTTTTTGTAGTGTTCATTGATGATATTCTAGTCTATTCTAAGACGCCAGAAGATCATGCTAAACATTTAAAGATAGTGTTGGAAACACTAAGGAAGGAGAAGTTGTATACAAAATTAACTAAGTGTGAATTTTGGCTTGAAAGAGTGCAGTTTTTAGGACATGTTATTGATAAGGATGGCATTTCTGTGGATCTAGTGAAGGTGGAAGCAGTTAATGAGTGGGAGCAACCGAAAATGCCAACCGAAATTCGAAGTTTCCTAGGGTTAGCGGGATACTATAGAAGGTTCATCCAGGACTTTTCTAAAATAGCTACTCTGTTGACGAATTTGACGAGGAAGTCAGTAAAGTATGTGTGGATGGAGAAGTACGAGAATAGTTTTCAGGAACTAAAAAGGAGGTTAAGTGAGGCACCTGTATTGTCTTTGCCAGATGATACGGGGAATTTCGTAGTTTATAGTGATGCTTCGCATAGAGGACTGGGATGCGTGCTTATGCAACATGGCAAGGTCATTGCGTATGTTTCACGTCAGTTAAAGGATAATGAGAAGGCCTATCCTACTCATGACCTAGAATTGGCAGTGGTAGTTTCTAACTTAAAAATATGGAGACATTATTTATACGGGGAGAAGTGTGAGATATACATGAACTATAAAAGTTTGAAATATATCTTCACACGGAAGGAATTGAATAAGAGGCAGAGAAGGTGGTTAGAGTTGATAAAAGATTACGATTGTGATATCTTATATCATCCGGGAAAAGCAAATGTAGTAGCCGATGTGCTAAGTAGTAAGGGTAGAGAAAAGCTATCAATGTTAACGACTCAGAATGAGTTAGTAATGGAGATGGCACGGATGGAGTTAGAAGTTAAATTATCGGGTGAAGCGGTAGAAAATTTATTCACAATGGAGACCCAACAAATAATAGTGGAACGGGTTAAGGAGGTATAGTTAGGCAACGAAGAATGTGAGCGAATGAAGAAAATGATGGAAGATGAAGAGAAGACTATGTATAACCTCAACAAGGAGGGATTGCTTCATTTTGAAGGAAGAATTTGGGTTCTAGATAATTCCAAGTTAAAAGAAGAGATTATGAGTAAGGCCCATGGTTCGAGGTACTCGATAAATCCAGGTAGTACTAAGATGTATCAAGACCGTCGACAGAACTTTTGGTGGTCAAACATGAAGAGAGAGATAACAGAATATGTTAGTAAGTGCTTCACTTGTCAAAAAGTTAAGGCTGAACACCAACGACCGAGTGGGTTATTGCAATCACTAGAGATTCCAGAATGGGAATGGGAGTATATCACAATGGACTTTGTGGTGGGACTTCAAACAACAAGGAAAGGATACGACGCTATTTGGGTAATAGTGGATCGGTTGACGAAATTGGCTTACTTTCTACCAATAGGAGTTAGGTATAACCTAGAAAAATTGGCTAAACTATATGTCAAATAAATTATTTATAGACATGGAGTACCTGTTTCGATTGTGTCAGATCGTGATCCACAATTCACGTCAAATTTTTGGAGGAGTTTGTAAGAGCAAATGGGAACGCATCTGAAGTTGAGTACATCGTATCATCCTCAGACAGATGGACAAAGTGAGTGAACAATCCAAATGCTAGAAGATATGTTAAGATCTTACATTATGGATTTTAAGGGGAGTTGGGACGAACATCTGCCTTTGGTGGAATTTGTGCACAATAATAGTTTTCACGCTAGTATAGGCATGCCGCCTTATGAAGCGTTATATTGGAGGGAGTGCAGAACTCCAATATGCTGGGATGAAGTAGGTGAATGTCAGATGTTGGGACCTGAGATGGTACAACAGATGGCAGACATGGTAAAGCTAATACGTACTCGCTTGGTAGCAGTTCAAGACAGGTAAAAGAAATATGCAGATCCTCATTGTGAGAAGAGAGAGTTTGAAGTAGGTTTGTATGTCTTTCTGAAGGTTTCGCCTTGGAAAGGGAAAATACTTTTTGGAAAGAAAGGGAGGTTAAGTCCAAGGTTTATAGGACCTTTTAAAATTTGAAGAAGGATAAGAGAGGTTAGTTATGAAGTAGCTTTACCTCCAGAGATGGAACGTATACACAATATGTTTCACGTGTCAATGTTGCGTCCCTATAAACCAGACTACAAACACGTAATAGAGTATGAATCTATTTAGATAGAAAAAGACTTAACATATGAAGAACTTCCATTTCAAATTGTTGATAAGAAGGAACAAGTCCTAAGAAATAAGATAATACCTTCGGTGAAGGTGATTTGGAGGAACCACAATGCTGAAGAAGCAACGTGAGAACTCGAGATTAAAATGAAGGAAAATTTTCCTCATTTTTTTATGTAATTATAGTGAGATTCTAGGGACAGAATACTTATAAGGGGGAGAATGTAACACCCGAGAAAATTAGATTTTTATATGAATTAAATTTTTATTTGATTATGTGGATTAAATGAATTTAATTGATTATTTATGTGAGTAAGCTGTATGAAGGTTGTTCTATGACCTAAAATGTGCGGATGTTGTTAGGATTGTGGTTATGTGCTAGGATTAATTATTTTGAATTTTCAAGATGAAAATAAAAGTTTTCTAAGATATTTCTTTAAAAAAACTATTCATCCGTTTCTGCTCAGGAATTAAGTTTGAAATTCTAAGAAACGTGTAATGATAGAATTCTAAGAAGAAATGGAATATCCAATAATATTTCAGTTATGGCAAACAAAGTTTTCACTTGCGAACTAAAAACCTAAGGGTTAGGGAAAGTGATTTACGAGAAAGAAACGAATGTGTATAATGACTAGGGTTATTATACATGTGTTATACGAGTAAGATACTAGTTAGTGTAGGAGTATAGTATGGAGAATATTATGACGTATAATACAAAAATCGTGTGAATACTAAACACAGAGAATACGTGAGTCATACACGTAGAATAGGATTAGTTCTTATTGGACTTTGAGTTTAAGGACTTTTATAGAATCCAATTGGACTTGGATTATATCATGCCCAATGCATTGTGTAATCAAGCCCAAGTTAGGCCCGATATGAATTAATTCTAAGGCCCGATCCAAGAAACCGAATCGTGGATCAAACCGATGGGTCAACGGATGGGTAAAACCCATGGGGCAACCCATAGGGGACCCACAAGTCATGTAGGCTAGCCACTTGATCACCAAGTGAAGTGGTTACTTGGTGGCTAAGTTTTTGTGGAGGTGGTGAATAGTAAAGAGGTGGCCTTTTGACTATTTTGCCCTCATTTGGATTTTCCCTTAAAAGAACGCTTAGGTTGGTCATTTTATGTTTTACAAACTTTGACCAACATTGTGATGCCCCCAAAATAGGTATACATCACATATTCTGAGTCGCCAAATATATTGTACAGAATACAAATACAAACATAATTATACAAACGTCGTGTAATATACGACAAAACAAAGCTGAGAGTTTAAACATGAATATTGCCTTCTAGATAATATCCACTCTCAAATAGAGTCCTCATTACATTTATTGTCACACTATTTTATAGAATAGTGAAGACTACTAATATACCATCTCGGATCATCACTCCGTTCCTCGACTAGTCCCGGCTACGTTCTCATTTCCTGAAGAGAACAATGAAAGCAAAAGGGTGAGCTCAACTAGCCCAGTAAGAAATATTATGACTAAGATAATGTAGAATAACTTATCATTAGTCTTCAACAATGTTAAACTGATAAAATACAATAGACATCAAGTTTAACTACAGCGGAATAAGCAATCCATTAGAAGAGTCAAGTAGAGCAAGATATCTACTATCTTCTATGATTTAAAATATTTTCATCAATTTTTATCGTTGAGACTCGGCTTAATAAATAAACCACATCATCGAGTCATCCCTGCACTACGGGCCAAGGATATTCATTAAATCATCAATGATCATGACTATACCGAATAATCCCTAGTCATAATCATACCAAAAACTGTTCATCAATGCACTATAGGCCAATGAGGGCTTTTACCACATCATTTATAACATTACAGGTCATGATTATACCGAATAATCCCTGGTCATAATCATACCAAGTCCATCTATGCACGTAAGCCAAATATGACTTTCATCACAATATAAGCATGAGGATGATGACAATGACATGATAATTCAATAAAACAAGTTCAAGAATAAATTTATCCAGGAACCAATAACATCCAAATTGTCAACATGATACTTCTTTGTGGAGTAAGATTTAAGAATGCTCAGAAGAATATTTTCATGAAAAGATACTGGATGAAGCGTAAATATCAAGGATATTCCACTAATTTCAGGGAATATAAAAGCCAAAACTTTAACCAACTGAGTATAATAAGGAATGGAATAACAAAAAAAAAATCACTGGGCGCGATAGAATCAAGACAAACAAAAGTTATTCCAACGGAATAATAAATAATGGAACTGTGTCACATGCATTACGACACGCATACGTGATATTCCAATGTAATAATAAATAACGGAACCAGGTCATGCGTAAACGCACCGACAGGATATTTCAATAAAATAATAAATAACGGAACCAGGTCATGCGTAAATGCATCGACAAGATGTTCCAACAGAATAATAAAGAATGGAATAACAGAAGAATTTCACCATGTATGCGATACTTCGTATAGACATGTTATTCCAACATAATATTAAATAATGGAATAATAGAAGAATTTCATCAAGTATAGGGTAGACCACGTATACAGGTTATTCCAACAGAAAAATTTCACCATGTATGCGGTACTTCGCATAGATAGGTTATGCCAACATAATAATAAAGAATGGAATAACAGAAGAATTTCACCAAGTATAGGGTAGACCGTGTATACAGGTTATTCCAATAGAATAATAAAGAATGGAATAACAGAAGTTCTCTTCATGAATACGAAAGAAATAATACCCCTTACCTTAGAAGAAACTGGATATAGGAGTAGTGAAGTAGCAGAATACTTTTCTTCTCTCTCTCTATAGTTTCTCTCTCTAGAGTTTCAGTGAATTCATAAGAAATAATAAAGGGATGAGCTTCTATTTATAGGAGAATGGACTGAATAGTAACTAATTCATGAACGGTCCAGATTGATTTACGTTTAAATAGACGGTCCATATTGATTTACTATGCAGTATTAATAAAATATTCCAATAAAACAAAATCTTTTAAATTAAATATAATATATTCTATTTATAATCTAATAAAACGAATAACTTTATAAGAGTATTCTATTTTATATAAAAAGATTTTACTATGCATACTTATACGCAGCCTTATACAAACACTATGCATAATAGAATATTATATATTCTATTTATAGTCTAATAAAACAAATAACTTTATAAAGTATTCATTTTATATAAAAAGATTTTACTATGCAAACACTATGCATAATATAATATTTTATATTCTATTTATAGTCTAATAAAATAAATAACTTTATAAAAGTATTCATTTTATATAAAAAGTTTTCATTTTATTACATTTATAATAATAATAAAACAAAACTTATCACCTTTATTATAATTCACAATATTAATCAACCAGGTCGTTCCTAGGAAAGAGGGGGCTTTCCAATAAGGATTTCTTCCTATTGGCGCGCAATTAGGTGACCAAACCTCTCCTTGGCAGAACTTCTAAACATCGTTAATATTATAAATAATAATATTAATAACTTTGTTATCTCAATTATTGATTTAATAATATATAAAATATCGATAATAATTAAATCAAATAACGTGAGATACTATGCAACAATTACTGTGGCAATAATTAAACAAAATTGAGTGACTTCTCACGTAAGCATCAATAATCAATACCGTGTGCTACTATGCAACCACGCCAGATATCAGATTTTTTAACACCGGTGTTTCAACAGTTAATGGTAAAACATCCGCCGTTATTTTTATAAAAATATTTTTGTCATTTTCTCAATCTGACAATAATTCTGTTGTGGGGTTCACAAATGATTGTGCCGTCATACGAATATTCCCTGTTAAAACGAATATTTTCCAACTAATCGAATATTATATAACAACTTGCATACTTCGCAAAATTTATAAATATTACCCACAACTATAACATTATATCAAATTCATTCCATAATATTAAAAATGAAAATCATGGAAAAATCATCTTTATTCATAAAAGTTGGGGTCTTATAAACATATTTGAGAGAGAGAGAAAAAAAGAGCTAGAAACAAGTAATCAAAGTGATCTTGAAGCAAATCATAAGAGTTTTTAGCAAGAATGCGAAGAACGTAAAGGTAATAATTCGTAAAACCTTAGTTTTGATTCGTCTAAATTTATTTTTCGTAGAGAATCATAATTGGTAGAGAATGTCCCTTCCAGAGTAATAAGGATGGCTAATAGTGAATTAACCATTTACAAGTTATGTGTAAGTAGAAATCGTAAGTGTTTATGTAAGTTTAAACCAAAGGAACCATTGAACGTTGACTTGGTTGTTGATGGACAAATTTAAAACCATCGTTGATAGGGTATATGCATATTGCTTGGTTAGGATGTAGACAATGAATTAATGGATTGGTTCCATTTGATTTGGCGTAGAAAACACGAGTAACGAAGTTATGGCAAATTTTACGAAATTAGACGTTAAACGTTGAAATTGTATAATTCTAGATTAGTAGTCAAAATTTGTCGTTTAGTTCAAAAACCTAGTTTTTGATGGCATATCATAGTATAACGTATTCAAGAGTCGTGGACTCGAGAACGGTCGAATTCCGACCTATAATGAAGAAAATGAGCTATTAACGCTCAAGAGCGTTTAACGTATGCGTTATTAGGATGTTAATAGTGAATTCATCATTAACAGATTTGAAAACTAGTTTTGTTCGGATGAAATCGTAGAACATGTTACGTGTAAGAAAATGCCTTTTGAACGAGCCAATTCTGACTTAAAACGACTAAGTTATGAGTCCGGGAAGAATTGTAGTTGAAATTTGAAAAAAAAATTAAAGGCTCAGGGGAGGCGCCGCAGTGCCAACCCAAGCACTAATCGCCGCGCCACAGCGCTGGTAATATTAACCTTAGCTACTAGAGAGTGGCGCTACAACCCCACTGTTACAAAAGGATCTCGCGCTGCAGCACCGAGACCGGACCTAAGATACTATTAGTTAGCGCTGCAGAGCCAATAGTGTACTGATGTTTGGCACCGCAACGCCGATAGTGGGATTTTGTTGGACAAGTTGGTTTCTAATCCCAAGTGATTGTAAACCAATAGTGGAGCATGTATGTATTTAATATACATGGTAAGACCAATCGTAAATCACTTATTTAGTGATGACTTTGGGAATGTAAATATTGTTTAATAGAGATTAAATGAAGAATGCAAGATATACGAAAGTAAAATGTATTCGAGCTTTGGTAATTAACCAATAACTAGTAAGTCTTGGTTAGTAATGTAAGACGTTAACAAGCCATAAGGAAGATTAATAAGTCAACTTGACCTTTATTAATGAAATAAATTTACTTAAGACATAGAAGAGAAAAAAGTTGGTAAAAACAATGTGATTAGATTGTTTGGTAGCTAATTACAGTTTTTTATGTGAATATATCATGTAGATATTGTAAAGACCAAGAATTGTTGACTATTATATTCGAAGATGCTTGAAGGCAAGTTTTCTTAACGTTTGTCTAACCTTCGTGTTAGCCAAGTTTCTGTGATTCATGTTATGAGATGCATGAATTGTTTTACGAAAGGGTCAATGCCAGTTTTAACTCGGCTAGACTATTCTTAAGAGTTAGATTGATTTGTTTAACAAGTCTTTCGATATAGAACTATCAACGCTATCCTATACCAAATATATTTTCATCAATTATTCGATGGGCCCGTGAGGTTGCCAAAAGTTAAATGTAAATATGTTTAATGGATGAGTGTTGATCAACATAGAGTACTATTGGCTGATCACCTAGAAGTGCTCGTAAGATATATCAGATGTACGAACTTAGTGTCGGGATGTCCTTTTCATGTATGAAAATGAAAAGAGAATGTTCATGGTCTTTCGACCAGTTCAAACTTCCATAGCTATTATATATACTATGGAATTGTATTTATGAAATGAGAAGTACTAGTTAATGTTTCATAGTACTTCATAGCTACTTGTTCAGTTATGGAAGATAATCATATAATTCTCGATGTGGTATTTGTATTATCCTTTGTTAGACTTGTTGAGCTAGTTATGCTCACTTCTTGCTTGAATTATATGATGGCAACTAAGGCCGAAAGAACTGAGGATTTCAGTAGAGATAAAGGAAAAGCTAAGATGGATAAGTAAATTATCCTGTAATAGACTAGTATGTTTGTAAGAATCATAATATGATGAACAAAGAATGTAACGGTTTCAAAACCTGAGGAATGGATTTATATTATTATTGTAATAAGAAGTTAGTAAATACAATCATTTTGATGTTGTTTCAATGGAATGAATGTATAGATAGTAGTACCATGTAGCACCATATCTGTGGGTTGAAAGTATCCATATTTGGGGGCGTCACAATAATAACTAATTAACAAGAAAGAAATAATAATGAAATGTTATTTATTTTAACAGAAAAATACCGCCAAGAAGAAGGCAAAGAAATCAAGGAGCGAATGTAAATCAATCGGAAGGTGGACCGGTTAATCCAATATAGGAGTTCATTAATTTATTAATGGCTGCCTTTAACCAGAATAGGGTAAATGTACCCCTAAATCCTGCAGTAGTACGGGCTACAACGTTTAAGGATTTTAAGAGTGTAGGTCTGCCGGAGTTCACAGGAACTACAGACCCTATCAAATCCCAGACTTGGGTGAAAGTGATAGAAAAGGAATTTGTAATTGTCAATGTTGATAAGGGGCAAAAGGTTTCTTTTGCTACCTACATAATGAAGGGGGAGGCCAACTTCTGGTGGGAGGCAAACCAGGCTAGGGCCGAAATAGATAACTTAACGTGGACGAGGTTCAAGGAGATTTTCTTCGAGAACTACTTTCCCACGAGTATGTAGGGGAGAATGGAGATGAGGTTTCTGGAGTTGAAACATGGGGAGATGACTGTTCCCCAATACGCTGCAAAGTTCAATGAACTGGCGAGGTTTGCTCCACACCAAGTGGACACAGAGGTGAGGAAGGCTAGGATATTCGAGCAGGGCTTGAAACCCTGGCTCTATAGCCAGATATTAGTGTTCCATAGTACTTCTTTTGGGATCATTCTAGAGAAGGTGATAATCGCCGAGGGTGGGAATGAGGCTTTAAGCCAATACCATAGGGAGAAGAAAAACAAGGGTAAAGTAGATGGGGGGAGTGAAAATCGAGGGAGCCAACGGTAGTGGCAATGGCCACAAGAGAAAGGGTTTTAACTCAGGAAATACCAGAGTGAAGCAAGGAGATCCCAAAAAGAGGATCGAGGCGTTCAAGAATTGTGGGAAGACTCACTTAGGAGTCTGTCTCAAAGGGAAGTCGGTGTGTTACAACTGTGGATAGGAGGGGCATATTTCGCCTAACTGTTCGAGTCCGAAGAAGAACCATGGATGCTTTGTATGTGGATCAACTGACCACATAGCAAATAACTGCCCAAAGAAGGGGACGGACGCGAATAAGGGCGCTAATAGTTGTAAGCTAGCTATTAGTGGTCCAGCTCAGCCGGGTAGGCCGATGGCCTGCACCTTTAACATGACGGTCCAAGATGCAGTTACATCAGGGATGTAGTTGCAAGTATTATTCTGATCAACGATATAAATGCTTACGTGTTGTTTGATTCGGGTGCTACTTATTCATTTATAGCATGTGATTTTGATAAACGGTTAGAATTACTTCCTGAAAGATTGCATGTACCTTTGAATATCAAGGTAGCAAATGAAGAAATAATTCCTCTTGAAAATATTCATAGGAGTTGTTGTGTTGATATACGAGGTTATAAATTATCGGTAGATTTAATAACGATAAACTTAGGAGAATTCGATGTAATTCTCGGGATGAATTGGTTGTTTAACCATGGTGCAATAATAGATTGCCAAAATAAATGTGTAAATATTAGAACATCAAGACAGCCTCATGTAGTTTTTTACGGTAATAAATCGCTAGGACGTTTGTGTTGTCTTACTATGACACAAACTAGGAAATTGTTGAAGAAGGGATGTGTAGGTTATTTGTGTCATGTTGTTGATACCCAGAGAGTGGGAGAAATGATGGAACAAATACCTATAGTCAAATAATCAGTGGATGTATTTCCAAGCGAATTACCAGGTCTTCCACCCGATAGGGAGATTGAATTCATAATAGATATTGTGCCAGGAGTAGCACCAGTTTCAAGGGCACCGTATCATATGGCGCCGGTAGAGATGAAAGAGCTGATGGTTCAATTACAAGAGTTGTTGGATAGAAAGTACATTCAACCGAGTGTTTCGCCGTGGGGAGCACCAGTATTGTTTGTAAAGAAGAAGGACGGATTGTTAAGACTTTGTATCGACTATCGAGAGTTGAACAAGTTAACGATAAAGAATAAATACCCATTGCCCAGTATTGATGATCTTTTTGATCAGTTGAAAGGGGCAAAGTATTTTTCTAAGATAGATTTGTGGATGGGGTATCATCAGTTGAAGGTTAGGAAGGAGGATGTACCTAAGACAGCATTCAAGACTCGTTATGACCATTACAAGTTTCTGGTGATGTCACTTGGGTTGACTAATGCACCAGCTGCATTTATAGATATGATGAACAGAGTGTTCAAACAATATTTGGACAAATTTGTCATAGTGTTTGTAGATGACATTCTAGTCTATTCTAAGACATTAGAAGATCATGCTGAACACCTAAGAGTAGTGTTGGAGACCCTAAGGAAAGAGAATTTATATGCGAAATTCACTAAGTGTGAATTTTAGCTAGAAAGGGTATAATTTTTAGGACATGTTATCAACTGGTAAAGGATTTTAGTAGATCCAGCGAAGGTGGAAGCAGTGATGAATTGGGAACAACCGAAAACATCGACTGAGGTGCGGAGTTTCCTCTGGTTAGCGGGATACTATCAAAGATTCATCCAAGATTTTTCTAAGATAGCTACTCCATTGACTAACTTGACAAGGAAGACAGTGAAGTACGCATGGACTAAGAAGTGTGAAGAAAGTTTTCAAGAACTGAAGAAAAGATTGAGTGAAACACCTGTATTGTCATTACCCGATGATACAGAAAATTTCATAGTTTATAGCGATGCTTCGCATAGAGGACTTGGTTGCGTGCTCATGCAGCATGGCAAGGTCATTGCGTATGCATCACGGCAATTGAAGGATTATGAGAAAGTTTACCCTACTTATGATCTGGAACTGGCCGCGGTAGTATTTGCCTTAAAGATATGGAGACATTATCTTTATAGAGAGAAATGTAAGATATACACGGACCATAAGAGTCTAAAATATATCTTCACACAAAAGGATTTAAATATGAGACAAAGGAGATGGCTGAAGTTAATAAAGGATTATGATTGTGGTATTGTGTATCACCCCGGGAAAGCGAATGT
This sequence comes from Panax quinquefolius, assembly GCA_020205615.1. Taxonomy (NCBI): domain Eukaryota; kingdom Viridiplantae; phylum Streptophyta; class Magnoliopsida; order Apiales; family Araliaceae; genus Panax; species Panax quinquefolius. Next base: position 58,043,712 of record CM035158.1, read on the forward strand.
AGTTACCGATACCTTTAGTAGAAAGGGTCGGGAAAAGTTATCTATGTTAACGGCTCAAACTAAGTTAATAACAAAGATGGCTAGAATGGAGTTTGATGTGATGTTACCAAGTGAATCGGGGTAGAGATTATTTATAACAGATATTCGATCTACCATTGTAGAGAGAGTCAAGGAGGTACAACTCAGAACGGATAAGTGTGACCAAATGAAGAAGCAGATAGCAAAGGAAAAAGATATTAAGTATAGTCTTGATAACGAGGGGTTATTAAGATTTGAAGGAAGAATTTAGGTTCCGAATGAGACATAATTAAAGGAGGAAGTGTTATAAGAAGCTCATAGTTTGAGGTACTCGATTCATCCTGGTAGTACTAAGATGTATCAAGACCTTCGACAGAGTTTTTGGTGGCCGAACATGAAGAGAGAGATAACAAAATATGTGAGTAGGTGTTTAACTTGTCAAAAAGTTAAGGAAGAACATCAACGACCAAATGTCTTGTTACAATCATTGGAGATTCTAGAGTGGAAGTGGGAGCATATCACGATGGATTTTGTGGTGGGATTTCTGATTGCACAAAAAGGATATGACGCTATTCGGGTAATAGTGGACCGATTGACAAAGTCGGCTCACTTTTTGCCGATTAGGGTCAAATATAACTTAGATCAGTTAGCTAAACTTTATGGTAAGGAAATTATTTCCAAACATGGAGTACCAGTCTCGATAGTGCCAGATCGTGACCCACGATTCACATCAAACTTTTGGAGAAGTCTACAAGAACAGTTGGGAATGCAGCTAAAGTTAAGTACAGCGTATCATCCACAAACCGATGGATAGAGTGAAAGGACAATTCAGACACTAGAAGATATGTTAAGATCTTGCGTCATAGATTTCAAGGGTAGTTGGGATGTGTTCGGTTTGTAATATTCATGTGCGCAATCAAATTGCATAATAATGCGGAAGCGTGTAAAATCAGAGTTTAAAATTTTATAAACCATATACCCGGATCACCCTTTATGCACAATTATTAATTAAACGAAAAGATAAAGAATAAAATCATACCCTTGAAGATCGAGCTTCCTCAGGTACAAGTTCACCTCTAATCCTTTTCGCGCTCAACTTGAATCCACCGGTTTGGTTCCTTCCTTTGATCAACGCGTTAGCCACCCGTGTGTTTGGCCTCTAGAGGTGATCCACCAAGGAAGAATAAAGAATTCAAGAAGATGGTGTATTTGGCTCAAACCCTAGTTTTCTATCTCTATAGAAAAGGGTACTCTCCAACAAATTGGAATTATGTCGTTGTAAAAGTCAACAACTACATCACCCATAATAAGACTCCTCTTATTTATAGATGTGGGCAACCCACCTTAACAATTAAGGAATTGGGATTTATTTAATTAATTAAATTCTTTTAATTAATTAAGCTCCCTAATTTAATTAGGGATAATTAATTAAACTCCTTTAACTAATTTTCCTTCCTAATCCAATTAGGAATAAATGAGAGTACTTATATTAAATTAATTCCTAAACTCTTTTAGAAATTAAAATAATAATAATTGTAATAATATTAATAAGACTCCTCTTATTAATTTATATTTAATATTTCTAAAATATTAAATAATAAATATTAAGCTATTTAATTTATTCTATCACCATAGATTAAATTAAATATACTTAACATATTATTACGATTATGCCATTAACTTCTTAAATAATTATTCTTCCTTTTATGGTGTGACCCTTTAGGTTCTCCATATTAAAATAGGTTGTGAATAAATCAATTAGAACAATTCTAATCTTATTTAAATAAATAAATTAAATAATTAATTTATTTAAATAAATAATATTTATTCTACAATAGGATAAGCCTCTCTAATGATCAACGACTTTCCGGATAATATAGATTTCAACATTAATCATAAAAGAACCTTTGAGTAAATAGTTACCGTACAATTCAATCCTTCCACCATACAATGTCCCAATTAAATATAAGACATGGAATTACCATCCAAGTCTTATTTTATTTAATTATATGTATTTCGATCCTTAAATGCATAACTCCAAATAATGCAAATTAGAAACTCCTTTCTAATTTCATCGCCGCCGCCAAGGACTACTGGGTTTTCATTTATCGAATCACATAGGACATTTCTCTTCTTTATTAGAAGTGGTAGATTCTTTATTGATCATACATTATCTCCATGTACAACTTATTATACCCAAGCATACCCTTTGATATACCCTAAGGGTCTTAAGGAATAAGTTAAAGTATAACTCATCATACACAAGATACTATGATGATCTCAAGTCCAAGGATCACTTGTACTACTATCACTACTGAGGAATTCCTATTGACAGCAAATAAAACTCCATTAGGTATTCCTTAGCGAGCCCGCGCTCAAATGAACTTATTCTCTAATAAGCACCTACATACTTGCTTTAGTGTCTCCACACAAATGATCATGAGATCAATCATCCTCATCCAATGAGCAAGCAACGATGTACCAATCTATCCGGATTCACTAATCCCAATTTAGTAATCCAACGATTGGGAACTATTTTAGTTTTAAGCTTTCTAAGAATTTAGATCTCATTAGAATGATCATCATCATTATTCTAAAAGCATTGCTTAAAACTATGGGTTTATCACATATTATAAAACAAAGATCATGTAGATAATTAAAAGCCTTTAATAAATTAATACTTTTTATTAATAAATGAATAAGATTGTTACAAAGTATATGCTTTATCATCAAACATGATTGGCTTGTGTGCATACTACTTTCAATCTCCCACTGCACTAAAGCCAATCGCCATTGTATCTTATACTCTTCTCTCTAAGTGACGATTATCCCATTGTTGGATAAGCTTTAGTTAATGGATATGTAATGTTGTTCATGAGAGTCCACTATCTCTATAGTGATTTCCCATCTTTCAATGATTCTAATAATCAAATGAAAGTGCCACAACACATGTTTAGATCCAAGATGAGACTTAGGAACTATTCCTAGTTTTGTAATGAACTTTTAATCCAAACAATCAACTTGTAGCTTCATTTATAGCTATATACTTTGTCTTTATCACTAAACCAAAGAACTCTTTCTTTGTTTGGAACCTTTTCAATTCACTGCACCACCATTCAAGGTAACACTTTACCTTAAAGTGGATTTTCTGTCGTCTTGGTCTGTCTGAAAAACTTGAGTCTGTTAAGCCCTCTAGTTTTAATTTAGACCCACCATGAATATGCTCACATCCTTAGTGCCGGTCAAGCACTTTAAGATGTTTTTCACAGACTCATAGTGAACTTCTCCAGAATATGACTGATCAACATCAGGTCTCGTACATTTCATTGCATACATGATTGTCACTCATGCGAGCTCTCTTTTCAGGAGTCTGTGGGGACTATTAAGAGAGATACACTCCATAGCTCATCGACATGAGACATCTCTTGGAGTTTGCCATGCTAAACGACTTTAGCATCAAATGAATATATCGTTCCTTGGGTTAAGTCGAGCATCCTCTTGTATCTATCTATATAGATTTTTATCCCCAATTAAGATACTCTTCCCAAACCATTCATGGAGGAATGTTTAGACAACTTTATCATTACTGATTGTAGCATTAGTATGTCATTCCTTATCCGTAGTATATCAACATATAATATTAGGAATGTCACGGCGCGCTCCTAATCGTCCCTTTTGTACACACTAGAACTCTTACCTCATCGTATGTAATCTGGATCATCATCTTCTATGATGTGTACCTCATCATCATCATCTATGATGAATCCATACCTCCTAGGTATCTTCAAGACTATTCGATTTACGATTAGGTTTGTGGTACAATAGGTCTATCTATCTGGTTCCTCTTATTTGACTTATAGTATTTTGTGGTTCTTGAACTTTTCAAGATCTATTATCCTCCCACTAGCCCCTTTAATAATAAAAACACATTTATCTTAGAGAAGCGCGTGTTTCGTAACAAACACCTTTTTTGCTAAGTAGAATTATAGAACATATACCCTAAACTTACTTTAGGATGTCCCACAAATCATACATGTCAAATCTTGTCCCAAACTTATCCTTCAAACCTTTTCACATAAGTTGGACAACCCCTTATCTTAACATACTTAAGATTAGGAATCCTCCCTATCCATAACTTTTATGGAGTCTTGAAATGGATTTTGAGGTTACCATTTTGTAGATATGCAGCCATTTCTAGGATATGACCCTAGAGGGATACTGAAATGTCGGTAAAATCATAATGGACCGTACCATGTCCAACAAGGTATGATTTTTCCATTCAGATACATCAATCAATTATTGCGTATCAGGATGTTTCCATTATGAGAAAACCATTTGAGATGATTTAGAAACTTATTGCACAAGTATTTATTCCTTGATCTAATCAAAGAATCTTAATACTTTGTCAATTTGTTTCACTTCTGAATTTTTGAACCTTTCAAATAATTCACACTTGTATTTCAGCAAATACACACATTCAACTCTTTGAATGACCATCTCCTTTTCTTATACTAGTTTGTTCAATTTGCAAAATTATTTTCGCGTAAGTCAAGTATATAAAATTTATTAAGTAATATTCCAGTTCTATACAAAAAATTATTATTATAAATAGAACAACAATTGTTCTTAATTATAATTCCAAAGATTTCATTGTCCAACAATAAAATAGAAATAATATTTTTAACAAGTAATTGGAATACGATAACAACTTATCGACTTAATAGATTTTGCGAAGTAGGGATTGCTAAACTATAAGTTTCTATGGCTAATGCAAAGAACCTTTGCTTCATTTTCCACACATAGGATTACTTATATTTGTTTAGCTTTCTACTGCTTGGCCCCTTCATAAATCTATATTTATGATAACCAAAGTCGGTATCCAATACCCAAGTAGAACCTTGACTTAAAGAAAAATTTATTGTAAATCATGAACAAAATCGATTGTATGTAGAAACTTCACTAAGTTTCTTTGGTTAGCTTCTCTGCAAGATGCTTCTCAGATTTCTTTCTAGTGTCGGGCTTATTGCGGTGGAAGCAAACTCCTTTGCTATCCGTATCGCTTTTGCTCTTATTATCCTTTGTTTATGCCTTTCTATTTACCTTCTTTGAATGTTCTTCTTTTCGGAAGATCCTTTGGCCCCTACCAAGAAGACTTGATCTTTCTTGGTTGAAAGTGACTCTCAACATTTTTCAATATGTTAAGCAAATCGGAGAGCCGATATCTAGCTTGTTTATATGAAAATTTACAACAATTGTGAAAAGAGTCCCAGGGAGTGAGTGCAAGATCCAATCTTGGCTCAACTCTCCATCCATGACAAAACCCAGTTGTCTTAATTGATCAATCAAATTGATAATGTTAAGAACTTTTTTTCTGCGTACTATAGTGCCATTGGCCATTCTAGATCGGAAGAGCTCCTTAGATATCGAGATATCTATCATCCCTACTTTCCTCACCATCAACTACTTGATGTGCGAGAATATAGTAGAGCATCCATAGTTTCATCTTCGACGTGAAGCTCGTTACTCATGGATACGAGCATGATGCATTGAGCCAATCGTGCATCATCTTGCCACTTTCTAAAAGTAGCAATCTCTTCCTCGAGGCATTTATGCGCAACCATTGCGAGGATAGGCGATATTAAGGACATAAGATAGCTTTTCAGCTATGAGAACTATTCTCAAATTCCTTAACCAATCCGTTTAATTTGGTCCGATTAATTTAGCATCTAATATGCTTCGCAGTGATAGTAATTAAGACATTGTAAAATTTTGTAAATGAATTTGTATTTAACAACATTTTAACATACATTCTTTTATTAATTACCAAAATAATTTAGGTCTTGTTTTAAATTGGTATCTCTCACTATTTTCTTCAAACTATATTACCCTCACTTATATAGTTCTAAGCAAAATCTAATTAAAGATTTGTTAGTGAGAATAAGGATCCCATTTCAAATGTATATAGCCTTGTGGTGACACAACAAACTATATATAAATAAATAGGTAGACAACTTTTGTCAATTACATCAACTATGCAACTCCTTGTATTTTGCCTCTTAGATTATTTGATGATCAAGTGGTGGCACATCCGAATCAAAATTATCTAAGTTAAGTCCAACCTAGCACTCCATATATTCAAAAAAGAAAAATATCATCCTTGTGGTGACACAACAAAATAATATTGTTCAATTTTCTTTATAAGCATCAAATGTGATAAATTAACATCTTAAATACTTAATACTTGCCTTGTGGTGACACAACAAACTCATATTAAATATTTAATACTCTATTAATTTTATCATGCTAGAAGGCGACGTTCGATATTCCAAATATCTTTGAACGCTTAAGACTTAATATAAAAAATTGAGGGGTTTGTTATTAATTTGTCTCATCTTGTTTAGCGCGCATGCACATATATATATAAAATACGCCAATATATTAATGAACATCTGAAGCATGTTTGCATAATATATAATATATATAGTATAAGCATGCACATATAGAATACTATATTCTACCCGGATTGATTATGGACTTTTATTCTAGTTTGGTTCACTAGAGCCACCATGTGAACCAAAAGGTCAAACCCTAGGGTGCAAGAAATAATATTTAAATATAACTATTACATTTAAACCGGGCTCCATTACAAAAACGGGTCTTCAAGCGCTTCTTGTCCCTTGATCTCCAATTTTTTCAAAATTAATTCTAACTATTCCTATTACAAAACTATTTAAAATAAATAGAAACCTTGATCAGCAGTCAAGGGGAAGTACATAGGAGGGAGATAGAATTTACATTAAGAAAAATTAGAGAAGACGAGGTAAGCAGACCCCATTTAATAAAACCCATACATTCATGCATCCAACTAAAATAAAATCCAATCGCATTGGTCAATAGTCCATAATCAATCCCATTTATTATCATACACATCATCATATGCATCAATAAATAACATTCATCATATGAATAATAAACATTTAATATATATATTGATATCATTTAATGGGCAAATTTAGTTAGTATAAAATCTAATTTTTGAATCAAAATAAACTCCTTTATTTTAATCCAAATTTAAATCAAAATAAAACTATTTTATTTTAATTTATCCTATTTTGAATAAAATAAACTATTTTATTTTAATCAAAAATTTTAATCAAAATAAACTCCTTTATTTTAATTAATTATGGAATCCAATTCCATATATAAAAATCTTTAATTAAAATAAACTCTTTTATTTTAATTAATTATGGAATCCAATTCCATGTAAAAAAAACTTTTATTAAAGGAAACACGGATATTCTTTCCTATTCACAAATAAACTCCTTTATTTTGAATAATATGAAATCTTATTCCATATTTAAATAAACTCTTTTATTTAAGGAAATTAGGATTCTCTTTCTTATTCACAAATAAACTCTTTTATTTTGAATAATATGAAATCTTATTTCATATCTAAACAAACTCCTTTATTTAAGGAAAGATGGATTTACTTCCCTATTCATAAATAAACTCCTTTATTTTAGGAAAAATGGAATCCAATTTCAACTCTAATTAGTTATCATGGAATCCAATTCCAACTCTAATTAGTTAGCATGAAATTTAATTTTAAAATTAAAATAACCTTTTATTTTAAGATTAAAATAAACTTTTATTTTAAAATTAAAATAAACTTTTATTTTAATAATAAAATAATTAAGAATATTATATATATATATATATAACTATTATATATATATATAATATAAACCTAATATATATATATATATAGTTAATCGTTAACTTATTCTACTATATATATATATATATATATATATCAAAGTTCCTTTCAAAAAAAAAAAAACTGCATTCCATGCAATCCAAAAAAATTAAAAAAAAAATTCAAAGAGAACAAATTAAAGCAATCTCGATTTCCGTGCATCCCTTAAAAAGTTACAGCCATGATTTGGTAAATCATGATTTCCGTGTATGCATTCCTTAAAAAAAAAAAAAAATAACTTCTGGCATGTTTTGGGTCACGGTTTTCAAAAAAAAACGACGGATTTTTTTTTTTTTTAATAAATTTTATACAATAAAATTATGCCCAATTAAATTGTTCAAAACACATATCAATATACATATCAAATTAAAATAATTAATAATTCGCATAAAGGTTTGGCTCTGATGCCACTGTTCGGTTTGTAATATTCATGTGCGCAATCAAATTGCATAATAATGCGAAAGCGTGTAAAATCAGAGTTTAAAATTTTACAAACCATATACCCGGATCACCCTTTATGCACAATTATTAATTAAACGAAAAGATAAAGAATAAAATCATACCCTTGAAGATCGAGCTTCCTCAGGTACAAGTTCAACTCCAATCCTTTTCGCGTTCAACTTGAATCCACCGGGTTTGGTTCCTTCCTTTGATCAACGTTAGCCACCCATGTGTTTGGCTTCTAGAGGTGATCCACCAAGGAAGAATAAAGAATTCAAGAAGATGGTGTATTTGGCTCAAACCCTAGTTTTCTATCTCTATAGAAAAGGGTACTCTCCAACAAATTGGAATTATGTCGATTTGTAAAAGTCAACAACTACATCACCCATAATAAGACTCCTCTTATTTATAGATGTGGGCAACCCACCTTAACAATTAAGGAATTGGGATTTATTTAATTAATTAAATTCTTTTAATTAATTAAGCTCCCTAATTTAATTAGGGATAATTAATTAAACTCCTTTAACTAATTTTCCTTCCTAATCCAATTAGGAATAAATGAGAG